>NC_069403.1:55753190-55778190 GCF_026875155.1 Cherax quadricarinatus
CTACCATCATGCAAAACAGTTACAGGTTTCTGTTTCACAGTCATCTGGCAGGACGGTAGTACTTCCCTGGGTGGTTGCTGTCTACCAACCTACTACCTATATATATAATCAAAGTGTAATGAAGACTAGCAAGGAGGAAGAAAATAACTCAAGTGGAGACAAAAACAGGATGGGAAGTGCATTTCTTTTCCTTCGTCTGAGATCCTCTTCAGCGAATACAAGAGAGTGCTGATATACTGTCTATGCTCTGGGATCCTGAAGCTGGTAAGTACTTAGAAGCGCACCTGAGTGGGAAGATTTTTAACTACTTCTCGACGATTGGTAACACGTGTCGACGACTGGTAACAATTGTAGACGAGTGATAACACTTGTAGACGAGTAGTAACACTGTTAGATGAACAGGTGCGTCCCAAGTTAGAGAGGTAACTGGTTCAGTCCCTCTCACTCCCTACACAAACTTGTTTCTAACACACTTAACATTATCCACGTCCCCTGCTGAACCTCTGCTGTGATTTATTCTCCCCAGCACAGTGTTGAGATTTAATCTCTCCGGCACAGTGTTAAGAGTTATCCTCTCCAGCACAGTGTTGAGATTTATCCTCACCAGCACACTGTTGAGATTTATTCTCCCCAGCAGTGTTGAGATTTAATCTCCAGCACAGTGATGAGATTTTATCTCTTCATCACAGTGTTGAGATTTATTCTCCCCAGCAGTATTGAGATTTATTCTCCCCAGCAATGTTGAGATTTATTCTCCCCAGCAGTGTTGAAATTTATTCTCCCCAGCGCAGTATTGATGTGTATTCTCCCCAGCACAACGATGAATCTCCCCGGCTGATTGACCACTATGTTCAAAGATTGCACTAACATTTATCTCCCGCTCCTCCACCAGACGGAAACTTCCTGTTACGCTTCTTGAGGATGAAGAAGTTCCGTTTGCAGCAGTCGCAGGAGCTGCTGGTGAAGTACCTGATGATGAGGCGAGACCATCCCCAGTGGTTCACCGGCCTCGATGTGCGAGACCCACACATCGACGCCCTCATAGACACCGGCTATTTCTTCGCCCTGCCGGAGAGAGACGACTCCGGTCGAAGAGTCTTTCTCAATGTCGCCGGTGAGAAAACTGAACGAACTCTCGTCCTGAAACTCTCGGTAGGTTAAGTCAAGTAGAGTGTTGTGGACGGAGGATCGAGCCTCCGTAACCAAGAATGAGCAAGGTAATAAATAATGAGAGACAACGAGAGTATACTGTAAGATAGTTTTATTATATCTAGTCGATGACCACGTAGAGCTGCATCAAGCCTGATAATCTCCCATTATCACAGATGCTATATGACCCTTATGAGTGTTTGCACTTCTCCATGAGTATAATAATAATAATTATATCTTATTACTACAAGTACATGTACACGGTATACAGGCCATAGCTGACATCAATGACATACTACTATATAGAAAGCCACTTGTTATGCTCAGCATTTCGGGCAGATCAGGTCAGTTTTGTCCCAGGCTGCGACCCACACCAGTCGACTAACATCCAGGTACCCATTTTACTGATAGGTGAACAGGGACAGCAGGTGTCTTATGGAAACACGTTCAAATGTTTTTCCAGCCGTACAGGGAGGTTGGTCCCCAGACCTCAGTGTGTGAGTTGAGTGTGCTAGCGATCGAGCCAGCGAAGACTTATCATAAGTCCCCTCAACAGGTAAGATGGATCCCACACGCTTCAACACCTCCCACCAGATACGCTCCATGCAGGTCGGCTGCGAGTCTCTCTTAGAAGACGAAGAGAACCAAGTTCGAGGCTTCACGTATATCTTCGACGAGAAGGACGTGGGGCTGGCGATCCTGACGCTGTGGTCGCCTTCAGACGTGGCCAAGGTGTTTAGCTGCTGCGAGGTGAGTGCTGATGCTGCGCTAGCTGCCTCACACGTTCATAATGTAGACAATAAAAGACCAGAAAGAAATTTACATCCTAAGTAGTATGTGTTATTGTATGTCTTTGGGGAGACTCGGGTAATTATTTGTAATGTTGAAGAATAAAGTCACAATACCGTGGCTAGAAAAATACAAGTCACAATATCGTAGCTAGAAAATAAAAGGCACAATGCCACTGCTGCAACAATTAACTAAAATTTTATTTAAAAGTCCAAAATATTATGCAGTGATGGAATGTAAATACTTTTTTAGATAAAAATTCTAATATTTTTTGTTTGTATAATTTATTATAGTAATCGATAATATTGGAAGGTGAAGAAAAATTATAGGTTGTTGTATTTATGAAAGTGTGGAAGACCTTGTGAAGACGTGGTCCGTGGCATGGCTGTGTCTTGGTAAGATAGACACTATTATTATTATTTTTTTTATTATCACACTGGCCGATTCCCACCAAGGCAGGATGGCCCGAAAAAGAAAAACTTTCACCATCATTCACTCCATCACTGTCTTGCCAGAAGGGTGCTTTACACTACAGTTTTTAAACTGCAACATTAACACCCCTCCTTCAGAGTGCAGACACTGTACTTCCCATCTCCAGGACTCAAGTCCGGCCTGCCGGTTTCCCTGAACCCCTTCATAAATGTTACTTTGCTCACACTCCAACAGCACGTCAAGTATTAAAAACCATTTGTCTCCATTCACTCCTATCAAACACGCTCACGCATGCCTGCTGGAAGTCCAAGCCCCTCGCACACAAAACCTTCTTTAACACCTCCCTCCAACCTATCCTAGGCCGACCCCTACCCCTCCTTCCTTCCACTACAGACTGATACACTCTTGAAGTCACTCTGTTTCGCTCCATTCTCTCTACATGTCCGAACCACCTCAACAACCCTTCCTCAGCCCTCTGGACAACAGTTTTGGTAATCCCGCACCTCCTCCTAACTTCCAAACTACGAATTCTCTGCATTATATTTACACCACACATTGCCCTCAGACATGACATCTCCACTGCCTCCAGCCTTCTCCTCGCTGCAACATTCATCACCCATGCTTCACACCCATATAAGAGCGTTGGTAAAACTATACTCTCATACATTCCCCTCTTTGCCTCCAAGGACAAAGTTCTTTGTCTCCACAGACTCCTAAGTGCACCACTCACCCTTTTCCCCTCATCAATTCTATGATTCACCTCATCTTTCATAGACCCATCTGCTGACACGTCCCCTCCCAAATATCTGAATACATTCACCTCCTCCATACTCTCTCCCTCCAATCTGATATCCAATCTTTCATCACCTAATCTTTTTGTTATCCTCATAACCTTACACTTTTCCGTATTCACTTTTAATTTTCTTCTTTTGCACACCCTACCAAATTCATCCACCAATCTCTGCAACTTTCTCTTCAGAATCTCCCAAGAGCACAGTGTCATCAGCAAGAGCAACTGTGACAACTCCCACTTTATGTGTGATTATCTTTTAACTCCACGCCTCTTGCCAAGACCCTCGCATTTACTTCTCTTACAACCTCATCTATAAATATATTAAACAACCACGGTGACATCACACATCCTTGTCTAAGGCCTACTTTTGCTGGGAAATAATTTCCCTCTTTCCTACATACTCTAACTTGAGCCTCACTATCCTCGTAAAAACTCTTCACGGCTTTCAGTAACCTACCTCCTACACCATACACCTGCAACATCTCCCACATTGCCCCCCTATCCACCCTGTCATACGCCTTTTCCAAATCCATAAATGCCACAAAGACCTCTTTAGCCTTATCTAAATACTGTTCACTTATATGTTTCACTGTAAACACCTGGTCCACACACCCCCTACCTTTCCTAAAGCCTCCTTGTTCATCTGCTATACTATTCTCCGTCTTACTCTTAATTCTTTCAATAATAACTCTACCATACACTTTACCAGGTATACTCAACAGACTTATCCCTTATAATTTTTGCACTCTCTTTTGTCCCCTTTGCCTTTATACAAAGGAACTATGCATGCTCTCTGCCAATCCCTAGGTACCTTACCCTCTTCCATACATTTATTAAATAATTGCACCAACCACTCCAAAACTATATCCCCACCTGCTTTTAACATTTCTATATTTATCCCATCAATCCCGGCTGTCTTACCCCCTTTCATTTTACCTACTGCCTCACGAACTTACCCCACACTCACAACTGGCTCTTCCTCACTCCTACAAGATGTTATTCCTCCTTGCCCTATACACGAAATCACAGCTTCCCTATCTTCATCAACATTTAACAATTCCTCAAAATATTCCCTCCATCTTCCCAATACCTCTAACCTCCCATTTAATAACTCTCCTCTCCTGTTTTTAACTGACAAATCCATTTGTTCTGTAGGCTTCCTTAACTTGTTAATCTCACTCCAAAACTTTTTCTTATTTTCAACAAAATTTGTTGATAACATCTCACCCACTCTCTCATTTGCTCTCTTTTTACATTGCTTCACCACTCTCTTAACCTCTCTCTTTTTCTCCATATACTCTTCCCTCCTTGCATCACTTCTACTTTGTAAAAACTTCTCATATGCTAACTTTTTCTCCCTTACTACTCTCTTTACATCATCATTCCACCAATCGCTCCTCTTCCCTCCCGCACCCACTTTCCTGTAACCACAAACTTCTGCTGAACACTCTAACACTACATTTTTAAACCTACCCCATACCTCTTCGACCCCATTTCCTATGCTCTCATTAGCCCATCTATCCTCCAATAGCTGTTTATATCTTACTCTAACTGCCTCCTCTTTTAGTTTATAAACCTTCACCTCTCTCTTCCCTGATGCTTCTATTCTCCTTGTATCCCATCTACCTTTTACTCTCAGTGTAGCTACAACTAGAAAGTGATCTGATATATCTGTGGCCCCTCTATAAACATGTACATCCTGAAGTCTACTCAACAGTCTTTTATCTATCAATACATAATCCAACAAACTACTGTCATTTCGCCCTACTTCATATCTTGTATACTTATTTATCCTCTTTTTCTTAAAATATGTATTACCTATAACTAAATCCTTTTCTATACAAAGTTCAATCAAAGGGCTCCCATTATCATTTACACCTGGCACCCCAAACTTACCTACCACACCCTCTCTAAAAGTTTCTCCTACTTTAGCATTCAGATCCCCTACCACAATTACTCTCTCACTTGGTTCAAAGGCTCCTATACATTCACTTAACATCTCCCAAAATCTCTCTCTCTCCTCTGCATTCCTCTCTTCTCCAGGTGCATACACGCTTATTATGACCCACTTTTCGCATCCAACCTTTACTTTAATCCACGTAATTCTTGAATTTACACATTCATATTCTCTTTTCTCCTTCCATAACTGATCCTTCAACATTACTGCTACCCCTTCCTTTGCTCTAACTCTCTCAGATACTCCAGATTTAATCCTATTTATTTCCCCCCACCGAAACTCCCCTACCCCCTTCAGCTTTGTTTCACTTAGGGCCAGGACATCCAACTTCTTTTCATTCATAACATCAGCAATCATCTGTTTCTTGTCATCTGCACTACATCCAAGCACATTCAAGCATCCCAGTTTTATAAAGTTTTTCTTCTTCTCTTTTTTAGTAAATGTCTACAGGAGAAGGGGTTACTAGCCCATTGCTCCCGGCATTTTAGTCGCCTCATACGACACACATGGCTTACGGAGGAAAGATTCTTTTCCACTTCCCCATGGACAATAGAAGAAATAAAGAAGAACAAGAGCTATTTAGAAAAAGGAGAAAAACCTAGATGTATGTATATATATATGCATGTGCGTGTCTGTGAAGTGTGACCAAAGTGTAAGTAGGAGTAGCAAGATATCCCTGTTATCTAGCGTGTTTATGAGACAGAAAAAGAAACCAGCAATCCTACCATCATGCAAAACAGTTACAGGTTTCTGTTTCACAGTCATCTGGCAGGACGGTAGTACTTCCCTGGGTGGTTGCTGTCTACCAACTTACTACCTAATTTATTGTAAATGACTTATTGAGTTGCAGTTCTTCTATGAGGGGTGAGAGGTGTTTTGTGAGGGGGGGGGGGGGGAGTGAGAGGTGTATTGTGAGGGGGGGAGAGTTGAGCGGTGATGAGGGACTCATTCACACTGCTACTCACCTACAGAAATCCATCCCCATGAGACACAAGGAGATCCACATCGTCAACCTGCCCACCGCCCTGCACGCTATCTTCGAGTTTGCTAAGACACTCCTCTCAGACAAGATCAAAAATAGATTCCAGGTAAGATGCTGCCTCCTTAATAATAATAATAATAATAATAATAATAATAATAATAATAATAATAATAATAATAGTAAATATATAATAATAATTTATTTCAATTTATACCACTTAACACTTTTGTACAACATAATTTTGAAGGTTTTATGCTTACGTTTCTAACACAAGATATTAACTGAGTTAAGAATGTTAATTAGGTTGCAGTTTGCAAAATTATTCACTAAAAAAAATAATAGAAAAATGTAATCAGCAAATTAATTAAGGTTGAATGACAGTTTATTGTAACACAGTCGAAGTTTAATTGATACAAGAGATAACAGAACAGCTGTTATTAATAACAGGTTAGAAACAAATGAACAATAGTATTTATGGAGATAGTAAATGTTTTAACTCAGACTTGAGGTCCATTTTTTTTGTTGGCTCCTTAATTTGCAATAGGTACTGGAGTAGCAACTGCAGTAGCTACTGGAGTAGTTACTGGGGTAGTTACTGGAGTAGGTACTGGAGTAGGTACTGGGTAGCTACTGGAGTAGTTACTGGAGTAACTACTGGAGTAGTAGTACAAGGTTAATTTGATGCGTGATCATTGACTACTGAAGTGATCAGAAATGGTTTGGGTTTATATAACTAACATACCAGTGCCAATTCATCCAGATGTAGACCTTTTTGGTTCATCGTTAATTGTGGTGCTTACACTCAAGCACTCTGGGTCGGATGTTATGAAGGTTGTGTCATCAGCAAAGAGTACAGGTGTCGGAGGTTGAGTGGCCTCTAGGTCAGTAAAAAGATAAAGTAGAGAGTCCTGAATGCTACCTTTAAGGACACCTAAATTCATTTTTAGGATACTAGACGAGGTGTCATTTTTGACTACCTGATGTTCACAGTTACTGAGATATAACTGAAAATACGTGTGCGTGGGTGTGTGGATGTATGTGTCCTCTGAGTCCGTAGTGAGTAAGTTTGAGTAGGAGAGCATCCTGGTCAACGGTATCAAGAGTTTCTCGCAGACCGGTAAAAAAAATCCGTTGTCTCTCGTGTTGAATAAACTGCTTTAACCATTTTTAATATTGCCTCTTTTCTTTTCTTTTTAAGGTCTGAATCCAAACCGACAATGAGTAAGCATATAGTGTTTGGTTAAGGATGTGCACACCTGTTAGTGGATTACTTTGTCACACATATTTGATAACACTGGTAGATTAGAAATTAGTCTTTATTATTATTATTCGCATCACTAGCTTTCTGCACGGATGTTGTGCATCTCAGAACACCTGGAAAAGTTTGTTCCTAAAGTGACTTGTTGAAGAAGCTTGCAACACAGTAGCTGCAGCTAATGCTTGCGCATCTTTTTGTAGATAATTATAGGTACTTCTGTTGTGTTACTCTCTGAATTCTTTAAAAACAATTTTATTTTTGAACCTACGCCTCAGGAGGTGGAAAAAGTCAAGTAGAGGGAGTTAGGATAACTACCTCACAGTCACCAACTTATGCTAGGTGAGTCTGGAATATAGCTTACAAGACTAGTTCCTACTGTAGTGTAAAAGTTAGTAAGTTTGTTCACAGTATCAGTAGTTGACTTTATTATAGAGAGGGTTATTTCCTTGTTTTATAAAGGTCCTACATGCGGCTCAGACAGTTTGATTAAATTCCCGATTAAAACAAAGTGTCTCGGTGAATTTTAGTATCGTTCAAGGATCTACTGTAATTTTACAAGGGTCACCTAGATTATATTTATGAATTAGACCAGAGGTCAGCCCACGGCCCCTGGGCCACGTGAGCCTTTATTGATTTTGCATACCCTTCAAGATGCGTCCAATTACGTTTTATGCTTGGTTGGAAGATCAAGTGTTAAATGCCTGTATTTGCATTTCACTATATACATTTGTTTATTTGCAGATTTTAAATTTCAGTGTGGGCTGTGACCCTGGCTGACTGGTTGCTTAACTGGGTTTAAAATCTTTCAACTACACAACAGTTGCGTGTAAACTGTTCACCACCAGTTTACGTGCAGGGATTAATTTAAAATCTCATCATATATAGAGACTTTACACCTCTGGGTGTACATAAAATCGCGTAGTAACCTTTTATTCACAAAAATATGTGTTTACCTAGAATTTAGAGTCTGATTGTAATCTTAAAGTGTGAAGTCATCTTCATAAAAGAGAACAAATGTATTTAAATCGTTAGTACAAATCATAGAAATATTTTAATAAATTAGCTTTAATTAAATAAATTATCCTGATAATCACTAACATTGTCATCTATGTACAGAAACCAAATTAAGTCGAGTTTTGCAACTGTAAAAATGTGTCTTTATATGTCTTGTGATGTGAATTATGTGATGTTTACAACTGCTTATTGGTCAACTTAGATCCACAGTGACGAGGCGCATAGTTACGGAAAGTCTGTCCACTAGAGGATCCTGAACTCCAGCAATACGTGGGATACATTAACCTATGTAAGATGATCCTTGAGTACTTGGTTATCATCACACACCCGAGTATCTCTTTCATCAACATCATAATTACACTAGAATTATAGCATCATTGCTACTTGGTGAAAGCACACCATTATTACATGATTCAACACGCATAAAGAAAAGTAAATATATATTGCTCTTAATTCATTCAATTATCTAACCTCATGAATTAACAAAACATAATATCAGTTAATGAATCTATTCTGGATGTATATGGTGACACCATGGCCTACAACCAGCTCACGAGCCAGCTCGAAACCAGTCCCTCACCAGGCCTCACACAAGAATCTGCACCAGCCCTCACAACCAGACTTCTCACACCATCCATCAACACCAACTTTCAAACCAATACTCTCACACCATTCCTCTCAACAACCATACTAATTCACACAAAGAAGCATACGCTCTTCATCACCATTTCACCTCACACAGCCTCAACAACTACCATTCATGACTGTCACACCAGACCCTCAACCAGGCCCTCACACCAGACTCCTCACACCAGCCTCTCACACCAGACTCTCACACCAGCCCTCACACCAGACTCTCACACCAGCCCTCACACCAGACTCTCACACCAGTCCCTCACACCAGACTCCACACCATCCCTCACACATCTCACACCAGTCCCTCACACCAGCCCACACAGACTCTCACACCAGTCTCTCACACCAGACTCTCACACCAAGTCCCTTACACCACTCCTCACACCAGTCCCTCACACCAGACTCTCACACCAGCCCTCACACCAGCTCTCACACAACTCTCACACCAGTCCCTCCCACCAACTCTCACACCAGTCCCTCACACCAGACTCTCACACCAGTCCCTCACACCAGACTCTCACACCAGTCCCTCACACCACTCTCACACCAGTCCCTCACACCACTCTCACACCAGGCCCTCACACCAGACTCTCACACCAGGCTCACACCAGACTCTCACACCAGTCCCTCACACCAGACTCTCACACCAGTCCCTCACACCAGACTCTCACACCAGTCCCTCACACCAGACTCTCACACCAGTCCCTCACACCAGAGTCTCACACCAGTCCCTCACACTAGAGTCTCACACCAGTCCCTCATACCAGACTCTCACACCAGTCCCTCACACCAGACTCTCACACCAGTCCCTCACACCAGACTCTCATGCCAGTCCCTCACACCAGACTCTCACACCAGTCCCTCACACCAGTCCCTCACACCAGACTCTCACACCAGGCCCTCACACCAGACTCTCACACCAGGCTTTCACACCAGACTCTCACACCAGTCCCTCACACCAGACTCTCACACTAGTCCCTCACACCAGACTCTCACACCAGTCCCTCACACCAGACTCTCACACCAGTCCCTCACACCAAACTCTCACAGCAGTCCCTCACACCAGACACTCACACCAGTCCCTGGAGTTTACCTGGAGAGAGTTCCGGGGGTCAACGCCCCCGCGGCCCGGTCTGTGACCAGGCCTCCTGGTGGATCAGAGCCTGATCAACCAGGCTGTTACTGCTGGCTGCACGCAAACCAACGTACGAGCCACAGCCCGGCTGATCAGGAACCGACTTTAGGTGCTTGTCCAGTGCCAGCTTGAAGACTGCCAGGGGTCTGTTGGTAATCCCCCTTATGTATGCTGGGAGGCAGTTGAACAGTCTCGGGCCCCTGACACTTATTGTATGGTCTCTTAACGTGCTAGTGACACCCCTGCTTTTCATTGGGGGGATGTTGCATCGTCTGCCAAGTCTTTTGCTTTCGTAGTGAGTGATTTTCGTGTGCAAGTTCGGTACTAGTCCCTAGAGGATTTTCCAGGTGTATATAATCATGTATCTCTCCCGCCTGCGTTCCAGGGAATACAGGTTCAGGAACCTCAAGCGCTCCCAGTAATTGAGGTGTTTTATCTCCGTTATGCGCGCCGTGAAGGTTCTCTGTACATTTTCTAGGTCAGCAATTTCACCTGCCTTGAAAGGTGCTGTTAGTGTGCAGCAATATTCCAGCCTAGATAGAACAAGTGACCTGAAGAGTGTCATCATGGGCTTGGCATCCCTCGTTTTGAAGGTTCTCATTATCCATCCTGTCATTTTTCTAGCAGATGCGATCGATACAATGTTATGGTCCTTGAAGGTGAGATCCTCCGACATGATCACTCCCAGGTCTTTGGCATTGGTGTTTCGCTCTATTTTGTGGCCAGAATTTGTTTTGTACTCTGATGAAGATTTAATTTCCTCGTGTTTACCATATCTGAGTAATTGAAATTTCTCATCGTTGAACTTCATATTGTTTTCTGCAGCCCACTGAAAGATTTGGTTGATGTCCGCCTGGAGCCTTGCAGTGTCTGCAATGGAAGACACTGTCATGCAGATTCGGGTGTCATCTGCAAAGGAAGACACGGTGCTGTGGCTGACATCCTTGTCTATGTCAGATATGAGGATGAGGAACAATATGGGAGCGAGTACTGTGCCTTGTGGAACAGAGCTTTTCACCGTGCCTGCCTCGGACTTTACTCTGTTGACTACTACTCTCTGTGTTCTGTTAGTGAGGAAATTATAGATCAATCGACGGACTTTTCCTGTTATTCCTTTAGCACGCATTTTGTGCGCTATTACGCCATGGTCACACTTGTCGAAGGCTTTTGCAAAGTCTGTATACATTACATCTGCATTCTTTTTGTCTTCTAGTGCATCTAGGACCTTGTCGTAGTGATCCAATAGTTGAGACAGACAGGAGCGACCTGTTCTAAACCCATGTTGCCCTGGGTTGTGTAACTGATGGGTTTCTAGATGGGTGGTGATCTTGCTTCTTAGGACCCTTTCAAAGATTTTTATGATATGGGATGTTAGTGCTATCGGTCTGTAGTTCTTTGCTGTTGCTTTACTGCCCCCTTTGTGGAGTGGGGCTATGTCTGTTGTTTTTAGTAACTGTGGGACGACCCCCGTGTCCATGCTCTCTTTCCATAGGATGGTAAAGGCTCGTGATAGGGGCTTCTTGCAGTTCTTGACGAACACGGAGTTCCATGAGTCTGGCCCTGGGGCAGAGTGCATGGGCATGTCATTTATCGCCTGTTCGAAGTCATTTGGCATCAGGATAACATCAGATAGGCTTGTGTTAACCAAATTCTGTAGCTCTCTCATAAAAAAATCATTTTGATCTTCGACTCTCAGTCTGGTTAGTGGCTTGCTAAAAACTGAGTCATATTGGGACTTGAGTAGCTCACTCATTTCCTTGCTGTCATCTGTGTAGGACCCATCTTGTTTAAGTAAGGGCCCAATACTGGACGTTGTTCTCGACTTTGATTTGGCATAGGAGAAGAAATACTTTGGGTTTCTTTCGATTTCATTTATGGCTTTTAGTTCTTCCCGCGATTCCTGACTCCTATAAGATTCCTTTAGCTTAAGTTCGATGTTTTGCTATTTCTCTGACCAGTGTCTCCCTACGCATTTCAGATAGATTGACCTCTTTTAGCCGCTCTATTATTCTTTTCCGTCGCCTGTAAAGAAAGCGCCTGTCTCTTTCTATTTTACATCTACTCCTCCTTTTTCTTAGAGGAATAAGTCTTGTGCATACATCGAGTGCCACCAAGTTAATCTGTTCTAGGCATAAGTTGGGGTCTGTGTTGCTTAGTTTATCTTCCCAGCTTATATCGGTTAGGACTTGGTTTACTTGGTCCCACTTTATGTTTTTGTTATTGAAGTTGAATTTGGTGAATGCTCCCTCGTGACTAATCTCATTTTGTCGGTCTGGGGCTCTGCAGCATACATGTCTGAACCTCAATTATGTTGTGATCTGAGTATATTGTTTTTGATATGGTGACATTTCTTATCAGATCATCATTGTTAGTGAAGATGAGGTCTAGTGTATTCTCCATTCTAGTAGGCTCTATTATTTGCTGGTTTAAATTGAATTTTGTGCAGAGATTTAAAAGCTCATGTGAGTGTGAGTTTTCATCAGAGCTGCCTCCTGGTGTTATTACTGCAACAATATTATTTGCTATATTCCTCCATTTTAGGTGCCTTAAGTTGAAATCCCCCAGGAGCAAGATGTTGGGTGCAGGAGCTGGAAGATTTTCCAGACAGTGGTCAATTTTTAACAGCTGTTCCTGGAATTGCTGGGATGTTGCATCCGGAGGCTTGTAGACTACCACAATGACTAGGTTTTGGTTCTCGACCTTTACTGCTAAAACTTCCACTACATCATTTGAGGCATTGAGCAGTTCTGTGCAAACAAGTGACTCTGCAATGTACAGGCCAACCCCCCCCCCTTTTGCCTGTTCACTCTGTCACATCTGTATAGGTT
Organism: Cherax quadricarinatus; assembly: GCF_026875155.1. Classification (NCBI taxonomy): domain Eukaryota; kingdom Metazoa; phylum Arthropoda; class Malacostraca; order Decapoda; family Parastacidae; genus Cherax; species Cherax quadricarinatus. The sequence goes on from NC_069403.1 coordinate 55,766,164, forward strand.
GTAACCTGGGATCCATATTTCGTTGTCTAAGTGATCCTTTATGTGGGTCTCAGTGAAAGCCGCGAACATTGCCTTTGCCTCTGCAAGCAGTCCACGGATGAAAGGTATTTTGTTGTTTGTTGCTGGCTTTAGACCCTGTATATTTGCAAAGAAGAATGTCTTCGGACTGGTGGTATTGTTGGTACTGGGGGGGGGGATTTTTTTTCCGGCATTAGTATCTGTATCTGTTGGTTTGGAGTGGAGGCCATCGACTGTGGTTCCACTCCAAGAATGACTGGATTTGGTGTTACAATTTCTGCCATTTCCTGCCAGTTTTTTTTTCCTTCCTGGCACTAAAAACTCTCCCTCTTGAGTGGCAGTTTGGCAACCCAGGTTGTCTCAGGCCTGGATGTTTTGTGTTCTTTGTCCCCTTTAGATGGTGTGCCTGGCATATTTAAGTTAATAGCCAGTTCTTTCTGTACGAAGATGTACACATTTCAGGTGAAAAGCTTACACGGAGAGGGATTTTTTGCATTTTCCTGTTGTTCATATGGGCACGGCAATTTTCTAGGTGGTATAGTTGCACGTACCATCGTTTTTCAGATTTCCCATTGTCTGCAGATACCAAGTGCATTAGTGCACAGGCTTGGTTTCCATTTGCTTGGTTTCTGTGACATTTTCCCTTTGGCTGCATGTTTCCTGTCTTTTCCTATTTTCCCCTAGCACCAACAATGGAGCTCCCACATTGTTTTTGGTAAATCCTCATGTTTGCTAGTGGAGTCTCTTGTTTGCTTTTTCCTGTTGTATATCTGTTTTGGCAATATTGTTTTATCTTATCTTTGACTACACGTTGTTTCCCACACGGCTCCTGACCCACTATGAAGGTATTTTAGGCATTCCTTCCTGTGTATAATTCCCGGATTTACGTGGACAAATCTCCAGCTCACCATTACTGTCTCCAGACGCACCTCCAGCTTCACCATTACTGTCCCAGGACAGCTTCTCCAACTTGTCCATTGACTGTTCCCGTGACAGCATTTTTCCGCTTCATCCTTATCTTCCCAGCCACTCACAGAGCTCCACCAGTTGTTTTTATTCCTCAGTGACAGGGACCTCCTGCTCACATTACTGTTTTCTTTTCATCCAGGATCTATCACTACACAGCTTTCCCATACTGCTCCTTCCCAGGAGTCTAGCACCTCCTGCGTCATCATTACTGCTCCCGGACAGCACTATTCAGCTCACCATTACTGTCTACCAGGACATCACCTCCAGCCTTCACAGTTTCTGACTACATGCCAGATCAAGGCAGTACCATTCAGCCAGACTTTTATGTCCCTCTGTTGAGAGTATTCAGCTTCCACGGTTTGTCTCCATGAAAGCAGCTTTGATGTTATCCTCTTTTAATACCCTTGTGATTTTAGTCCACAGATTTATCTCCTTTGGGCATACCCAAAAACACTTCCCTGCTTTAATACTGCTTGTAGCTAGTTCTAGGATATCTGCACAAGGGTGACTACCAGACATTCCACAAGGACTACCAAACATCACACCAAGTCCCTCATGTAAAGCTCTCACACCAGGTCTACTACACTAGACTCTCACACCTGTATTTTAGCCTCCACACATACTCTTGACAACCATCCTCACACTAGATCTCTTGCCAGTCCCTCATCCACAGGGCTTCACACCAGGCCCTCACAACACAGACTCACACCAGTCCCTCACACCAGACTCTCACACCAGTCCCTCACACCAGACTCTCACACCAGTCCCTCACACCAGACTCTCACACCAGTCCCTCACACCAGACTCTCACACCAGTCCCTCACACCAGATTCTCACACCAGTCCCTCACACCAGACTCTCACACCAGTCCCTCACACAAGACTCACACCAGTCCCTCACACCAGACTCTCACACCAGTCCCTCACACCAGACTCTCACACCAGTCCCTCACACCAGATTCTCACACCAGTCCCTCACACCAGACTCTCACACCAGTCCCTCACACCAGACTCTCACACCAGTCCCTCACACCAGACCCTCACACCAGACTCTCACACCAGTCCCTCCTGGAGTTTACCTGGAGAGAGTTACGGGGGTCAACGCCCCCGCGGCCCGGTCTGTGACCAGGCCTCCTGGTGGATCAGAGCCTGATCAACCAGGCTGTTGCTGCTGGCTGCACGCAAACCAACGTACGAGCCACAGCCCGGCTGGTCAGGAACCGACTTTAGGTGCTTGTCCAGTGCCAGCTTGAAGACTGCCAGGGGTCTGTTGGTAATCCCCCTTATGTATGCTGGGAGGCAGCTGAACAGTCTCGGGCCCCTGACACTTATTGTATGGTCTCTTAACGTGCTAGTGACACCCCTGCTTTTCATTGGGGGGATGTTGCATCGTCTGCCAAGTCTTTTGCTTTCGTAGTGAGTGATTTTCGTGTGCAAGTTCGGTACTAGTCCCTAGAGGATTTTCCAGGTGTATATAATCATGTATCTCTCCCGCCTGCGTTCCAGGGAATACAGGTTTAGGAACCTCAAGCGCTCCCAGTAATTGAGGTGTTTTATCTCCGTTATGCGCGCCGTGAAGGTTCTCTGTACATTTTCTAGGTCAGCAATTTCACCTGCCTTGAAAGGTACTGTTAGTGTGCAGCAATATTCCAGCCTAGATAGAACAAGTGACCTGAAGAGTGTCATCATGGGCTTGGCCTCCCTAGTTTTGAAGGTTCTCATTATCCATCCTGTCATTTTTCTAGCAGATGCGATTGATACAAGTGTTATGGTCCTTGAATGTGAGATCCTCCGACATGATCACTCCCAGGTCTTTGACTCACACAGTCCCTCACACCACTCTCCCACCAGTCCCTCACACCAGACTCTCACACCAGTCCCTCACACCAAACTCTCATACCAGGCTCTCACACCAGACTATCACACCAGACTCTCACACCAGGCTCTCGCACCAGACTCTCACACCAGACTCTCACACCAGTCCCTCACACCAGACTCTCACATCAGTCCCTCACACCAGACTCTCACACCAGTCCCTCACACCAGACTCTCACACCAGGCTCTCACACCAGACTCTCACACCAGTCCCTCACACCAGACTCACACCAGTCCCTCACACCAGACTCACACCAGGCTCTCACACCAGTCCCTCACACCAGACTCACACCAGTCCCTCACACCACACTCACACCAGGCTCTCACAACCAGTCCCTCACACCAGACTCTCACACCAGTCCTTCACACCAGACTCTCACACCAGTCACTCACACCAGACTCTCACACCAGTCCCTCACACCAGACTCTCATACCAGTCCCTCACACCAGACTCTCACACCAGTCCCTCACACCAGACTCTCACACCAGTCCCTCACACCAGGCTCTCATACCTGGCCTCACACCAGACTCTCATCCCACCAGGCTCTCACACCAGGTCTCCTCACACCAGGCTCTCGCACCAAATCTCTCACACCAGCTCTCACACCAGACTCCTCACACCAGACTCTCACACCAGGTCTCCTCACACCAGGCTCTCACACCAGCTCCTCGCACCAAACTCTCACACCAGGCTCTCACACCAGACTCTCACACCAGACTCTCACACCAGGCTCTCACACCAGGCTCTCACACCAGACTCTCACACCAGGCTCTCGCACCAGACTTTCACACCAGACTCTCACACCAGACTCTCACACCAGGTCTCACACCAGACTCTCACACCAGACTCTCACACCAGACTCTCACACCAGACTCTCACACCAGACTCTCACACCAGGCCCTCACACCAGGGTCTTAAAAATTCTTACACAAACCTAACCAATTACACTGATAAACAATTCATTTAAGACCTGACCCAGGTTGCACGACTACTAACAATATACAGATCAAAGTTAAGCAGACCACAAGATCAACAGAGTATTGTGTATACAGACAAATTACTAACAGATTCACATATATACATAATTACCACTCAAACCAACTCAACCGCATTTTGTTAAGCATGCGAGATCTTAACGACATCACTGAACCAATTCTCAGTGCATAACCTCAGACACTCTAACACGACATAAAAATATAAAAACAATCAATCTCCTTTAGTTAAAATTAATCTCTTTGTAAGAGCACTCACAGGCCAAATATCGTAAAACACACCGGTATAACTGCTCTACACCAGTAAGGCTTATAATACCAAATTTTCTAGTAAACTGAACAAGTCTATATTATAATATTATAACTGCTGTAATACTGGTCATAAGCATTATAAATCCCATGATCAAATAAATGACTACTTCCCAAATTCTTATATGGCATACAGAATTACGCCACTGACGAAAACTCAAATTTACACTCAAAAATAATTTTTCTCACAGCTGAATAATGGAACTCTCAAAACCATAAACCAAAACTAATACGAGAAAAAATAAAAACAATAGGATTGTTATATTTCAGCCATTAATCCATGTGTGATTCTCAGGATATGTACAATCATATAGTAACTATTTCTCGTTATAATTCCAATGTCTTTAAGTAAGTTCTCCAAGATTTCATAATCTGTAATTGTATACATTTCCTAACACTGCATTTAACTCAAGTACTGACATCACGAAATCGAAACTAATTACATTGCATAAAACACCACACTGAACAGATGAGACTTTACTAAACCATGCAATAAAGTCGTAAAAACTCACAGACATGGATGATATTAGCACTTACCTGTCTTGGGTTTCAAGTTCACATGTATTCCTAATCTGATTTTAAGTGTTAACATTTTCTGAATTAAATATTTAAAAACACTGCATTATCTCTCTCAAGTAAAAACAAACCGGCTACAGAACTGGTGAGAACCCTGGCGCTACAGTGTAACTGTAAGACCCTGGAAGCTACTGTCATGTGAGGCTCCATTGTTCTACAGGTGCGTGTAGGCCCTGGCTACAAGTTACTATCAGTCTCCTGGGCTACAGGTAACTTCCAGGCCCCTGGCAATACAGGTGCTGTGAGGCCCCTGGACTACAGGTACTTCCAGGCCCCTGGGCTACACGTACTTCCAGGCCCCTGGGCTACAGGTACTTCCAGGCCCCTGGACTACAGGTACTTCCAGGCCCCTGGGCTACAGGTACTGTGAGGCCCCTGGGCTACAGGTACTTCCAGGCCCCTGGGCTACAGGTACTGCGAGAACCCCCAGTGACATTTTCAAACGGAAAAAAGACAATCACAACAGTCAACAGCTCATCATATACGTGATGTAATAACATACTATAATTATAAATTTGCAGCAGTAACTGTGAACACTTTTCACTTTATCTCTGGAGGTTCTCCAGCTGGCGTAGGTCCGTGGGCTGCAGCCCCTAAAGCCCATGCCTTAATCTGGAATGGGCTTTAGGGTAACTCCTTCAAAAGTTAACCCAGAAATATAATTACTAAAATATAAAACAGAAACTCCCCCAAAATATATCACGTAACATATATAAGAAAGCTACACAATGATAGGTGACGATAAGTTGTCATTATTCATTGCAGCTCTGTTAAGTCTCTTAAAACCAAAATGTTAAAAAAAAAAAACACAATCATATAAGCCAGAGTTACGTAAATTAGCAAAAGTGAGGATGCCACATAAATTAGATAATTGAGATGTAATCTAAATTTTTAAGATATTTCACCAGCGTAACTCAACACAACCTTCTAAGCCTTTGCCAGAACTAATTCATATCTAAATATACAAACGCAAAGTAAAAAATTGGGTTATACACACTCAAAACATCTCCATAAAATGGAGAACATTCGCTCAACCTGTTTACAGTCATGCGTCGCTTAACGACGGGGATACGTTCTGAGAAATGCGTCGCTAGGCTATTTTGTCCTTGTGCGAACGTCACATAGTGTACTTACACAAACTTAGATGGTATAGCCTACTACGCACTTAGGCTATATGGTATAGCCTATTGCTCTTAGGCTACAAACCTAAGGGACCACGATGAACAAAACAACAAGAGATTAAATCAAGCAAAAGGAAAAATGATGCTATCAAGAAACATGGTAGACACGAGATGTGTGAGACTAACCAAACCATACTATGGGTGCGAATTGAACTCGTGGCGAATGAGTCGTAAATCTCCACGCCAGCTCGTAAGCCACTGGGCCAGCTAGCTACAGTAAGATTCATCCAACTTAATATATTTATACACCACAGAGAGTTAGCACACGCAACACTAACCTCAAATGCAAGTTTTTACAGATGAATCTCCCGCCACGCTGGCCGGAGATTCATCTTATTGTAGCCAGCTGGCCCAGTGGCTTACGTGCTGGCCTGGAGTTTTACGACTCACTCACCACGAGTTCAATCCCCACCAGTAGTATGGTTTGTTTGCAATCGTGTCATTACAATTTCGCGAGTCATGTATGAGGCTGCTGCCTGTGTAACACCCCACACTGTGTTACAGTAAACTTTTTTTTATAAGTAGAAAGAGTACATTCTAGAATAACCATAAAGAGTACAGTATAGTAATTACATAAACCAGTAACACAGCTGTTTATTATCATTATCAAATATTATGTACTGTACATAATTCCATGTGCTATACTTTTATATGAGTGGCAGCACACAAGGGACCACAGTCATATAATAAGTCCGTCGTTGACTGAAACGTCGTTACGCGGCTGAGTGCATGACTGTATTAATCAACAAAGAAGCATTAATATTTCTGATGACAAAAGTTTTCTTCACCTAGAACACTAAGGGATCAGGGGCCATCATACACTCTCAGCCCTCAAATTCTATTTTCATGAGATACCAAAAATGTGGCCACAAATGGCATTTTACCAAGAGGTACCACAAGGCAGCTTCCTAGACCAGCTTACCTTTCCAGTTTTACGTCACTGACTTACAGACGCTTCACAGCAACTCAGATCATTATTTTTGTGCAGATAATAACACACTTGTCATCTTAAATGTATAGATCCAGCTGTCCTTAACTCGATATATAATGAACTCAAAATTGTTCATAACAACCAACAAGCTTTCGGTGATCATATAAATAACTCAACAATTATTAACATTTGAAAATAAAGAACAAGCACACAAATACCAGTCTAAAAATACACGTGTTGAATGAAAGATGAATGTTAATTTCTTGACCTATACCTAGAAAATGAATTAAAATTCAAGATACGCATACAACATATGAAGAAAGTGACATAAAAAACAGTGAGCGTTTTATTAAAAATACGAATGTCCTTCAACCCTCATCATTCATTCTGCACTCTACACCACTTGGCCCATGTCTCAGTTTTAATATATATTTGCTTAGCACTTTAAAACAGCACGTTATCTAAAACAAATCATAAGAAAAAATCATTCAGAAATATAATATATATTACTTAGTACTAAAACCACACACCCCTCCCCCTACCATCCCCCTCCTGTAGAAATAACACCCCCTCCCCTCCCCTCCCCCTCCCCTCCCTTCCCCTTCCTGTACCAACTAACTCAACATAATATTGAAACATCCTGCTGTACACTACTAACCAAACACTTATAATATTAATTCAAGCCTACAGTTGCTTTGTTCTAAATTATTTGCCCAAAAGTTTAGCACTTCGACCCCAGAGTCGCCTCCTTGTCCAGTCTTTGTCTTACATATGTACTTAGATTTACGTCTTACACATGTACAGAGATGTTACAAAAAACGCGATTCTAAAAGCTTAGAGATCTCCAGTGAATACTAGAAAGGACTGCCCTTCTAGCATCCAGCCTGTTACTGGGTTTTCGTAACAGGTAGTCAGTATCCTTGTCCAATTATCCATTAGAATTCAGTATAATTCAATAGTTCTTCATGATTACAACTGGTAGGCTACTAACTAGAGAAATTAAAATTTAATAAATTTATTAAGTCTAGAGGTATATTATCAAATTAAATTAAATTAAATTAATCACAGTAATCAAAATAATATCACTTCTCTCTTTTACAATATTATTGTGCTGAAAGCACATATCACATTTATAATTCTTAAGTACCGTCTGGTACATTAACATTTAATAAGATATTACAAATATGTACAAGTAAGTGTGTATGTGTGTAAGTGCTCTAAGTAGTTCGCTATGTCTCAAGACTCGACTAGACTTAAACAAGTGACTGACAAAGTCCTCTCATAAACTAACTTCTTGACCGACTGGCAACCAGAACAGTCTGCTTGAACAATAAAAAGAATGCTAAGCCCAATAGCAATACAACAAGCACCTGCGACACAATCAGGACCAAGGAGATAATATAACGACACTAAGTAGGGACCATCAGCAGATCCTCCACAAAAGTCACAAAACTCCCATACTACTGAATCTAAGTTCAGCATAAGAAAATCCCCGACTGTGATAATACACAGATACCAGTATAAATTAAGTCAGAAGCTATAGCTCAGGACCTGAGATGTTTCGAGTGTCTATGTGACACACAACCTCAGTACAACGTCGAAAATCACTAAGTCTATACAATGTTCTGTGAACAGAGTTCTACAGAACTAACAAGAATAATGAGACAGACAATCTGTCCAACCACCCAGCGAGTCTAGACCAGACTGAATACTTCATGCGAGGTGAGGACACCCCCTCCCTCGATCACGTGATAGCTCCGTGGACAGTACTGCCCAGCAACAGAAGCCGGCAGAATAACGAGCAAAGAGCGATAATTACAGTAGTTAGACAATCAAGACTTGAACTGAGTACATAATATGTTACATCCTACCTAACAACATAACTACGTCAAATAACAATATAAAGCAATACATTTACGATTTAGCTATTATCGCAAATATAAGCAATATAAAATTAAATGAAAAGGTAATAATTATATATATACATAATAATCATTGCAAACCATTCAGGGGTTGCAACAAGAGACTTATGTCTCACACATGTCTATGTCGTGCCGAATAGATAAAACTTGCGATTTTGGCTTAAAGAGCGACGCTCTTCTTGACGAATAAGGCAAGCAAAAATTTATGTATGCAATAATTTAGCAAAAAGCATTCTGAACCTAACGAAAAAATATATTTCATTGTGTTTGTTGATTATTAAATTATTGTAAACTTATCTAAAATGTATTTAGTTGGATTAGGCTAAATTAAATTGTTATAATAAGATGAGGTAAGTTTTGTAAGGTTCTTTTGGTACAAAATTATTAATTTTTATATTAACATAAATGAAAAAAATATATATCTTTAAACGTATAAGAGAATATTTTAGAAAAGACTTAATTTTAAATGAATTCTTGCTAATTGAGCAGGTTTACCTATTCGGCACGACACACACACAATATATATATATATATATATATATACGTATATATATATATATATATATATATATATTATATATATATATATATATATATATTTATATATATATATATATATATATATATATATATATATATATATATATATATATATATATATATATATATATATATATATATATATATATATATATATATATATATATATATATATATATATATATATATATATACTTAACAAGTCGGCCGTCTGATTTTATCCTCTGATTTTTTAGACTTGACCTGATGTGAACAGAAGTTTTCCCGGCATTTCGGGTGATATATAATGTCTTTTATTATTATTATTATTATTATTATTATTATTATTATTTTATTATTATTATTATTATTATTATTATATTATTATTATTATTATTGATTTTAAAAGGTGCTCGGTCCGCTACAGTCACTTGTTGCTCCTTCATGATAATCTGTTTATTGTTCTTGTGTTAACGTTTACGTTTCTAACTATGACCTCTCACTCGTCCTCTCCTGCAGAGATGTACAAGAAGGAGCTGCTGGCGGTGCGCAGTCGTGTCGTCATGCTCGACCAGATGAACATGAACAAAAAACCCAAGACTAAGAAGATTGAAAAGGCCATCAACACCATCCAGCGGAACTTCAAGAAATTGGACATTGACTAAATAGTTGCCATTCGTAGGCTAGTGTGTGTGTGTGTGTGTGTGTGTGTGTGTGTGTGTGTGTGTGTGTGTGTGTGTGTGTGTGTGTGTGTGTGTGTGTGTGTGTGTGTGTGTGTGTACTCAGTTGCGGTTGCAGGGGCCGAATAACAGCTCCTGGCCAAAATCGCAAGTTGTACCAATTCGGCACGACATATACATGTGTGGGACATAAGTCTGTGTGTGTGTGTGACTGATTTATTTATAAATTCAGCAGCTCCTGGGAACATCCCCAAGACTTATAAACTTGGAGACAATGTTGATGATCCAGTGAGTGTTGGACACCGTTTTGCAAAGTTCAGGAAATGTACATAGTGCAATGTCCGTATTCTTGAGAAACGGATTTTTTTTTTAGTAAAATAATTTTAAGTCGATTAAAATCTGTTGTTAACTATAGGGAGAAAAGTGAAACCCTGAACACTATAGATGGAAAACCCTTGAACCTCTAGAACGTAGGTGTCAAGCAGTGGCCTCTTGAACCTCTATGACGTAGCAGGTGACAAGAAGTGTCCTCTTGATCCTTCTGGAATGTGGGTAACAAGCAGTGGCCTCTTGAACCTCTTCGACGTAGAAGGTAACAAGTAGTGCTGTACTGAGTGTTTTCGAGATCTAGAAAATATATGCCCCTACGAATGTGTTGGGTTACGATTAAAGACGTTTCCAGTGCCTGGTGACAAATCATTCTTGCTGGAGAGACTAAAAGTCAAGTTACAGTTTCCAACATCAACGGAGACGACCCAGAGGACATCACCAACGGAAACGACCCAAAGGACCATTACCAGCGGAGACGACCCGAAGGACCATCACCAACGGAGACGACCCAAAGATCATCACTAACAGAGTTGATGCCAAGGATCATCACTAGTGGAGTGACAGTATCCAACACTGGTAGAGAGTTCGACACAGGATAGCATCAATGAAGACAACTGGCTATGATCTGTCTTGTAACGTTCACTGTGTTATAACAGAGTGCTCTGAAGTTGCTTATTCAGCAGCGAGGACAATTCAAGACCTGAAATGCAAGTGACATTGACACTATTTATAAGCTAATTCTATTTAACTTAAAATATGAACAGCCAAACACTGTATTATTAATATTATAATTATAATAATTTAACATGAAAAGCATTCTTGTCTTTTTATTTTCAATATATATATATATATATATATATATATATATATATATATATATATATATATATATATATATATATATATATATATATATATATATATATATATATATGTGTGAGCACCATCAATATTGCTTTGATCATCCGCAAATAATTTCAAGGTTTTATACCAAGAGGTGTTTATCCCTCGGTGTATATACGCTGTTTTATCAGGTTTTATATACAGAGAAGTGTGTATCTCTCAGTGTACTGTATATAAGCTGAGAGTTTACTATAAACGATATATTGGATTTAAAGCATCCTTGATTAATGGTTGGCAAACAATATGCTGCCTTAATAACCCTCATTTAGTCAATTGCCTTTGAATTTAGAGCAAAATAATTTCCAGTTTTGTTTTAACACACAGGCCATTACCCACTGATGTAGGGTAACCCCTCCAAAAAGGGAAACACATTCACTACAATTCATTCAGTCACTCTCTTGCCAGAAGTGTGTTGTTATCACAGTTCAGATGACCCTCTCAACTGTAACGTTCCCACCACTCCTTCAAAATGCAGGCACCGTATTTCTCACTTCCAGGACTCGCGCTCGGTTCACCAGTTTACCTGAATCCCTTCATATATGCTACCTTCTTCACACTCCAACACAAGGTCAAATCGTAACAATCATTTGTCTCTACAACTGTCTAACGCGCTCACACAAGCCTGTTGGATACCCAAACCTCTACCACTCAAAACCTCCTTTACTCCTCCCCCCCCCCAATCTTTACTGGGACGAATCCTACCCTTCCTTCCTTCCACACCAGATTTATACATCTTCTTGGGCATCCAACTTTGTTCCGTCCTCTCTCAATGTCCAAACTACCTCAACAAATTCTCCTCAGCACTACACCTTCTAATCTCCA
>NC_069403.1:55783190-55788190 GCF_026875155.1 Cherax quadricarinatus
AGTGGGTGAGATGTTATCAACAAATTTTGTTGAAAATAAGAAAAGTTTTGAGTGGATTACAAGTTAAGAAAGCCTAGAGAACAAATGGATTTGTCAGTTAAAAATAGGAGGGGAGTTATTAAATGGAGAGTTAGAGGTATTGGGAAGATGGAAGGAATATTTTGAGGAATTGTTAAATGTTGATGAAGATAGGGAAGCTGTGATTTCGTGTATAGGGCAAGGAGGAATAACATCATTGTAGGAGTGAGGAAGAGCCAGTTTGTGAGTGTGGGGGAAGTTCGTGAGGCAGTAGGTAAAATGAAAGGGGGTAAGGCAGCCGGGATTGATGGGATAAAGATAGAAATGTTAAAAGCAGGTGGGGATATAGTTTTGGAGTGGTTGGTGCAATTATTTAATAAATGTATGGAAGAGGGTAAGGTACCTAGGGATTGGCAGAGAGCATGCATAGTTCCTTTGTATAAAGGCAAAGGGGATAAAAGAGAGTGCAAAAATTATAGGGGGATAAGTCTGTTGAGTGTACCTGGTAAAGTGTATGGTAGAGTTATATTGAAAGAATTAAGAGTAAGACGGAGAATAGGATAGCAGATGAACAAGGAGGCTTTAGGAAAGGTAGGGGGTGTGTGGACCAGGTGTTTACAGTGAAACATATAAGTGAACAGTATTTAGTAAGGCTAAAGAGGTCTTTGTGGCATTTATGGATTTGGAAAAGGCGTATGACAGGGTGGATAGGGGGGCAATGTGGCAGATGTTGCAAGTGTATGGTGTAGGAGGTAGGTTACTGAAAGCAGTGAAGAGTTTTTACGAGGATAGTGAGGCTCAAGTTAGAGTATGTAGGAAAGAGGGAAATTTTTTCCCAGTAAAAGTAGGCCTTAGACAAGGATGTGTGATGTCACCGTGGTTGTTTAATATATTTATAGATGGGGTTGTAAGAGAAGTAAATGCGCGGGTCTTGGCAAGAGGCGTGGAGTTAAAAGATAAAGAATCACACACAAAGTGGGAGTTGTCACAGCTGCTCTTTGCTGATGACACTGTGCTCTTGGGAGATTCTGAAGAGAAGTTGCAGAGATTGGTGGATGAATTTGGTAGGGTGTGCAAAAGAAGAAAATTAAAGGTGAATACAGGAAAGAGTAAGGTTATGAGGATAACAAAAAGATTAGGTGATGAAAGATTGAATATCAGATTGGAGGGAGAGAGTATGGAGGAGGTGAACGTATTCAGATATTTGGGAGTGGACGTGTCAGCGGATGGGTCTATGAAAGATGAGGTGAATCATAGAATTGATGAGGGAAAAAGAGTGAGTGGTGCACTTAGGAGTCTGTGGAGACAAAGAACTTTGTCCTTGGAGGCAAAGAGGGGAATGTATGAGAGTATAGTTTTACCAACGCTCTTATATGGGTGTGAAGCGTGGGTGATGAATGTTGCAGCGAGGAGAAGGCTGGAGGCAGTGGAGATGTCATGTCTGAGGGCAATGTGTGGTGTGAATATAATGCAGAGAATTCGTAGTTTGGAAGTTAGGAGGAGGTGCGGATTACCAAACTGTTGTCCAGAGGGCTAGGAAGGGTTGTTGAGGTGGTTCGGACATGTGGAGAGAATGGAGCGAAACAGAATAACTTCAAGAGTGTATCAGTCTGTAGTGGAAGGAAGGCGGGGTAGGGGTCGGCCTAGGAAAGGTTGGAGGGAGGGGGTAAAGGAGGTGTTGTGTGCGAGGGGCTTGGACTTCCAGCAGGCATGCGTGAGCGTGTTTGATAGGAGTGAATGGAGACAAATGGTTTTTAATACTTGACGTGCTGTTGGAGTGTGAGCAAAGTAACATTTATGAAGGGGTTCAGGGAAACCCGGGAGGCCGACTTGAGTCCTGGAGATGGGAAGTACAGTGCCTGCACTCTGAAGGAGGGGTTTTTAATGTTGCAGTTTAAAAACTGTAGTGTAAAGCACCCTTCTGGCAAGACAGTGATGGAGTAATGATGGTGAAAGTTTTTCTTTTTCGGGCCACCCTGCCTTGGTGGGAATCGGCCAGTGTGATAATAAAAATAATATATATATATATATATATATATATATATATATATATATATATATATATATATTAAAATATATATATTATATATATATATATAATATATATATATATATATATAAATATATATATTATATTATATATATAATATATATATATATATATATATATATATGGGGAAGTGGAGAAGAATCCTTCCTCCGTATGGCACGACGATTATCTCTCTCTTTCTCTCTTTATATATATATATATATATATACATATATATATATATTATATATATATATATATATATATATATATATATATATATAATATATATATATATATATATATATATATATATATATATATATATATATATATATATATATATATATATATATATATATATATATATATATATATATATATATATATATATATGATTTACAAGGTAAAAGTGACGAAAGTTACAGACAACAGAGCCCAACTGGGCAATGAATAACTCACAGCACTTGTTGAAAACAGAGGAGGGACGAGGAACTAGAGTTGAACTTTTACAGACACAACTGGCTGGCTACACCAAGGGAACAAACTTATTTCCCGAGACGGTGAATCTTACCCCGGAACACATCAACAATACCCGAATACATCAATTTTCTGGTTACCGGCATCACACTGCATGGATATCCACACGCACACGCACACGCGCACACGCACACACGCACACACGCACACGCACACACGCGCACACGCACACACACACACACACACACACACACACACACACCACACACACACACACACACACACACACACACACACACACACACACACACACACACACACAAAATTAAACTACAGACCACTGTCACTAACATGTGTAGTATGAAGTTATGAAGAAGATTATCAGAAGAGTAGCAGAGCACCTAGAAACGATTGGGCTCATACATAACAATCAGCACGGCTTCAGGGAAGGGAAATATTGCATCACAAGCCTAATGGAGTTCTACGACGAGGTAACAGAAAACAGGAGAGAGAAGGATGGGTAGCCTGCATCTTCTTGGACTATAAGAAGGCTTTCGATACAGTACCACACAAGAGAAGGATTGAAAAGCTAGAGGAGCTGGCAGGGAAAGTACTGAAATGGATCAGGGAATACTTTTCAGTAAGGAAACAAAGTGCGTTGGTACCTGACAAGGTGTCAGAGTGGGTGCATGTGTTGAGTGAGGTTCCACAAAGGTCAGTCCTAGGTCTGGTGCTGTTTCTTGTATATGTGAATGACATGACGGAAGGGACAGATTCGAAGGTGTTCCTGTTTGCAGACGGCGTGAAGCTAATGAGGAGAATACAAGTGAACGAGGATCATGCAAGCTTACAAGGGGATCTGGGCAGGCTGCAAGCCTCGTCCAACAAATGACTCCTGGAGTTTAACCCCAGTATGTGCAAAGTCATCAAGCTTGGGAAAGGACAAAGAATACCGCAGACAGAGTACAGACTATGAGGTCAAAGGCTGCAAATCTCACTCAAGGAAAGGATCTTGGGGTGAGCATCATACCGAGCACATCTCCAGAGGGACATATTAACCAAATAACAGGTACAGCACATGGGCGCCAGGCAAACCTAAAAATAGCGTTTCGACATCTAAGGAGTCTTCATGACGCTATACAGTGTGTATGTCAGGCCCATATTGGATTATGCAACACCACTATGGAACCCATACACGGTCAAACACATCAAGAAATTAGAGAAAGTGCAAAGGTTTGCAACAAGACTATTCCCTTAGCTAATGGGCATGTCCTACGAGGAGAGGTTAAGGGAACTCATTTAACGACACTGAAAAACAGGAAAGATAGGGAAAGCATGATAACAACGTATAAAATACTGAGAGGAATTGACAAGATGGACAGGGCCAGAATGTTTCAGAGATGAGATACAGGAACAAAGGGACACAACTGGAAGTTAAAAACACAGATGAGTCATAGGGGTGTTAGGAAGTACTTCTTCTGACTTTAGAGTTGTCAGAAGTGGAACAATCTGGAGAGTGATGTAGTAGAGGCAGGATCCATACATAGCTTTAAGAAGTGGTAAGATAAGGCTCTTGGAGCAGGGAGAGTATGAACATAGTAGCGATCAGCGAAGAGGACGGGCCAGGCGCTAAGACTCGACCCCTTCAACCACACACACACACACAAACAAACAAACCTTTGATAATACCCTGGTTTTGATAAGTACAGTTTCCACTGCTTGCTTGTTCCAAGGTATGGTCAGGAAGGAGTATCGGGGTAACATCGAGCTCTCTGTTGGCTGTGCATAGTCTCCACAATGATCTGTGTTGGCCATGACGCCCGACCGATGACACAGCTCTGGCAGTCACGACACCGTGAAGCCGGAAGTTATATATACCGGCCAGTCATGGAGACGGCTCAGTTGTATTCTGAATCTGATACTGACGTGATGGCCAGGTGAGTGCATAGAACAATGTATTTTTAGCTGTAGAAATAGATCTATGCTGATTTAATTCCCCACCTATCTATGTTCATGGTTTACAGTTTTCCATGTTATTGAATTTGTCGTATACAGTCATTAATAATGATAAGCCACAAGTGTGTTGTATTAAAACAGTAGACACTTGAAGAAACGCTTCACCCTTTAGTCCCTCTCAAAGATGCCACTCATAACAGTCGGCCAACATCTGTTTATCTACTTACTGATAGATGAATATGGAAAACATGTGAAAAGGAAACATAACTAATGCCTCCGTCCACCTCAGGATAGAATAGAACCCAAGTTTTTCGATTTTGAGCCCATGGTGCTACCACAACCAAAAACCATATTTTTTGTTAACGATAAGAATGAAACCGGAGACAGAAAGTCTACAGACGACATACATGAAGAATTTCTGGATTCGAAAAGTTCAATAAGATTTACTATGTAACTTAGACCATTTACAAGTAACACTAACACACGAAGATGAGGGGTGTCAGTATATAGAGAGACA
>NC_069403.1:55793190-55826889 GCF_026875155.1 Cherax quadricarinatus
TTCTTTGAAAATAATAATGATTTAGAGATTTATACGTTCCCCATGAGTATAATGACACAGATGGGATCTATATTTTTTTGTTTTGGGTTCTTTTAGTGAAAAAAAATATGAAGGTTCGGAGACTGTGCAATATTTTCAGGGACTACCATTTAATATTATCATTATTATAATATTCATGGGGAAAAGCCCAAAATACCTAGGGGTTGCAAAGCTACTAGGAAAATGGGAGGCATTCAGGTTCAATCCACAGGAAGATTAAATCCACTTTTTTCCCTTTGTAGGTCAAATGTATCCCTACCCAACATATGAACAGATGAAGTGTTATTATCTCTTTCTGTGACAGGCGAGGCTGCTGCAGAATGGAGTCCAGGTGGAATACTACAAGCCCGTCAAGCAAGCTCACTGTGGTTACCTCCGCAACACTACCAGTGTTGGTGCTGGCAGCCCAGACCCAGGACCTCTAGGTGTCTAAGACCTACATGAAGAATGATACTCAGGGACTCTAGGTATCTAACACTTACATGAAGAAGGACTAATACCAAGGGCCTCTAGACATTTACCACCTACTTAAAAAAATATTTAGATTCTGAGCCTCTAAACACCTATACCTTCTTGAATAATGATTCGGAACCAGATTCTCTCAACCCTTAATAACAGGTGGCATCAGGTAGCATGCCAACACTTACACTCCTGCACCTATATAGTATACAGGCACAGGTGTGGGAATGCCACCCGATTACCTTGTGTTCGAGCCAATGAGACGCCTTATTAGCACAGTTACCTCCACCAGAGCATAAACTCTCAGTTTGCCTGAGATTCACAACACTGACTGAAACTCACTTTCTTTGCCTTACACATCCTTACACGTAACTTCACACAGTGTTCATTAAATTAGTTATATTAATTATAATTTAAAAGAAACGTTAAGACTATCATTTCTGTACAAGTTTTTGTATTGTTTTAATGTTATTTTAGTTCACTTTTACTCGTATTTTGTTTTTCCATCAGCATTGTGTTTATAAGAAAATGTGTGCATATGGAAAAAATTGTCTGATTTATATTTTACCCATTTTAAAACATATTTATAAACCTTCGTTTGCAAAGTAAACGTATATTTTAAATTTTCATCTTTCACTCTCACATTGCTGCAGTCCTTCCCAGTTCTTGTGTTGGCAATTGTTAAGGACGGGGGTAAAATATTTTCCGAAATATTTAGATGCTTGGAAGACATTTTTATTTACTGTCTATAATTAGTCGTAGTTGGCTCCTCCTTTAGTTCGTTTCTTAATCCACTTCGATAATCACTATGGTTGCCTGTAGATAATCACTGGACGGTTTAGGGGGTCATCGCACGGTCCAAGAGCAGGCCTCCTGGGAGCTGGCCTGATCGAATCAGAATAAATAAATAAATTATCACTTACCTAAAATGGTCTTTATTAGCCTTCATTACACTCGACATTCACAACAAACCAATTTTTAACCAATTTGACGAAGGCTAAAGTACTTTACAAATATAAAAAAAAAATTAAACACGCAGATACACGATATCTTCACATTTTCGTTTAATTAAAATGTGATTTTGTTTTCATGGAGAACATAAAAGAAAGTCAACAACTACAGTATCCAGCCTTACGTGAGTTCTCTCTTTTCCCCTACTACTCTGGCTGGAAACAAAACACGGCAGCCACGGGCTAGAACCGCAGACACGGTCTGGAGTCCCAGCACGGTCTGGAGTCCCAGCACGGTCTGGAGTCCCAGCACGGTCTGGAGTCCCAGCACGGTCTGGAGTCCCAGCACGGTCTGGAGCCACAGCACGGTCTGGAGCCACTTTACGGTCTGGAGCCACTTCACGGTCTGGAGCCACAGCACGGTCTGGAGCCGTAGCAAGACAAGAAATAACAACGATACAAGCCATTTCCATTATGTAATAAGTCTCAGTAAACAGGATTTGGGAGCTATAACGTATCTAATAACATGTTATTTTTTTATTTTATTTACCTTTATATACCGCTTTAGGCAAAAAAATGTAAAATAATAAGGATAGAGAGAAGAATAAGATGAAGAGGAGAAAAAAAAAGAAGTAAATTTAGAAGTACAAGAACAACAAACTGAAATACACATCAACACACAAACCTACAATAAGGCATCAATCAAATTAGATTGTCACAGAACTGGTGGTTATTGTGGCCAAAACACTCATTGATATTATAGACTATAGAGGCCGGTAGCGGTGTCAAAGTGCAGGGTGTGTAGGATGTGTGTAGGGAATCTGCACGACAGCGTCGACTGGCAGTGGAAACGGAATAGACGTGTCGATAATTTTTTTTCTATTTTGTTTTACTACGCCGGCCGTATCCCACCATGGCAGGGTGCACCTCCACCAGCCGTCTCCCACCATGGCAGGGTGCACCTCCACCAGCCGTCTCCCACCATGGCAGGGTGCACCTCCACCAGCCGTCTCCCACCATGGCAGGGTGCACCTCCACCAGCCGTCTCCCACCATGGCAGGGTGCACCTCCACCAGCCGTCTCCCACCATGGCAGGGTGCACCTCCACCAGCCGCTCCCATCATGGCAGGGTGCACCTCCACCAGCCGTCTCCCACCATGGCAGGGTGCACCTCCACCAGCCGTCTCCCACCATGGCAGGGTGCACCTCCACCAGCCGTCTCCCACCATGGCAGGGTGCACCTCCCACCCAAAAAAATATTCAGTTATTCATTCCACTTTTTAGAAATTGTGTGGGGGATTTTTTTAAGAGCTAACAATCTCAAATTAACTTTCCACCCAAACACTGGGAAGAACTCTAGACACAAAACAAACTGTAACTTAGTTGTTGATGTATCATGGAGACTTGTGGGAGTTCAGAGATACTGGGGTCGAAAACAATGTCCCTCCTTCAATGTTCACAGTCTCAGCTCCCCAACTAACACCGGGACCCTGATTTAGGAACATATGGTTCCTAATTAAGAACATATGGTTCCTAATTAGGAACATATGGTTCCTGTTTAGGAATATATGGTTCCACTCAAGACGTTGACGGCTTTAAATATTTAGTCTACTATTTTTTTTAACAATTATAAATTATTAAATATCATATATCAACAAGTGAAGAACATCTTACTTACCATCTTGGTGATATATCCTAACGCTTCTCAACAGTAAGACAACATGAATATTGGGAAATATCCAGCTAATTTACCTGAGAGGCGTACATTACTGGATGATACATGTGGTGTAGCTACCGCTTCACATTTTCATTCGTATCATCCTTATAGTTGCATTTCATTTTATACCTGGACCCTCCCGGATGTGTTTCCTCTTCACTTATCTTGTAATGAAGAAATTCCGTCTATAATTCTATTAGGCACGATTACACTCAATAAAATAGTCACAAACTCGCCTGCCCGTTGTACCGTTACGCCATATTTGTTTCTGCCTGTACTAGGTTATCTTGTACACATATATTTATTCAAATTTAGTGATACTTCCAGATGTGTAATACACTTTCCTTATTAGAATATTAACTTTTCCGACATTACAACAATTACATATTAATTAAATGATTACAATAAATAAGGAAATTTAGGGAACATATTGGTTCCCCTGCGTCTTATAACCTTTCAAAAGTCACATCAACAACACACACCTGCATTATTACATAAACATTGCCTTCCTATTAGCTACCACACACAAATGCTTGGAAAATTATCGGAATTTTCCGCACAACTGCTGTCTTGTCAGAAGTGCACAGACATCACAATTCAGTTAACTCCATGAACTGCAGCATCCCCAGCCCTCCTTCAGAGTGCAGGCACTGTACTTCCCACATTGCTGCTCGCAATACATGCGCTGCAGAACTGAATTTTGGGATATATGGCTTTGGTAACAAAGGTAAACAAACCTATCACGCTTGTGATGATGCGGCTGACTATGGGGGCAGCTCGTATGCAAAGGGCGTGGAGTCTTTCTTGGTGAGGCGTGGCAGAGACGCAGCCACGCCCACCAGTCACGCTACTATTGCAAGAGAGAAAGTCTGTCACTCTTAGGGCCTGTGGATATGGCAAGGTCGCTTGAGTGTTGGGAATGATAATGATGTTATCTAATACTGCATCACTCGCATGTGTTCCGCACTTATCACACGGAAGACTTACTAGTTATGAGCCTCTCATGTCAGAGACTACACAGTCAGAGAGTTCTGTGTTACTCTCAGAAGGTATGTTAGTGATGGACTGATCAAGTGCTCGTGTCCCAATATTCCTCCTTCCATACAGACGAGTGTGGCTGAAAATTATATGGTCAGGAATCTTTTCAAAGAATCGTTCAAGGCAGTCCATACAGAATATGCTCGTTTTGTCTTCGAGTACTAGGTACTCAAGTAGAGCCCACACAAAATTAATAAACAACATGAAGATTAGTGAAAAAGATACAAAGAATCGGAACTATCCTTCCCTCCTTTGGATCAAACCCAATTATCTTCCATTACCTAGGTGCTGTATCATCACACTTCCGGGTTCAGGGAGTTCCCATGAAGATAACAGTTATAACACTGGTTACAGTGTGACTGATCTAGCGATCTCATTTCCTATTACATGGTTAAAAATAAATTCATAGATATTACGCATATAATGTATACCTGGAGTATGTCTGGAGAGAGTTCCGCTACATTTTTTATGAGTTTCTGGTATTATACACACAATTTCATTTTTTTATTTTAATTTAATCCTTGACGTGGCTACACTGAGACTAATAACTTGATTTTGATTGATGATAACAGTGTTGTCTTCGCCTTATTACGAACATAAGACGTTAAAACCATCTCAAGAACATAGAAGATTCTATATTCATGCCGCCCTATGAATTCTCCGTATGAGTAAAGTGTCCTGTTAGCAAATTAGACTCACTCAAATATTATCAGTATGTACAAACTGTCTTGCTCATGAGGCAGTCCCACCTATGTGACTCATGAACCTCTGAGACTCGAGATGATGTGAACCATCCTACTACATGGAATTAAAATCTTCCACTATCATCTGCAAATACAAAGTTGTTTACATATTCTCTGTAGAAGTAAAATATTCCAACCGAGCTGAAAATTCTTCTCAGAAATTAAAAAAAAAAGTATTGACCGAACGTTAATATCCTCCTTTAACTAGCTCAAATTATTAATAACGTTCATAATTACTAAAAGTTTCCATTTAAAACTAATGTCACTTCAGTATTATAACTAATTTAGGATTCCAATCTTCAGTAACTTCAGTTGCTTCTTATTCAGCATCTTATTTTTAACCAGCTATATGCTGTTGGATTAACTTACTTTCCTTGTTTTTAACTAACTCGGGATTCTCAAGATTTAAAAGGAAAGTCACAACAAAAATAAACTAATCAAAACCTAACAAGATATGCGAGTTTTTATTCATCATAGACCATTGTTGGTCTGCCATGGTCTCTCTTCCTAGGCAGGTCGACAGCAACTCCAACTTCGGCACCTTGGTATGAAATATACATTAAAAATGAACATATAAAGGAAGGAATTTTATTCATAGTAAATGAATGAATGTAAAGTGGAGAGTGTCAATAAAGAGCAAGGTTTTATTCACGAGAAACGAGTGCGAAAGTTCATAATATATAGCTTCTGTAAGAGTCGTTTTGTGAACAACTGTATATCAACATGAGGGCATTAAATAATGTGTAACCTCTAAATCTTTATTTACATTTATACACGGCTTAAAACAAAATTCTCTAACAGGGTTCGTAACTTATGCTAATAAGCTTCTGTGCAACTGCACATCATCAGTGCACACACACACACACACAATAAAACATCACTGCCTGCAGATGAAAAGTTTCTCCAGTGTGTGAAGCTGTGTGAAGCGAGGCTCAGACAGTAGTAGATCCAGCAGTGCCCCAAGCAGATGAAAATATTACGGGTTTTGCCTGAAGTGGTTGACGAGAGCGTGGATGGTCCTGCCTCAGAGGGAGAGCATCACAGGCAGGAGCTGAGAGCGTGGATGGTCCTTCTGGTGACTCTAGTAAATACCATTTAAACCGTCCCGGAACTGGCGGTCCTCGCGACCAAAATAATCATTGATGTTATAGAGGGAGGAGGCGGCGTCACAGGGCAGGGCGTGTGTGGGGAAGTTGCACGTCAGCGTCGACTGTTATTGGACAGGAGACAGACACATTAATTATGACGTAAATGAATAATTAGATCTGTTCAAACCTGAGATTTCACTCCACTGTGAACAAATCAATCTGTGTGAAGAAGGCTTCAAGGAGGACATGCAGCCCTTAAGGAATGACAGGCAAACAAGTTTGATCAAAGGAAAGGGATGGGGGTGCCATTTCCTTGCATCATGAGCCCTTACATGATGGTGTGCAAATACGAAGATAAAGGTTTAAAATTTACATATCGTTCAGTATTCCTGTCATTGTGGTAGAGGTGTGGAAATGTTATCTTTGTAATAAACGTGCTGACTGCTTTACGCATTAGAATTAGTGAACTAGATTTATTGACAGACATTTTTGTATTTTTTTAAACAGGATCAGAAAAAGATGGCGCCTCTAAGGTCATGAAACAGCATACCTTCTCAAATTGCTATGAAAACCAAAATTCTTTCAATTTTCTTAACAAGAACTAAGTAATATTCTTTTTACATTAATGAGTATCAAGAATTAAGGGAGAAATCTAAAGTGTGCTGACCTGGTCGAAGATGGTTCCTTCACCACAGAGAAGCGAGAACATCCTCATCTGAGAGTTGCCGTCGGCATCCACATAGGGAAAACAGATGTGGAAGATGGCACAGGCGTTGGCCTGGTCAGCGTAATAACCGTAAGATCTGGTGGCGCAGCTGGGGAAGAATGATATATCAGGCATCGTGAACAACACAAAAAAGACTGGCACAAAAAAAAAGAACAAGAAATTGATTTGGGACTTTTTTTTTTTACTTTAGGTAAATGACAAAACCCCTGTGGATCATTCAATATAAGTACTGGTGGAGGCTCGATCCTCCGTCTGCTAATTGGTACCCAACTGTATCTTGGGCCTCATTATCTGGAGAGTTTATCTGGAGAGAGTTCCGGGGGTCAATGCCCCCGCGGCCCGGTCTGTGACCAGGCCTCCTTAGGTCAGTGTCCCAGGATGCGACCCACACCAGTCGACTAACACCCAGGTACCCATTTTACTGATGGGGAACATAGACAACAGGTGGAAAGAAACACGTCCAATGTTTCTACTCTGGCTGGGAATCGAACCCAGGCCCTCACCGTGTGAAGCGAGAGCGTTAACCACCAGGCCACCAGAGCCACCAGAGCCATGACCAGAATGACGAGTCATCAAATCTAGCGTTGAGTGAAAGGCTTTCAAGTACATGTTAACCATTCAGTTACAGGTGATCACTTACTCAAAGCCTGTGATGATGGGACCGACGATGAAGGAAGCGTTGGATGGCAGCTCATAGGCGAAGGGCGTGGAATCTCTCTTGACGAGGCGTGGCAGAGACGTAGCCACGCCCACCAGAGCCACACCCACTGTTGCAGGAGAGTGTTGAAAAGTTTAATTAAGTCCTCACTCATACCACTATCACCACTGCAGCTGTATTTATATACCTCACCGTCCATACTAGTGCAAGGCAGCGGAAGCTTCTTGTTATGCCTCTATATAACAGACACGCGCATCACCTGAACTTCCCTGATGAATGCAGTAATAACATGAACGTTATGTGGAATGCGAGAGCGATCATATGTTAGAGCAATCAATTAGAGAATGGTGGAATGACAGGGAACGAAACCAGGATCAAGAGAGAGAGAGAGAGAGAGAGAGAGAGAGAGAGAGAAGCATGACACGGAAGGATGGACGGGAGTAAGCAGGGAAAAGACAGAAGTGTGACAGAGGAAAAGGGACAGTACTCCCTTCTGGGATACACACACAAACACACACACACACACACACACACACCAAAACACACACACACAGCACACACACACACACACACACACACACACATACACACACACACACACACACACACGCACGCACACACACGCACACACACGGGGGGTGGGCAGGAGCTATGAATCGACCCCTGCAACCACAAATAGGTGAGTACAAATAGGTGAGTACACACACACACACACGCACACATACATGCGATGTAGTGGAGGCAGGAACTATACATAGTTTTAAGACGAGGTATGATAAAGCTCATGGAGCAGGGAGAGGGTGGACCCAGTAGCGGTCAGTGAAGAGGCAGGGCCTGGAGCTGAGTCTCGACCCCTGCAATCACAATTAGGTGAGTACAATTAGGAGAGTACACACACGAGACTATTAGTATAGCTATTTAGATCGCTAGGTTAATTGAGGTTAAAACATAGCGACTACATCAGGGTTGTTAAGGTTGTATTTAACCTGTTCACTACCAGTCAAGAATACTTTTATCCTTAAAATAAGGATTAAAACAAACTCAACATATAGACGCTGAGAGCCGCACACCTCTCCCTACATACAATCCTGAGCATAACTCACCTTCTGTAGTTACTAATATGTAGTTACACATACAAACAGCCGGTGGCTAATGGACTTGATCTTACCTAAGAGAAGGGACCTCATTTTAGATGCTTTCGGGAGAAGAGGAAGGAGGGAACTGATGCCCTGGCAGGCTCTCTGCCACCTTTATATACCCCACCAGGACCCACCCTCACGAGGAAATCCGGGGGAGAAGAATGGATAAACAAGGCGTCCTGTCTGAGGATGACCTGGAACGTCCTCGTTGTTTGCAGACCTGTGGCATCACCCCCTCTTGACTCACAGCAGCAAAAGAAATAAAGAGCTGGTTAATTGTATTATTCAGAATTTATGAGTCTTGAAGACGAAAAAATAAGAGCTTAGACATTGATGAGAATAAATATAGACTGGAGAGGAGGGAGGGAGAGAAGAATTCTTGTGATGCAACATCGTGAGACCCGCTAGTAAAGGGAAAAGTGAGCGCTGGAGATGACAGGATGAATGACTTGCGGTGCAGTGGCGCTACTGCTACTGTACTCAGTGGTGTTACTGCTACTGTACTCAGTGGTGTTATTGCTACTTAACTCAGTGGTGTTACTGCTACTTTACTCAGTGATGTTACTGCTACTTTACTCAGTGGTGTTACTGCTACTTTACTCAGTGGTGTTACTGCTACTTTACTCAGTGGTGTTACTGCTACTATACTCAGTGGTGTTACTGCTACTGTACTCAGTGGTGTTATTGCTACTTTACTCAGTGGTGTTACTGCTACTTTACTCAGTGGTGTTACTGCTACTTTACTCAGTGGTGTTACTGCTACTTTACTCAGTGGTGTTACTGCTACTATACTCAGTGGTGTTACTGCTACTGTACTCAATGGTGTTATTGCTACTGTACTCAGTGGTGTTACTGCTACTTTACTCAGTGGTGTTACTGCTACTATACTCAGTGGTGTTACTGATACTTTACTCAGTGGTGTTACCGCTACTGTACTCAGTGGTGTTACTGCTACTTTACTCAGTGGTGTTACTGCTACTATACTCAGTGGTGTTACTGCTACTGTACTCAGTGGTGTTACTGCTACTTTACTCAGTGGTGTTACCAGGATGGATAATGAGAACCTTCAAAACTAGGGAGGCCAAGCCCATGATGACACTCTTCAGGTCACTTGTTCTATCTAGGCTGGAATATTGCTGCACTCTAACAGCACCTTTCAAGGCAGGTGAAATTGCCGACCTAGAAAATGTACAGAGAACTTTCACGGCGCGCATAACGGAGATAAAACACCTCAATTACTGGGAGCGCTTGAGGTTTCTAAACCTGTATTCCCTGGAACGCAGGAGGGAGAGATACATGATTATATACACCTGGAAAATCCTAGAGGGACTAGTACCAAACTTGCACACGAAAATCACTCACTACGAAAGCAAAAGACTTGGCAGACGATGCACCATCCCCCCAATGAAAAGCAGGGGTGTCACTAGCACGTTAAGAGACCATACAATAAGTGTCAGGGGCCCGAGACTGTTCAACTGCCTCCCAGCACACATAAGGGGGATTACCAACAGACCCCTGGCAGTCTTCAAGCTGGCACTGGACAAGCAACTAAAGTCAGTTCCTGATCAGCCGGGCTGTGGCTCGTACGTTGGTTTGCGTGCAGCCAGCAGCAACAGCCTGGTTGATCAGGCGCTGATCCACCAGGAGGCCTGGTCACAGACCGGGCCGCGGGGGCGTTGACCCCCGAAACTCTCTCCAGGTAAACTCCAGGTAAACTCCAGTGGTGTTACTGCTACTTTACTCAGTGGTGTTACTGCTACTATACTCAGTGGTGTTACTGCTACTGTACTCAGTGGTGTTACTGCTACTTTACTCAGTGGTGTTACTGCTACTTTACTCAGTGGTGTTACTGCTACTGTACTCAGTGGTGTTACTGCTACTGTACTCAGTGGTGTTACTGCTACTGTACTCATTGGTGTTACTGCTACTTTACTCAGTGGTGTTACTGCTACTGTACTCAGTGGTGTTACTGCTACTGTACTCAATGGTGTTATTGCTACTGTACTCAGTGATGTTACTGCTACTTTACTCAGTGGTGTTACTGCTACTGTACTCAGTGGTGTTACTGCTACTTTACTCAGTGGTGTTACTGCTACTGTACTCAGTGGTGTTACTGCTACTGTACTCAGTGGTGTTACTGCTACTTTACTCAGTGGTGTTACTGCTACTTTACTCAGTGGTGTTACTGCTACTGTACTCAGTGGTGTTACTGCTACTTTACTCAGTGGTGTTACTGCTACTTTACTCAGTGGTGTTACTGCTACTTTACTCAGTGGTGTTACTGCTACTTTACTCAGTGGTGTTACTGCTACTTTACTCAGTGGTGTTACTGCTACTTTACTCAGTGGTGTTACTGCTACTGTACTCAGTGGTGTTACTGCTACTTTACTCAGTGGTGCTACTGCTACTTTACTCAGTGGTGTTACTGCTACTTTACTCAGTGGTGTTACTGCTACTTTACTCAGTGGTGTTACTGCTACTTTACTCAGTGGTGTTACTGCTACTTTACTCAGTGGTGTTACTGTTACTGTACTCAGTGGTGTTACTGCTACTTTACTCAGTGGTGCTAATACTGCTTCAGTTAGCAAAAGTGTACTAATACTACAGCAGTAGAGAAGGTTTCTCTTCCTTTCTTACTCTACAGTAATTATTATTATAAATATTCTATGCTTCTTTTCTTAGAGCTGTGTAATGCTCATTGTCTTTCCGTTCCTGCCGATGCACTTTCTGGCTAACACACAGCCTGTCTCAGTGTTTTCCAAAACTTAATTGAAATTGCTCATGTTTTGTGTAGCTTTTCCACGTGAATTCAGTGTCCCGTTGTATCCGTGACAGAAGTCTCTCCATCATTCTTAGTTTTTTCTTTCTGTATGTCGATTAATTTTCCACTGAAGCGGCTAGTTTACTGTCTGTCCCATATCCATCCTGTAGACGGTAGCGCAATGGGCAAAAAAGATTTAGGCTCTAAAATGGATAACTGGAGTACATCTGTGTATGCTTTTATTCCGGCCTCTGTTTCCCTTTTATTTTCTCATTCTTCTCGTCATTACATTTACAGAGTAGTCAGACCTTATTGCCACTGCTGTGAATTTCAGACATGACTTCCCAAATATCTGACTCGTTCAGGGTGAAAACCATTTCTAGTCTGTGTTTCAATCCACTTCACCCTGATGGATGCTATGATGGATGTTATGATGGATGTTATGATGGATGTTATGATGGATGTTATGATGGATGTTATGATGGATGTTATGATGGATGTTATGATGGATGTTATGATGGATGTTATGATGGATGTTATGAGAGATCACTTCTGTTTGCAACTGAGGCAGTCTTTTCTATGATCATCATTGTTACCTTGTTATAATTGTTGTTGCTGTTGTTGCTTGTTATTATTATTTGTACTTTCATCTGTGCCTTCCTTAATAAGGCAAAATCTTATATATTACTATCAAGGGTATTTTTGGTTTAGAAATTATAGTGGTGTGTATTCTGTAAATTCGTTATAGTTATTTATTCATACCTAAAATAACCATTATCTCCCGACTCGTGACTTGATAATCTTCTAGGACTGACCGAAACGTCATCCAGTTTTCACCTCCAGTTTATAAGTTATTTGCGAATTGTTTCGTATGTGATTTTGTGACCCATTCTTCTCCCCCATGTGTGCTCATTAAGACCACTCCGCCTCTTTCATTGCCCACTTTCTCCATGTTATGCAGAGCCTACCGGCAATATTGCTTTCTTTATATTGCACTTGACGATTTTCTTTTTTTGTGGGCACAGCTTCATTTTTCTTTCTCTTATTGTTCTCTAAATTCAGTGACGTTGTTTGTGATACAACCTGCATTAATGTAAATAATTTTAAAGCTGACAATATTCTCTTCCTTTCTTTTTCAGACCTCCCATTCTTATGATCTTTGTATGGTAGAATCTCCTTGGTTTTAATGAGCAATTGAAGGGAAAGAATTTGTAGGTAATGGGGGGAGATATTTTTATGATTGTTGTAAAGGAGTGGAGGGTGAAAAGGGATTAGGAAACTGGCTGCAATGGGAGGCTGAGGAGGAGAAAGATGAGGTGAGGGGGAAGATCAGGAGTGAGTGCATCCTTCTGGTAGGTGAAGGGTAATTATGGGGAATGGAATGAGAAGTGGAGAGGGTGAGGAGCAGTTGATTTACTGATTTGTTGAGGGAGGCTGATGATGGTGAGGTGGAAAAGGAAAAAATTATTGCTGAAGAGGGGAGAGGGAGTATTATGGAAGAGAAGAAAGATGTTTGGAGAGAAAAAGAGAGGTGTGTTGAGGGGGGGAGGGGAGGGGGACATGTTAGTAATATTAAGAGAAAAGAAGAAGCTGTGAGAGTAATGGCAGGTAGGACGAGAACATTATTCTGTTCCCACTTATTCGTGACAACAAATAAGTGTTGGAATGTGTTGGTGTGCACGTGTACAATTACCTCTTTTTAATGGATTATTTGAGTTGAGCTTGGAAGTAAGCTTAAGCTCTGATCATACCTCTTAACTTTTGACCGACTGATGAGACTGAGTCCTAATATACATATCCGTGTACCACTGTATGTCATCACCTTCCAGTGTCAGTGTTGAGCTCATTCATTTCTTTACCACTCTTGTCTTGAAGAAATATCTCCTGGTATCCTCATGGGTCATTTAGATATATAGTTTTTAACCTTGCATTTATTGTGATGACCTTACCTTGTCTACCCTGCCTATGTCCTACAATATTTTGAATGTCATGATCATATCCCCTCTTGTTCTTTCCCTCCTCTAACTACATAAGATTTAACTCAACGTGAACAGCTCGCTTTGAAGTTCAGCTCCTGTTAATTTTCGCGGTAATGTTCTAACTGAAGCAAATATCTTTCATATATCAAGTTCTATCAAGAGTGTCCTTCCTCAGTAGCAGCTTCAGTTCTTGACACTTATATACGGTTTATCGTCTTTTCTGTCTCTGGTACTGATTCTTATTTATCTGGAATAATTCAGTTAACTATTGTTAAGCTCATTGCATAAATTAGTATTATTTGCAGTGAATGTTATCGCTACTTCTTTCGATGCTATCACTTAATATTTTGTTGTTTTCTTTCTTCTAATGTGGCTGTGTCGTGTCTTTCGTTGATATGTCCAGTTCATGTTTTTAAGTTTACCTCCTTTTAGCTTCTCTGTTATCTGTGTTTGGCTTATTTTATATTTTCTCACATTGGCGTCTCTTTAATCCTTTTCGCCTTCGACTGATACAAACTGATCTGTCGCTTCTTTGCAGTTCTAGCTGAAAATTGGTCATTTCCTGAATAGATCGTCTCAATAATTCATTTCCGCACTGTACTTAACTCAAAAAAAGGCTTCATCCCATCGTAGTCACCTTTCCTGAACGTCAGACTCTTCGATTCTTCAATTTTTCAGCTTTCTTCAGTTGTGTTACTACCAGGCAGCTGAATGGCAACCCACAGAGATATCGTTTGACCTCGAGAGGCATCCCAAATTATATTTTCTCTTTGCCAGCATTGTCCTTTATTATTAGATCAAGATACACAATACCGACAAGTTGATAATTAACATACACGTGCAACACGTCGGTATCTTTATTGGAGAGACGTTTCGCCCGCACAGAAGGCTTTTTTTCATTATGACACAGAATACTGCGGAGTGGAAGCGTCTCTCCACGAAAGATACACAGGTCATGCGCATGTGTCTTATTCATCATCGCCAGCATTGTTGGAGGTGAAAACAAAGTTCAAGCTCGCTAGTGCCTCATTTCCTCTTACTTTCGATGGTTCTTTAGAAAGTTGCACTACAAATTTAAGCAGCTTGCTCGCCCATGTCTCTGGGTCCACTTCTTCGCAGATCACACTTTTTTAAGCTGACATCTCCATGAGTGAACGCCAATACATTGCTTTATCTGTTTCCTCTGCCATGTTATCAATGCTTTTTTTTTTTTTGTCTTTTTGAATTATTCTTGTCATATTCTCACATACGTCTTTTATTATTTGACGAAGTGTTGTAGATGAGAGCAGGAAAACATTTTGAAACCATCAATACTAACTGAACCAGAAATATAATATGAGAACTCATTGCAGTCTGTCGGCATTTCTTCACATTTCAACCTGTTTTTGGCAATATGTGCAACTCCTCCTAACCCTCGTTCTTTTGTCTCCCTTCTACTGCTGTCCCAGGACCCATTATGTACCTCTGTAATCTTTTGACTACCACCCACACCATGGATATGGGGGGCATAATAAACACATTAAAGTAAACTTTTACTGCTACAATATGCCCTGAGAAAGGCAGCATCCGTAATCATACTAGATAACCTGCCTTCTTCTTTTACTCATTCTTTTCATTCCTGAATCATATATTAGTCCCAATATTGTTTAATCACATTACTTGTTATGTACAATTTTAGGGAATGTAGATATCCTGCGAAGTTGGCATAATAAGTAGAATTATTATTATTATTATTATTAAAAAAGAAGCGCTAAACCACAAGGGCCATACAGCGCTGCGTAATACGTGAAGAGGGAGGGAGAGGAAGGAAGGTGCAAGAGTTGTAATGAATGATGTCAATTGGAACCTTGAATATGTGAGACTATACTTTGTTGATGTAGAATGTTTTCTAGTGGTTAAAGGATGCCAGAGAGCAAACGGAAGGGATTTTATATTCTGTTGGTTTATGTGAAGAGTTGTGGTTTTCAGAGCTGGTCTGTTAGATGATTGCTGTGACGTGATTTAGTTACTTGGTACATTTTTTCGAAAGAAATTTTTAATAAATTATATTTGTCTTTCGTCGGAAATGCTGGTGTGGACACAACCACTGATGCAACACTTGTGACCCAACAAAACAACTTTCAAGTGTTGTCGAAGTGATGGTGTGGGCGGCCCAGCCTCTGAAACAACATTCATGGACTAGCATAACCAAGTCAGGTGTTGTTGGAGTAATGGGTGGACCAAGTCACTAAAATTTGGCATCAAGTGAAGACAGTTATGTAATAACAGACACATTACTTCCTGGCGATTTAATTTACGTGTTGTAATTATTAAGATTTTTCTTTCACTTTATATACAATGGACGTAAATTTATTTGTAAGAAGAAATTTAATTTTGAACTAGGCACCCCATCTCTCTTTATTATTTTGTTTAGTTGCATTCTTTCCCGTTGTGATCATTATAATTATGGAGGAGCGCTAAACCCGTAGGATTATACAGTACATGTGGGGGGATGGAAGGTATTCAGGCTCAATTCAGGGAACCGAAGCACGGATCCAATTCCTTAGATCAAAAGCCCCTCAGTAGCGTCAAGGAACCTCCCTTGAGGGGACAAATTCCCGTTGATTCATTATTGACCGAAAGAAAGTTTTAATATATTCTGTAAAAATCATTAACAACCACAAAAGTATTATGATTGAATCGTCCTAGTCAGACGTCATACATCTGGTGATCTGTAACGCATGAGCAGCATACAACACTTGCAGTCTGCTGTAGTTAAGGTGACACGTGAGAAACATAGCTGGCACTACTAAACAGATACACTTATAATTGTCATTCTAGTTTCATTAGGCAACAAATGATAGATAGATAACTTCTCGTGGTCTTTTAATGAGCGTAAAAACTCGTTGACAAACAAAAATGTCAGAATGTACTGAATTTTCCTTGTAAAAAACTCCTACGTAACTGTTCCCCCTTTCCGTCTTCCCTTTTCCTTTCCATCTCCATTCCCACATTTCTTTATTCTTTTTGACCCTTTCCCCCTTCTCCCTTACCCCTTCCCTTTCCCACCTCGCTGGAAGGATGAGATGGAGAAAGTGCTATTCACTGTGTTGAGGAAATGTCTCCTCTGTTAGTCTTTCTGAAGAATTTGTTTGCTGGGCGCTGGAGCAGAATGTTTGTATTTGTGAGTGTAAATGTCTTGTTGAGATCCCGGGGGTTGTATGTATGGGTGTAAATGACAGCGTAATTTGAGGAAGTTGAGCTACAATACTTGAGACCATCTCTCATCTATCCGTCAATTGATATATTTAGTTTTAAATCCCGATAAGGAGTCAGCTTCGAATTCGTTCAATTTCTTTACTGTTTTTTTGCGTGATATAAAGGCATTTTAGCATCAATAGGGAATATCTGAGTGTACAGCTATAATCTGTGTTCTCTCGTTCTGAACCCATTCATTGTAACGAAGTGTCCTTGTGTGTTTAACCTGTCTGTGTTTCAAGGTACTTTTTATATCGTGGCTATATTTCCTCTTGATCTATGATCCTCTATCCAGGGAGGACAGTGCCAGTTCTTCTAGCTGTCTCTCCAGGGAGGACAGTGCCAGTTCTTCTAGCTCTCTTCCCAGGGAGGACAGTGCCAGTTCTTCTAGCTGTCTCTCCAGGGAGGTCAGTGCGAATTCTTCAGCAGTCTCTACAGGGAGGACAGTGCCAGCTCTTCTAGCAGTCTCTCCAGGGAGGACAGTGCCAGTTCTTCTAGCAGGCTCTACAGGGAGGACAGTGCCAGTTCTTCTAGGAGGCTCTACAGGGAGGACAATGCCAGCTCTTCTAGTGGTCTCTACAGGGAGGACAGTTTTAGTTCTTCTAAGTGTCTCTCCAAAGACAGTCCCCAGTTCTTCTGGCAGTCTCGCCTCATCATAAACCATACCACGGACGGGGATAGAACCCGCGATCAGTCTCAAAACTCCAAACCGTCTCTGATCGCGGGTTCTACCCCCATCCATGGTATGGTTTGTTCGCAATCATGTCATTACGATTTCGTGAGTCGCCTCATCATTTTTGCCTCGCAATTCCGGTATCATTGTAAGGTTAAATATTTTCAACACTTTCACTTAATTGTGGTTGCAAGAGTCGATTCATAGCTCCTGGCCCCGTCTCTTCACTGGACCTCCGTCAGTGCGCATCCCGCACTGGTACTGTGTAATGATTATTATAATCAAAAAGAAGCGCTAAGCCACAAGGACTATACAGCTCTGTGTAATGAAGGAATTATATGTACGTATTATTATAATAAAAAAGAAGCGCTAAACCACAAGAGCTATACAGCGCTGCAATGTCTACGTAATGAAAAGAATTATACATTTTTTTTTCGATCTTTTGATAAGCCGTCTGATGTGTTATTAATTCAGCATACACCACTGTGGGGATTCTGTTTGCATTCTTCAAGATAAAGCTTTGTGAATGATGCTCATCACTTCACGATTTTTTTTTTTTTTTGTGCAAGAGGCGAGTCGCCTCTTGTATTGGCTCAAGTTCAACTTTTTACATCTACTGATATTGAACTCTACCAACCACTTTCTTTACCGTTCCTGCAGTCTGTCTGGATCATTCTAAAGTAAACTTCAGTTTTCTTTAACATTGTTTGATCAGAGAGCATTGCCGTGCCGAAGTGCACACACTAGTGTACACTTTGTAAAGTAAAAGGACACAAGTGCAGTGGTATGCACACTGTGCGGTACACACAATGCTGTACACACTGTGCTGTACATACTGTGCAGCACACACTATTGTACATACTGTGCGGTACACAATGCTGCGCACACTGGTGTACTCACTATTATTATTATTATCAAGGGGAAGTGCTAAACCCGGAGGATTATACAGCACCTGGGGGTGGGATGTGGAAGGCATTCAGGCTTAATTTGGGGAACTGGAGCACAGACCCAATTCCCCAAATCAAGATCCCCTCACCAACGTCAAGGAACCTTCCTTGAGGGGGGTGTACTCACTAGTGTGCACACTATGCGACACAATGGCTGGACTGTCTCCTCAGACTTGCAGTGTGATATGTTTACTTATCCTCACAAATTATAATAAAGAATGTACATACAAACCAAGAGAAAAATGGAATGAGAAGAGTAAGAATCTCCTCTCACTTCCGTCCTTGTTCCCTCTTGTCTGATCACCCTCTACCTTTTCATTCCGTCCCTCGTCCTTCTTTCCCCTATTTTTTTTTTATTTACACAAGTATTTTACAAGGTAATTATTTACAAGCTAATTATTATTATAATCAAAAAGAAGTGCTAAGCCACAAGGGGTATACAGCATTTACACAGCATTTACAAGCTAAGATCTGTTACCTATATTATATTATAATCAAAAAGATCTGTTACCTATATATCAGCTCATTTTCAAGCCTTTTTATTATGAGACATAAATAAGCTACTGGATAAAGATGGAGAGCTCTTTGTGGTAACGATTTCAAAAAGAAGTCCCACTGGGGATCTTCATTGACTTACGTAAAGCTTTTGATACAGTTGACCATGACTTGCTCCACGTAAAATTGTCACACATTGGTATTAGAGGGCACTCCCTCAACTGCCTCAAGTCATACCTCAGCAACAGAAGCCAATATGTGAATGCAAATGGGGCAAGCTCTTCCGCTCAACCAATTACAGTTGGTGTCCCACAGGGAAGTGTCCTTGGCCCTCTTCTCTTTCTCCTATACATAAATGACCTACCAAATGCTTCGCAATTACTCAAACCCACACTTTTTGCAGATGACACTACATACGTCTTCTCTCACCCGAGCCCAGTCACGCTAGCCAATACTGTAAACACCGAATTACAGAAAATATCTACCTGGATGAGGACTAACAAACTTACACTAAACATTGACAAAACCTACTTCATTCAGTTTGGTAACAGAGCTACAGATGTACCTCTTAACATAACGATAAACAGATCACCTATCACAAAGCTAACAAAGGGAAAATTCTTAGGAATCCACCTTGACAATAGACTCAAATTTCATACACATATACAACAAATTTCTAAGAAAATTTCCAAGACTGTAGGCATACTATCGAAGATACGGTACTATGTTCCACAGTCAGCCCTCCTGGCCCTTTATCACTCTTATTTACCCCTATCTCACCTATGGAATTTGTGCATGGGGCTCAACAACAATTAACCATCTCAGACCACTAATTACCCAACAAAAGGCTGCAGTTAGAATGATAACAAATTCTCACTACAGGCAGCACACTCCACCAATATTCAAAACACTCAACCTACTCACCATACAAAACATCCATACTTATTACTGCACCTATTACATACATAGAACACTTATCTCTGATATTAACCCTCCTCTCAAACATCTCCTTGCCAACCTCAACAGAACACATGACCATAACACAAGGCACAGATCACTCTTTGATGTTCCTCGTGTCTATCTCACGCTATGCAAAAACTCAATGCACATAAAAGGCCCTAAAATCTGGAATTCATTACCTGTAAATATAAAAGAAACACTACCTGTTTATAAATTCAAGTCTCTTCTCAAAGATCACTTACTCAAAACCAAATAAATACTGAATAACTGAACCTTAGAAATTGTATATCCTAAATGTTACTCACGATTATATCACACATGTTAAACCTAGGACCCAATCTAACTTTATTTTTTTAAATACACTACCTAACAGAATACTCCATTCGACTGAATGAACAGCAATGCAAGCAAGCATATGACCTGTCTTTGTAATACTCATTTGTGCTTTATAGTTATCTGTTTACAATAATGTTTTATCACTGATTTCATCATTGCTTAGTTAATCTTAAGTTAATTTTAAGCCAGCCCGTAATGCTATGCATATAAGTGGCTTTGGCATGCTGTTCTTACCTGTATTTTTTGTACCTCTGTATGCTTAAATTACTAAATAAAAATAAATAAATAAATAAAAGAAAATTGGCTATATTTCGTTGATATCATTATGCTATACGAACATGTTCCAGACTAGAGTCATCCTTATAATAAATTATCTCAGGTGAAGCTATGTTCTTGAGAAGGGTATACCAGATTATTATAATCATGGGCGAGCGCTAAACCCATAGGATTATACAGCGCGTGGGGGGGGGGGGAGTGGAAGGTATTCAGGCTCAATTAAGGGAACCGGAGCACAGATCCAATTCCCTAGATCAAGAGCCCCTTACCAGCGTCAAGGAACCTCCCTTGAGGGGAGGGTATACCAGTGTGTAGTCGCTCTTGCCTGCCCGTCTTATGTAAAAGCTCACTTCTCGTGGTCCTCAGAGTGAAGCCAACTCACTCACTCTCGTATTTTTCAAAAATTTCGGTTCCTCCTATGCAATATTTACACGGAGGCTGACAAACAGACACTGTATCTGGAAGTCTCTCGCGTTCACCTTCTCCATTACGTATTTCCCATCATGACTTGACATTTTAACCTCTTCAACTCGAATAGACAGGAAGAGCAAATTTAGGACCCCCCCCAAGATGAGCAAGTTGGGGGGCTCGTACAGACAGGAAGAGTAAATTGGGGGGCACCAGGAAGAGCAACTTGGGGGGGGGGTCCCCGAATAGACAGGAAGAACAAATGGGGGGGGGGGAGACAGTTAGAGCAAATTGAGGGGCCCCAACACACAAGAAAACTGGGAAGGCCCCCATTTAGAACAAATTGGGGGCCCCTGAATAGACAGGAAGAGCAAATTGGGAAGGCCCCAAGTAGAGCAAATTGAGGGGGAGGACCAGGAAGGGCAAGTTGGGGGGCCCAAATAGACAGGAAGAGTAAATGGGGGGCACCAGGAAGAGCAAGTTGGGGGATTCCCCGAATAGACAGGAAGAGCAAATTGAGGGCCCCTGGATAGGAAGAGCAAATTGGGAGGACCCCCATTTAGAGCAAATTGGGGGCCCTGAATAGACAGGAATAGCAATTGGGAGGGCCCCCAGGTAGTGCAAATTCTGGGGCCCCCAACAGACAGGAAGAGCAAATTGGGAGGGACCCTATTTAGAGCAAATTAGGGGCCCCTCGAATAGACTGGAACAGCAAATTGGGGGGGGGGGCCTCAAATACACAGGAAGAGCAAGTTGGGGGACACTTGAATAGACAGGAAGAGCAAATTGGGAGGGGTCCCAAGGTAGAGCAAGTCAAAACTTTTTTTTTTTTTCTATTATCACACTGGCCGATTCCCACCAAGGCAGGGTGGCCCGAAAAAGAAAAACTTTCACCATCATTCACTCTATCACTGTCTTGCCAGAAGGGTGCTTTACACTACAGTTTTTAAACTGCAACATTAACACCCCTCCTTCAGAGTGCAGGCACTGTACTTCCCATCTCCAGGACTCAAGTCCGGCCTGCCGGTTTCCCTGAACCCCTTCATAAATGTTACTTTGCTCACATTCCAACAGCACGTCAAGTATTAAAAACCATTCGTCTCCATTCACTCCTATCAAACACGCTCACGCATGCCTGCTGTAAGTCCAAGCCCCTCGCACACAAAACCTCCTTTACCCCCTCCCTCCAACCTTTCCTAGGCCGACCCCTACCCCGCCTTCCTTCCACTACAGACTGATACACTCTTGAAGTTATTCTGTTTCGCTCCATTCTCTCCACATGTCCGAACCACCTCAACAACCCTTCCTCAGCCCTCTGGACAACAGTTTTGGTAATCCCGCATCTCCTCCTAACTTCCAAACTACGAATTCTCTGCATTATATTCACACCACACATTGCTCTCAGACATGATATCTCCACTGCCTCCAGCCTTCTCCTCGCTGCAACATTCATCACCCATGCTTCACACCCATATAAGAGTGTTGGTAAAACTATACTCTCATACATTCCCCTCTTTGCCTCCAAGGACAAAGTTCTTTGTCTCCACAGACTCCTAAGTGCACCACTCACCCTTTTCCCCTCATCAATTCTATGATTCACCTCATCTTTCATAGACCCATCCGCTGACACGTACGTCCACTCCCAAATATCTGAATACATTCACCTCCTCCATACTCTCTCCCTCCAATCTGATATCCAATCTTTCATCACCTAATCTTTTTATCCTCATAACCCTACTCTTTCCTGTATTCACTTTCAATTTTCTTCTTTTGCACACCCTACCAAATTCATCCACCAATCTCTGCAACTTCTCTTCAGAATCTCCCAAGAGCACAGTGTCATCAGCAAAGAGCAACTGTGACAACTCCCACTTTATGTGTGATTCTTTATCTTTTAACTCC
The DNA here is from genome assembly GCF_026875155.1 of Cherax quadricarinatus. Taxonomy (NCBI): domain Eukaryota; kingdom Metazoa; phylum Arthropoda; class Malacostraca; order Decapoda; family Parastacidae; genus Cherax; species Cherax quadricarinatus. Next base: position 55,815,723 of record NC_069403.1, read on the forward strand.
ACGCCTCTTGCCAAGACCCTCGCATTTACTTCTCTTACAACCCCATCTATAAATACTGTATATTAAACAACCACGGTGACATCACACATCCTTGTCTAAGGCCTACTTTTACTGGGAAACAATTTCCCTCTTTCCTACATACTCTAACTTGAGCCTCACTATCCTCGTAAAAACTCTTCACTGCTTTCAGTAACCTACCTCCTACACCATACACCTGCAACATCTGCCACATTGTCCCCCTATCCACCCTGTCATATGCCTTTTCCAAATCCATAAATGCCACAAAGACCTCTTTAGCCTTATCTAAATACTGTTCACTTATATGTTTCACTGTAAACACCTGGTCCACACACCCTCTACCTTTCCTAAAGCCTCCTTGTTCATCTGCTATCCTATTCTCCGTCTTACTCTTAATTCTTTCAATAATAACTCTACCATACACTTTGCCAGGTATACTCAACAGACTTATCCCCCTATAATTTTTGCACTCTCTTTTATCCCCTTTGCCTTTATACAAAGGAACTATGCATGCTCTCTGCCAATCCCTAGGTACCTTACCCTCTTCCATACATTTATTAAATAATTGCACCAACCACTCCAAAACTATATTCCCACCTGCTTTTAACATTTCTATCTTTATCCCATCAATCCCGGCTGCCTTACCCCCTCATTTTACCTACTGCCTCACGAACTTCCCCCACACTCACAACTGGCTCTTCCTCACTCCTACAAGATGTTGTTCCTCCTTGCCCTATACACGAAATCACAGCTTCCCTATCTTCATCAACATTTAATAATTCCTCAAAATATTCCCTCCATCTTCCCAATACCTCTAACTCTCCATTTAATAACTCTCCTCTCCTATTTTTAACTGACAAATCCATTTGTTCTCTAGGCTTTCTTAACTTATTAATCTCGCTCCAAAACTTTTTCTTATTTTCAACAAAATTTGTTGATAACATCTCACCCACTCTCTCATTTGCTCTCTTTTTACATTGCTTCACCACTCTCTTAACCTCTCTCTTTTTCTCCATATACTCTTCCCTCCTTGCATCACTTCTACTTTGTAAAAACTTCTCAAATGCTAACTTTTTCTCCCTTACTACTCTCTTCACATCATCATTCCACCAATCGCTCCTCTTCCCTCCTGCACCCACTTTCCTGTAACCACAAACTTCTGCTGAACACTCTAACACTACATTTTTAAACCTACCCCATACCTCTTCGACCCCATTGCCTATGCTCTCATTAGCCCATCTATCCTCCAATAGCTGTTTATATCTTACCCTAACTGCCTCCTCTTTTAGTTTATAAACCTTCACCTCTCTCTTCCCTGATGCTTCTATTCTCCTTGTATCCCATCTACCTTTTATTCTCAGTGTAGCTACAACTAGAAAGTGATCTGATATATCTGTGGCCCCTCTATGAACATGTACATCCTGAAGTCTACTCAACAGTCTTTTATCTACCAATACATAATCCAACAAACTACTGTCATTTTGCCCTACATCATATCTTGTATACTTATCCTCTTTTTCTTAAAATATGTATTACCTATAACTAAACCCCTTTCTATACAAAGTTCAATCAAAGGGCTCCCATTTTCATTTACACCTGGCACCCCAAACTTACCTACCACACCCTCTCTAAAAGTTTCTCCTACTTTAGCATTCAGGTCCCCTACCACAATTACTCTCTCACTTGGTTCAAAGGCTCCTATACATTCACTTAACATCTCCCAAAATCTCTCTCTCTCCTCTGCATTCCTCTCTTCTCCAGGTGCATACACGCTTATTATGACCCACTTCTCGCATCCAACCTTTACTTTAATCCACATAATTCTTGAATTTACACATTCATATTCTCTTTTCTCCTTCCATAACTGATCATTCAACATTACTGCTACCCCTTCCTTTGCTCTAACTCTCTCAGATACTCCAGATTTAATCCCATTTATTTCCCCCCACCGAAACTCCCCTACCCCCTTCAGCTTTGTTTCGCTTAGGGCCAGGACATCCAACTTCTTTTCATTCAAAACATCAGCAATCATCTGTTTCTTGTCATCCGCACTGCATCCACGCACATTTAAGCATCCCAGTTTTATAAAGTTTTTCTTCTTCTCTTTTTAAGTAAATGTCTACAGGAGAAGGGGTTACTAGCCCATTGCTCCCGGCATTCTAGTCGCCTCATACGACACGCATGGCTTACGGAGGAAAGATTCTTTTCCACTTTCCCATGGACAATAGAAGAAATAAAGAGGAACAAGAGCTATTTAGAAAAAGGAGAAAAACCTAGATGTATGTATATATATATGCATGTGCGTGTCTGTGAAGTGTGACCAAAGTGTAAGTAGGAGTAGCAAGATATCCCTGTTATCTAGCGTGTTTATGAGACAGAAAAAGAAACCAGCAATCCTACCATCATGCAAAACAGTTACAGGTTTCTGTTTCACAGTCATCTGGCAGGACGGTAGTACTTCCCTGGGTGGTTGCTGTCTACCAACCTACTACCTAACCTAGCCTTAACCTAGTCAAAGTTACCCCAGCCATTATGCTGGGAAACCTCCACCCGCAGGCAGGTAATACGTAAGTGTCCACTCTAAGAATTGGGAGGTCTTAGAACTCAAGTTGCTCCATATGTCTGCATCATAAGTCAGGAAATCACACTGAACAATGGTATGTGGAAGAACTATGGTTCCAGTGCAAAAATTCAGAGATGTGTGTTTATGAATCATGACAGGAATATTATGAATGGAGGTAAGAATGGAAAGATTGTGAGCATGTCCAGCATTTTGAAAGGAACGTTGCATGCACCACTCTTACGAACTTGAAATGAAATATTTTCACCAACATGGCATAAGAGTACCTTAACTCTACCAGGTGTAGAGTTAAGAACTTAGTCCACTGTTTACCTTGAATTGCAAGTGTGGCATGCAAAGAGTACATTACACTTTATTTGGCATATGTACACATTCCCATATAGGCTGCCTCCCAACCAGCGAACCAGGTGCTAAGGGTTTAACGATCTTTAGGGGCCCCATCGTTAAATCAGTACCTTGGTTCATTGACCTATCACAGACGAGCCTGCTAAGTGCCGAGACGATGGGGTATCACTTGTGGTCAACATTTGCCAGACTCACCTCTAGCTGGTTGAAGCATGGTGCTCTCTCTCTCAGGCTTCTGTCTTTGCCTTTATCACTGTGTAATACACTTATGTCCAACTCCTGTATAGAGTGTACATTTTTTTTTTTTTGTTTAACAAGTCGGCTATCTCCCACTGAGGCAGGGAGTGTAAATATAAACATTGGGTGAAGGAAAATATAAGTTAAATAATACTACTGTGTTTATTTCGTGTTGGTTGTTTCTGGCAAGAGAGGAAAACAAGAGTGTCATCCATTAATGGTCATGGTTGTTTTGGAAAGGGATCAGAGGTGGTCTATCCTGAGATGAGTGAGCAATCTGATAATCATCGCACTGTAGAGGGAGAAGCTGGACACACGGTCAGAGATGCATGGAGGACGGACATATCAAAAGGAAATAAAAGTGAAAATAAAAGAGGAAATAAAGACCTAATAAAAGCAATAATAAAAGAGGAAATAAAGACATAATAAAAGCAAAAGTAGGAGTAAAAATAAAAGAGGAAATAAAAACCTAATAACAGCAAAAATAAAAGAGGAAAATAAGAGGAAATAAAGACCTAATAAAAGCAAAAATAAAAGAAAATAAAAGTCAGGCCAAGCCTCTGTATCTGGAGCGTGGGACAAAATGTCACCCGCATTAGATACATGGGCAGTAGAAAGGTCTGAAGAATGATCTGGTAACAAGGCAGGATCATCAGGAGGAGGTACATGGACTTGGGATTCCATGGTTAACTCTCTCTTTTCTTTTGTTTTTAGGAAAAAAAGAAAAGAATGAAGAAAAAAAAAGGTAAAAAGAAAAAAATGGGGAGGAAGTGTGGAGGACCAGCTCGCAGGCAAAATGGACTGCAAGTCTTCCCTTCCATGTGCAAAAGGACAACCTCAGCGCAGTCACTAGTGCAGATGCGACATGGACCTGTGCCATACCCTACCCTTCAAACCAGTAAACCAACAATCAGGGATAGCAACCTCACATCTACCGGGCCACCTCGGTGGACAAAAGGGAGGGCAGTTGAAAATCCACCACAAAGCCTACCTCCTTCAGCCACCACCTCCTGGAATCCAAAAGGCAACCTCCAGAGATACACCCGTCACTTGACAGGCGCCCGAAGACCCCCTCTCCCTTCAGTAGACCGGAAAGAGATCAGGGACTCTAGATGATCCAGATTCCACGGCAAACTACACTACCACCAAGGACCTCAATGAAAGGAGATGGACCCCAGAACCCCTTCTCAGGTCTAGGAACTACAGAGCCTAAGGGAACAACCTCAAAGGCAAAAACAGGAATGGGAAAGTGGAGAGGAGGAGGAAAGGTAAAGGGGTGACAAGGAGGATGGGATAGAGAAGGGGGGATTGGGGGGTATTAAGGCTGTCTGAGGAAGAAGACCCAAAGGTCTAATTCCTCAGACCAATAGCCACTCCACCATGCCAAAGAGCCCCCCCTTGAAGAGGTAAAGAAAATAAAACATTTTCTTCTTTTTTTATTAATACATAAAAAATTATGAGCAGTATTTATATCCAAGAATATTGAAAACATACTTCATTGTGTAAATTATAGCTGCTGCTTTCACCCGTCTGGGCAATTTACAGCTATTTTTTTTATATGGCTACAGAACTTATTGTCTTATGTTCCAGCTGCTTTAGAATAAACTTTGTGAAAAAACAAATGCAAGAAAAACAATGGCTTTCTTAGAACAAAAATACCTTGAGATAAAACCTTAAGGACTGATAAAAAATACACTCCTTAGAAGAATAATAAAAAGTAAGAGCCTATGTTGTTGCTTACAATGTAAGAAGCCATGGAAGAGCTCATCTACAGAGCCCCCTTCCCTCATTCATGCTACTCATAAACTATAGTCATTCGTTCGAGACTCGTTAAATTTAATGAAATGAGAGAGCACCCTCCCCTTCAATCATGCTACTGATACAACTATCTTCATTCAAGTGTCCTTAAATTCAATGATACAAGAAAGCACCCTCCCCTTCAGTCATGCTACCAATACAACTATTTAGTATATTGATTTGAGACGCCTTAAATTCAATGATACGAGAGATAATAATTCCTTAAATTTACACCTAGGATAATGTATAATATCCTTATTCAGCCATGGGCACAAACTTTCATAATACATCTATATCCCACAGAGCTTAGCATAATAGGTCTAGCACTTATATGAATAAATGTGTGTTTGAGATAGAGTGAAATTTCAAACAAAAGCCTACCAGCTCATGTTTTTATTATTTAATACAGCATATATCAGATCAGTGTTTTTTCTTCAATTATGCACCTGACAAGTTATTACAGAAATAACATGTCAGTTTTCATAATCGCCACTGTAACATTTATTTTTCAGCAATGCCCTTCAGGTGTGGTTTTATTAGTTGGAAGAAGAAGTTGGTAATAGGAGCATAAAAGCGCTCACCATCAACCTTTGAGAAGCCAGCCTTTTTAATGGCATAGAGCATATCACGATTTAAGCAGCAACCATCAAACAGAAACGGCCAAATGCCACTCTCAGTCAAGAAGTCTTGTAGTTTTCCTCGTGTATTATACTTCACAGCGTCAAATTCCCGTATATGTTCCAAAAAGTAGAATTTGCCACCCTAGAAATAAATACCAGTCACAAAATTAGGAAAAAATATATGATAAAAATACAGTAGGTCCCCACTTATACAGGTTAGGTTCCAGGCTACTGCCATAAGCCGGAATGCTGTGTTTTCCAGTTATAAATACATATAAATGCCATACAACAAGTTTACACTAATATAAACAAGTTTACACTAACATATATTAACAGAACTAGGCATTAGAAACAATAAAAAGTAAAATACATACACAGTACAATCATTACTTACCTTAAAATAGGTGTAGTCTTAATGTAGGGTGAGAGGTGAGTATTTATTGTAGAAGTCGGGTGTGACAGCCCCTACAAGAGATATGGAGATGCCAAGAATTGTAAACAAACACTCTGCCAGACTTGTATTCATACCTGTCTATTTTTGGTTCAAACAAGTACATTTGCATGAGTTGGTGAAGCATTTACCCCACAATACAAACACATTGTGTACAAGGTGTCTTCACATTAGTGCAGTAGAATGAATAAATAAATAACTATGAGTGGTGTTGGACTCGAGAAAACTTGATTCTTGCCATCACTTCCAACAAGCCGCCCAGCTACCACATCTCATATTTGTCAAATTTATTCTACTAGGGGTGCATGTATCATGTTTATATGATATGCAGCATGTTTCTTGTATAATTTTGAAAAATATAGACGGATTAATGAAAATGTTATACTCCATAGCAATTACTAATAATATGGCATCTTCAAGACTAGTAAGACACTTAGTGATTTTAATGTATATCTGCATGCCAGAACAGTGTGCAAGTTTATTTAGCTACAGGTACACACAAGTGTTTATACTGAAGCATATAAGTGAACAATATTTAGATAATGGTGGGGATGTTTTCACTGCATTTATGGATTTAGAAAAGGCATATGATAGGGTGGATAAGAAAGCTATGTGGCAGAAGTTGCAAGTGTATGGTAGTAAGTTACTAAATGCTGTAAAGAATTTTTATGAGGATAGTGAGGTTCAGGTTAGGGTGTGCAGGAGAGAGGGAGATTACTTTCAAGTAAAAGTAGACCTTAGACAGGGGTGTGTAAGGTCACCATGATTGTTTAACATATTTATAGATGGAGTTGTAAAAGAAGTAAATGGTAGGGTGTTGGGGAGAGGGGTGGGATTAAATTATAGAGAATCAAATACAAAATGGGAGTAGTCAGTTAATTTTTGCTGATGATACTGTGCTTTTGGGAGATTCTAAAGAGAAGTTGCAAAAGTTAGTGGACAAGTTTGGGAGGGTATGTAAAGAAAAAAATTGAAAGTGAACACAGATAAGAGTAAGGTGATTTTGGTATTAAATGAGTTAGGTAAAGAAAAATTGGATATCACATTGGAGGGAGGGAGTATGGAAGAAATGAATGTGTTCAGATATTTGGGAGTAGATTTGTCAGCAAATGTGTTTATGAAGAAGGACGAGGTTAACCATAGATGTGACGAAGGAAAGATGATGTGTGGTGCACTGAAGTGTCTGTGGAGACAAAAATATTATCCATGGAGGCAAAGAAGGAAATGTACAAGAGTATACATGTGTGTGAAGGAGGGGTTTGGGATATTGGCTGTTTGGAGTGACATCTAAACTGTCATATCTGGGCATCTCTGCAAAGACAGTGATTATGTGTGAATGATGGTGAAAGTGATGAATGGTGGTGAAAGTGTTTCTTTTTTGGGTCACCCTGCCTCAGTGGGAGATAGCCGGCATGTTACAAAAAAGCGGCTGAAAAATCTGTGCAGGAATTCCAGGAGTACATAAAGGCTCAAGGATTGCAACCCCAACAAGTGTTTGTGACGAAACAGGCCTGTTTTGGAAGAAAATGCCAAACAGGACCTACATTACACAGGAGGAAAAAGCACTCCTAGGACACAAGCCTATGAAGGACAGGGTTACTTCAATGTTGTGTAGTAATGCTAGTGGGGATTGCAGAGTGAAGCCTCTACTCGTGTATCACTCTGAAACTCCCAGTGTGTTCAGGAAAAACAATGTTGTCATGGCTAATTTGTGTGTGATGTGGAGGGCAAACAGTAAGGCATGGGTCACTAGGGACATTTTCTATGACTGTGAAAAATTACCTCCTGAAAAATAAATTGGACCTTAAGTGGTTCCTGGTATTAGAAATGCTCCTGCTCATCCTTCAGACTTGCCAGAGCAAATTTCGGGGGACTTGAGTTTTATCAAAGGGGAATTTTTGCCCCCCCAATACCAATCCTCACCCCAGCGCAGGGACCAGCGGGTTTTTAAAATTTCAAAAAGTACACCCCAAAGTTTCAAAAGGCTTTAAAAAGTGACCTCAGACACTTGACTACCCTAACAGATTTTGGAAAGTTTCCTTAAGTATCCTCAATTGCTAAGCCTTATGGTAAGCTTGGAGGGGAGTGGCTAACAAGACCCTGAACTTGTTGGGGGAAAAACTGTGGCCAAAATTTGAGAAGAGAGATTTTGAAAGGGTTTGGGGTAACCCCTCAGGAGCCTTTGCCAGTTGGGAATCTTTTTGGGGCATTGGGGGAAGCCCTTTGGGGTTGGAGGTTAGTGGGGAGGGTGGAAGAGTTGTGGAGGACGCGATGAAGAACTAACCACTGAGAGCTGCAAGAGATCTGCAACAGCAAGAGGCCACAACGAAAAAAAAGCTTCAAAGGAGGGGAAAAGAGAAAATTTTAGGGGGTTGCCTTCTTCAACTATTAAAAGGAAATGTGTACAATGTGGTTTCAAAGGTGCAAACTTTATGGAGGAAAAAAACCCCCGCACGCTATTGCAAACCGTGTGGTGACTTTTTTCAATGACAATGTTTTGAACCACTTTGGAAAAATCTTAAAGGAACACAAAGGGACAGAGCTCTATGGACAATTTTTGGTTTGCAACAGGGTCCAAGGCTTCAAATTTTCCCAGGGCATTGAAAGAAAAAAAGGGGAAATAACCCCAGAAAAGGATTGACATAAAATCCTTATGGAAGGGGATTCCCCTTTCCCAAATTAAACACTTTCCCTCTCCTTCCTCCCCCAAATCAAACACACATCGCCACATCTTCAATAAACGTAAGTGTCATTTATTCTTCATTTAGTACAGTACATATATTGTGCATGTATCCTCCTTTTTGTGTGTAGGAAAATGTATATTTCATGTGTTAAAATTATTTTTTCAGACTTTTGGGTGTCTGGAACAGATTAATTGGATTTCCATTATTTATGGAAAAATTAATTCGACTTAAGATAATTTTGTCTAACGATGAGCCCTCTGGAACGGATTAATATCATAAGTAGGGGGTTCACCGTACTCGAAACTTGAAATGTTTAAAAATGGATAGAACCCTCATCTAGTCACACACTTTTTTTTTTTTTTAACATGGTCATCTCCCACTGAGACAAAGCAAATCCCACTCCCTCTTAAAAAAAAAAAAAAAAAAAATTACATCAACTGTCAAGTGTGCAACAAGAGTATAATTGAGACATCAAAAGTCTGATAACCATACATTAGAAAGCTCAGAAAGTCCCAAAATAGTACAGTGGACCCCCGCCTTACAAACGCATCGCATTATGTTAAATCCTCCATACAAAGCATTTGAATGCAAAAATTTTGCCTCGCCTTACGTGATTCGTCCAGGACGCGTCCCATATGTGGCCTCAGCTGCCTCGTGGGTGCCAGTGTTTACAAGCCAGCCAGTGCGGTCACATCCACGCATACATTCAGTACATTTCACCTTATTCCAGTGTTTTTTGTGCTTGTAACTGCAAAATAAGTTACCATGGACCCCAAGAAAGTTTCTAGTGCCAACCCTGTGGTAAAAAGGGAGAAAATTAGTATGGAAATTAAAAAAGATTTTGAAGGGTTTGGGGCTAACCCTGAGAAGCCTATGCCAGTTGTGGAATCCATTGTGCCTACTTCAAAGATTAAGGAAATGTGTGCAAAGTGGGTTGAAGTGCAAACCTTTATGGATGAAAAATCACCCTAACACAGCTATTGCAAGCCGTGCTGGTGACTATTACAATGACAATCTTGTGGCCCATTTTAGGCAAATCTTAAAGGAATGGGAGGTACAGAGCTCTATGGACAGATTTGTTATGTGACAGAGGTCCAGTGACTCTCAAGCTGGTCCTAGTGGCATTAAAAGAAGAAGGGAAGTAGCCCCGGAAAAGGACTTGCTACCTTAAGTCCTACTGGAAGGGGATTCCCCTTCTAAACAGTAACTTCCACACACTCTCTTCCTCCCATCCCATCAATCATCACCAGATCTTCAATAAAGGTAAGTGTCATGTATTTATTCTTAGTAGAGTAGTAACTGTGCATGTCTTCTTCAGTTTGTGTGTATTAAAATTAATATTTCATGTGGTAAAAGTTTTTCTTTTTCATACTTTGGGGTGTCTTGCACGGATTAATTTGATTTCCATTATTTCTCATGGGGAAAATTAATTAGGCTAACGATAATTTCAGCTTATGATGAGCTCACAGGAACGGATTAATATCGTAAGGCGGGGGTCCACTGTACATCCAGGATCGTGCCTGAGCTATGTGGAACAAAATCTTAGAGCTAGGTTTCCTTGTCTCTGTAAGAACAAAGAACAAGACTAGACATGATTATGTCATAAAAAATACCCCAGAACATAGAAAAAATGGAGACATAAACATGATATAAAGCAAAGGAACAAACTGAACATGAGAGTAAATGCGGGTAGCAGCAACACATTACGTGTGTCGCTGCCCTTCACTCAATTATACTCTTGTTGCACACTTAACTTGATATATATATAAAAAAAAAACATATTTTCACCAATAAGATTCTCTCTCACATCCCCTTTCTCTTTGAACAATGGAATAATATATGATCTGTCAATCCTTGGCCTCATTCCTTCTTTCAAACACAAATTTAATAAATGCACCAGGGTATGGTAGACAGAACCAACAAATAGTGCCGTTACAATTATGGCAAATGCACCCACTATTTCAGCACTTTAGTCCTTACCACTTTCATCTCCTTCATAAACCCTAACCACTTCTACTACTTTTTCTGCACTTTAATCTTTTGTACTTCATCTCACTTCCAGCTTTCCCTTCTTTCTAGGATTTAATTCCTCATCGTCCCAAAATATGAAATTTATGCCTCCATTTCATCACCAATATTAAACTATCACTGGGTATTCAACAATAATATCACCCCATAAAATATTTGTTAGGATCTCACTATTTTCACTCTCAACAGAAAACTATTTCTTTGGTTTCCCCACTTTGTTTACCATTTCCCAAAAATGTTTTATTCACTGAAAATGCCTCATTCATTCTTTTATTTGTTATTATTTTGCAAAATCAAATATTCATGATTTATACAATACAAATTTTTTCCATATACCAATTTTTCTCCCCCCTTATCAAAAAAAATTTTAAATTTTAACAACACTCCACCTCTCTCCTACTACACA
>NC_069403.1:55827389-55845862 GCF_026875155.1 Cherax quadricarinatus
ACGTTTGCAGCTGGTGGTTTCCTAACCTGTACTCCGTCTGCGGTCTTCTGTATCCTTCCCCAATCTTCATGACCTTACATTTACTGGGGTTAAACTCCAGGAGCCATTTGTCGGACCATACTTGTAGTTTGTCCAGATCCCCTTGTAATCTTAACTGATCCTCGTCCACTTGTATTCTCCTCATCAGTTTCACATCATCAGCGAACAGTGACACTTCTGAATCTATTCCTTCCACCATGTCATTCACGTATACAAGAAACAGCACCGGGCCTAGGACTGAACCTTGTGGAACCCCACTCGACACATTCGCCCACTCCGACACTTCAGCACGTACCAACACACGTTGTTTCCTTCCTGTCAGGTATTCCCTGATCCATTGCAGTAATTTCCCCGTTATTCCTGCCTGCTCCTCTAATTTTTGCACCAGTCTGTTGTGTGGTACTGTGTCAAAAGCCTTCTTGCAATCTAAAAAGATGCAATCTATCTGTGTTCAGAGTTGCCGTACTAAGAAAGGAGAGAACAAAAATTGCCAAGATATGTGAGGCAAACGTTCAGAAAAACAGAACAGCTCGTAAAATAGTTACCGATAAAAAACGGGAAAACTGGTCTGCTAATAAAACGAGACAGGAGAGAAAAAGTGAGTCAAAAACTTCCTTAGTATCACTTATACAAATAATCGGAGTACAGAAAATGAAATAGATGAATTAAGACTAATTGCATTTGCAGGAAACATAGATATTATTGCAATAACTGAATCCTGGTTCAATGTGAAAAATGAAAGATCTCTGCTGAGTTTTGTATTCACGAGTATAAATTATTCCGCACTAATAGATTCAACAAGAAAGATGGCGGAGTTGTTATGTATGTTAGGGACAATTTGAACTGTTGCTTCAGAAATTATATAGAGATGGAAGGAACATACACAGAATATGTTTAGTTGCAGCTTCTTGAAGTACATGAAAAACTAATCTCAGGTGTGATCTACAGACTCCCAAACCTAGACAGTGACCATGGTAAACTTCGGGACGAAATTGCTCCAATATCTAAAAACTACAATGTAGTTATTAAAGGAGACTTAGAACTTTAGGTGAACATTCAGCTTGGAGCAATGGACAGTATCTAATCAACTACTTAATGAAGAGTTTGAGGAGTGCATATCAAAATCACTAAGTGTATAACTCGTCTTGGAATTCCTTTATGATGAATAACAAAAAAAAAAAAAAAGGTTATAAGTTACACAATAATCGCACCCTGCCGATTAATATTCAGCTAAAGAAATAATTATTTTATTTTGATCAATAATCTCAGCGCAGAGTTTTACAAACTGGCATTGCGTATGCCTAACGAATTTAGCAAATCTTTTTTCACTAAAGTATTCCCGAGGCGGTACACTTAGATAAATGAACTATTATATTTTTATCTGAATAAGGCCTGCAAGTAATGTGTTTGATAAGAGTTCCACACAGTAACTGATTAAAGAAAACTACGGAATATGGAACAGGAGAAATTAAACCTCCTGTGTTGAGGCCCAAGGCTGTGACCGATAGACAACAGAAGTTTTGCATTACTGAGGAGTAAATCCAGTGGACCCGTTAACGATGGTGTTCCACACTGGTCAGTGCTGGACCTATTGTTGTTCACATTAATAAACGACCTGATGGTAGGGAATAAGTTAACGACGTAAGTAAGTTTGCTGCGATGACACCTAAATAGCCGACCGAAATAATTTTTAGATGTAACACTAGACGGCCTACCAGATGACCTGGGACAACGATTTTTAGCTCGTTGTGGTCGGGAGTATAGTTAAGATTCTTAGCTTCATATCAAGAAGTATAACTAATAGAAATCCTAAGGTTATACTTCAACTTTATATTTAGTAAGAGCTCATTTAGGTTATTAAGCTGCTCAGTTCTGGTTTCCAGATTGCAAATGACATAAATTTCGCGCTCGAAAATATACAGAGAATGACGAAGTCTGATTTACATGTAATAGAAACCTATTCCTACGACAATCGCTGAATGCACTGAACTTTCATTCCTTGGAAAGGCGTAGAATTAGGGAAGTAAAGTGCACAACTGTAAAACGGGAATAAAGAGGTTCTACTAATATCCTGTTGAAAATATCTAACCAGACAGGATTCGCAACCAATGGAATTCAAAGTTGGAGAAATTTTAGATTTAGATAAGGATATCAGGTGTTCATTAAAATAGAACTTTGAGTTGTTTTAAAGTATAGATGTGAATGGTACCTGCTTAGCATAGCTCAGTAGGACCTGCTTCAATGTTGATCTTATACACCGTCTTATTAGATCTTCCATTAGGTAATGATCATACTAATTCCTCAGAGTTAGAAGCCGATCAAAGATGAATTCTCCATGTATGGCATGGATCACAATGTTACAGGTCTGTTTAACTATAACGATTTTAAAAATTTGCACAAAGGTCAAACAAAAAAAGTATTTCCCTACCCATAAATAAATCAAACCTATTAACGATGATAGTTGTTCAAAAGGAGGAACTAGAAACGCAAGTAGCAAACTACCTGCGTATATATTATGTGAAAACTTCGTAACCATTGGCTTATGAATTTAAATAAGATGAATATAGACGACAGTAAGAAGATGGGGTAATCAAGTCCCCTCAACCTGGAAGGTGTGGTCACAAAGTCTTGACGTATCTGAAGCGAAACAGAAAGATGAACTTGTATATATACTGTGAGTCAGGTGAGGTGCAGTAGTTGAAATCATCCGTCACCTATGGGCGGGACTCACCTATTTGGATAGTAGATCATGTCCAATACAATGTTTGATCAGCGACATGGTTGTAGGGAATCAAGTTCTCTGTATCCCAAAATCCCACGGTATTACTGCGCTACCTCCTACACCATGTGTCATACAACATAATAATATATAATCTGCCAGTATTGTGTACCAACAGAGCCGCGGTATGTGATCAAAGTTCCTTACAACATACTGTTTCCCCCATGCCCCTTCGCTTATTTATTTGTTGTCTTCACACTATCCGATCTTCACACTAGTTGCCTCTTCAACTTATTTGCCTCTTTAGCCCTCTCATTGCGCATACTCGCTTTTCTCTAACTCCGAATTAATGCTCTGTAATAACGTCTATGCATTGCTTGAGAATCGAACAAAGGTGCTCAACCGCATGAGTTACAAGTCATTAAATCTGAGAATACACCTCACACGAATGGTTCAACCACCGTTGTCTTGGAAAATAGTTTTGTGTGTAGCAGTAAATCAAACGACTGAGCGAGGGTTTGTAGGTTGTTTTCAGTTGTACACCGCATTCAAGACAATCCAGATCTTGAGAGTAAAGATTATCTAGTACAGAATGGTATACAATACCGACAAGATTAAGTAGTCACTCTGTCGAGTAATGTATCGTGCTAAAAAACGGCCTCTCATACGATAATGTTCATTGCGTGACCAAGTACTGCTGTAATAATGGTGCACCAAGCACGCGATAAACAACTGTAAGAACAAAGGTGCAACAGTCTCTTAATTTGAACAGGTGGGCACTTGCTCTTACTCACCTAAGTGCAGTACTGTATCATGTCGCTGCTAATTTGTTGCCGGATAATATATTACTTCTAACGTTGGTGTGCGGCTAGTTACCTATATGATGTTATAATTAATCATCCAGTCAGGCAGTGCCAGAATAGCCTAGGCTTCGTTCCACTTGTGAGCCATCTCCCAGTCCCCTCACTCTCAACACCACAGGAAAATACAAGTGTTTTGAACAAATTCTGTGAAGCCGCGGGGGGTGCAATGATCTACTGCTTTCCTAGAAGGTCAAAAATCAGTAGAGAAATTAATGCTAGTGTCGTGTTATTGGCTTAGTGGACAAATTATTCTGAATGAAGTGTCAAGGAACATACGAAGGGTTGAGTTTAGTAGATCCAGTGCGTATGTGACAGCAATGTCAAAAATACTTACACCTTGGCCCGAGGCCTCCTATATTTTGAGGCCCTAGGCTCAAGCTGCCAAGCCTATAGGTATAAATCCGCACTGCCAGTAAGCCTTCCTTACATTACTTGCGGCGAGGTTAATCTAATTGGTTGATAATGTTATGTACTGTGAGTGAACACTAGACGTCCAGTCTGCAGACCTGTGAGCGGATGACTTTGCAACTTTCCTCAACAATAAGAATTACTCACTAGCAAAAGACATCCACTAAGTTTTGTGAAAAACAAAGCCAAATGAGAAGACAAGTATACCCAAGAAAATCTCAATCTGATAGAATTACGGAATCATGAAGATAAAAATGTAAGATGATAGAATTCGATGGTAGTGTTTTGCCACCAAAAAAGTAGCCTTACAAGCTCAAGTGGGATCTAAACTCCACGAGGCAGTTGACAGGAGAGATTACGGAAATATCAACAGAAGTATTATAAGACTACATACTCTTACGTAGTGAGAAAAAAAAAAAGCAACAAGCGAAGTGAGCCAACACAACTCTTGTTGAATATGGTATAACAAGATACCGACAAAGTTGATGAGGGCCTATTCACGAATCTCTACTTCGTAGCGTCGACCGTTGCAAACACTAAAGAATAACCCGTGGTATGTTGTATGCAATCGTGACATTAACTAACAATTTCGTGAGTCATACCCAAGTGTATATACATGTTGCACATGTACATTGTCTTACTCATTTACTCTGGCTTGCGAAAGTTAAAGAACATCACTACTGAGCCATTGAGTCTTACGATTTTCAGTAACAAAAAACGAAACAATAGACTGACCCTTTAAAAGAGAAGTCAATTTTCTCTGACATATTGTTTATAAAAATATAAATAACTATAAGGAACAGGAAGACAGAAACAGTAAGCCAAAGGCACTAGTGATCCCACTAACATGAACTTAATAATTGCCCACAACAGTAACATTTTATAAAACTGAACAAATTAATTTCCTAGAGAGAATACAGAAATATATTCCAGTCTTAAGATCTTTAAACAAAACCATCATAAATGCCCACCCACAAAACAATCCGCACGTACATACGGATAGTGGACCGTACAAGAGATTGTTCCTCTAAAGTTGGTTATGACGGAATTCCGGAGGTAAGTGCTAACTAATGAGGAAGGTGGAAGCCAAAGAATCTGACTAAAACAAAAATGCATTGTGAGCTAGCAACAATGAAAAGTGCGAGAGAGAGAGAGACAGAGAAGAGAGAAGAGAGAGCGAGAGACGAGAGCGAAGAGAGCGAGAAGGAGAGTGAGAGAGAAGAGAAGAGAGAGTAGAGAGAGAAAGATGTACAAGAGACGAGAGAATAGAGAGTAAGGAGAGAGAGACGAGAGAGCACGAAGAGAGAGAGAGAGAGAGAGAAGAAGAGAGAAGAGAGAGGAGAGAGAGACGAGAGAGAGCGAGGAATCTATGTCTAATGATAAAACAAACAAAAAATAATCTTTATAAAGTGCTATGAACAACAACCTATTAGTATACACCCATAAACGTAAGTCCTCGCTAATATGTATGTATGTATGTTTGCCATAATAATATATATAATATAACATAATATATATTAATACTCCATAAATATAAAAATATAACATAATCTATATATATATATATAAATATATACTAGTCAACCCACATTTTCATATTACATATACATCAGCCATTAAAGACTGCCGACGATTCAAGCCCCACGAGGCGTGAACTCCAGATACCTATACTGAAACGCTTTGTCTAGATGAGTCTGGACGACAACTCCCTGAGTACCGAAAGCTAGAACCGGTTTGTTTTGCGCTTTAAAAAAAGGTTAGTAACAACATTGTTGTGTCGTGCGGCGTGTAGTGTGAGTTCACGGACCTGAACTGCGGTATTGCGGCCAGTAGGTGACCTTGACTTGCGCCTAGCATAGACCACGTAGGCCAGCTGCAGTGCTCCTCCACAACCTTATTATGTTCATTCATGACAGCGATAAAAAAATGCCTGTCATAAGTCTTTAAAATACTGGGAACGTGCTGGATTAGGGAGTGTTGACAGCAAAAGATAACATTATGAAGGTTGTTCAGGGAAACCGGCGGCCGGACTTTGAGTCCTGGAGATGAGGGAATACAGTGCCTGCACTCTGAAGGAGGGGTGTTAATTTTGCAGTTTAAAAACTGTAGTGAGTAAACGCACGCCTTTTGGCAAGACAGATGGGAGTCTGAATGATGGAGTGAAAGTTTTTTTTTTTTCGGGCCACCCTGCATGGTGGGAACGGCCATGTGAATAATAAAATAAAAAAATATTCACGCCAATAAAATATACTCTCCACATATGCACCAACCACCTCTCGTGGAGGCAGGTTACACCAGCGCTGGTGGTGTAGCCAGACCGCAGAGGCTTTTCCTCAGGTTGTCGCCACACACTTCAAAGAGCCTTGAAATGGGTAGTGAAAGTCCGGATCATGTACAAAACCTGCACGCCCCAATGCTTCGTCGTCACGGCTTGACTCACGGGACCCGATAATAACCAGAGATGAAAAATTGAAACCGAGACTGGTAGAATCGTCTTCTCGAATCATGAGCGAAATTACACAAAATTTGGAGAGGAAGTACAAAAAATCCCAAACAACCACTAAAATAATAAAAATAATAAAAATAATAATAAACTACATAGATAATAAAAATAATAAATAGAACTAATAATAAAATAATAAAATAATAGCGCGATAACAATAATACTAAAAGCCCAGCCCTCGGAAGCACTAATTTTGATTTTAAGAAAAAACGAAAGTGCGAGACCCTCTTAGAGTGAGTCGTCCACACTGAAGTCAAGACAACGTCTGTACACAACATCATCGCCAGCTGGTTCTTCACCACGCATCCTAGCAGCTGTTCACACCATCCTAGCCGTGGTCTTCACCCATCCTACAGCTGGGTCACGCCATCCTAGCAGCTGGTTCACACATCACTAGCAGCCTGGTTCATACGTTAATGGTTTATTAAGAGAACAAGGATGCACTTGTGATGTATGATGTACTCCCTAATCTGTGATGCAGTGGTCGAAACTCAGCCTCCTGGCCCCCGTATCCTTCACTAACCGCTGCAGGGTCCCAGCTTCTCGGCTGGCTGCTACTCGGTCGGCGTCTCCCTGCTTTATGACCCCTAACATACCTATCCTTAAAGCTATATATGGTCTCCACTATCACTCCGCTGTCCCAGGTACATTCCCCTTCCTGACCACTCATGAGGCTGAAGAAATAATTCCTGACACACCCTGTGATTCAATTTGATGTTTGCAGCTATCTGTTTGTTTCCTCTTGTACTTATTCATCCCGCCCTCGTAGTCTGTAATATCTACCCCTATAATTTCTCTCAAAAATTTTTACGTCTTTTTTCATGTCTCCCCTGTTCGCTCCTCTCATGTCACCAGTTTATAGGTCCCGGACTAGTCTCTGGTAAACCTCTCACCTTCATCAGCATTTTTATGAGGTGCGGATTCATGTTGAGGTATACAAAGTTCGCGAAGATGGGCCTGACATACCTCGTATATACGTGTGATCTTTGTTGAGCATTCCTGAAAGTTAATTTCGAACTGTTTCCTGATGTGCACCTGTGATATGGACTTATTCCACTATATCTAGTGATATCACTCGGTACTCTGCTCACCCCGAGAGGCCTTCTCCTTTAACGAGTGCCGGGCGGCCACTTGGCACTCCGTAATTTTTTGCTTACCATCCCATAATTTTTTCCTTTTATAAAACTATTGTTTGATTGTTTTCTACTCTGTGTAACGCGAAACAACCAGAGCGGTGACCAACTTACCCAACCTGTGAGCAACATTGTTGACAACCCTCGTCAAACGCCTAGCAGGAGACCCACACAAGGCCAGGCGACAACAACATCCATAGAGCTAAGAGGCTCTTTTTTCCTATAAATCAGTAGTACAGTGCGTGCATAGTATAGTGTATTATTTTCTACATATATATGGGTTTTCTGATATGCACACCACCAAATGACATTCACGTTTCGGTGGGCAAAACATATGTATCAGCTGAAGTAAAGTAATAACTTTGTTAAGTACCGACACTAAGGACTAACAGATGTGTCCACATCTGGGTATCTTTACTGTAGACGTTTCGCCACCATCGGCATAAATCCGTACAAATTCAAGAGGGACATAATAGAAGACATTATACAATATATACAAAAGATGAGGTAACATTCAGCAGTGAGGCATGTGGTTGGAAGATGCCATGCATGTAGTGACAGTGTTGGTCCAGGAGTACCACTACAGCCATGCAGTAGGTGACAGGGTTGGTCCAGAGACCACTAACAGCCAATGCATAGAGGTGAACGTTGTTGTCCAGGAGCCGCACTACAGCCTGCATGTAGGTGACAGTGTTGTCCAGGAGACGCACTACATCCAAGCAAGGTAGTTGACAGTGTTGGCCAGGAGACGCTCGAACAGCCATGCAAGAGGTGACAGTGTTGGTCCGGAGACGCACTACAGCCATGCATTGCGTAAGGTGACAGTGTTGGACCAGGAGACGCACTACAAGCCATGCACTGATGTGACAGTGTGGTCCAGAGAACGCACTACAGCTCATCTCGCAATGTAGCGAGTTGATCCGTGTTTGGATACCAGAGACGCCACTACAGCGCCAATGCCATGTTAGGTGGACAGTGTTGGTCCAGGAGACGCACAACAGCCATGCATGTAGGTGACAGTGTTTGGTCCAGAGACCACTTACAGCCATGCATGAGGTGACAGTGTTGGTCCAGGATGAACGCACTACATCCATGACATGTATGGTGGACATGTGTTGGACCAGAGACGCACTACCGCACTGCAGTAGAGTGACAGTTTGGATTCCAGAGAACTCACAACAGCCATGCATGTAGGATAGACAGTGTTGTCTCCTGAGACGCGTCACTACAGCCATGCATGTAGTGACAGCTGTTTGGTCCAGGAGACGCACTACAGCCATGCCTGTAGGTGACAGTGTTTGGTCCAGATACGCACCTACAGCCATGCATGTAGGATGACAGTGTGGTCCAGGAGACGCACTACAGCCATGCCCTGTAGGTCGTGACAGTGTTGGTCCAGGAGACGCCTACAGCATGCGTGTAGGTACAGTGGTTGTGCCAGGAGACGCACTAACAGCCATGCGTGTAGGTTACATTGCTAGTCCAGGACGACGGCACTACAAGCCAAAGCATGTAGGTGACAGCGTTGGTGCCCAGGAGACGCACTACAGCCATGCAATGTAGGTGACAGTGTTGGTCCAGGAGACGCAACTACAGCCAAGCATGTAGGTACACTAGTTTTGGAGTCCCAGGAGACGCACTACAGCATGCATGTAGGTGACCATGTTTGTCCAGGAGCCGCACTACAGCCAGGCGTGTAGGTGACAGTGTTAGTCCAGGCGAGCCGACACTAAGCCATGCATGAAGAGTGACAGTGTTTGGTCCAGGAGACGCACTACCATCCAAGCATGTAGGTGACAGTGTTGCGTCCAAGACGCACTACAGCCATAGCATGTAGGTGATCAGTGTTGGGAGGCCACGAACCACTACAGCCATGCATGTTAGGTGACAGTGGTTAGATCCAGGAGACGCACTACACGCCATGCTGTAGGGTGACAGTGTTGGTCCAGAGAACGCACCTACAAGCCTATTGCATGTATTGACAGTGTTTGTCCAGGAGACGCACTACAGCCATGCCATGAGGATGACAGTGTTGAGAGGGCCACGAACGACGCAACTACCGCCATGCATGTAGGTGACAGAGTTTTTGGTCACAGGAGACGCACTACAGCCAGCATGTAGGTGACAGTGTTGGTCGGTAGACGCACAACAGCGCATGCATGTTAGGTGAGACGTGTTGGTCCGAGAGACGCCTACCACGCATGCATGTAGGTGACAGTGTTTGACCAGGAAGCCGCCACAACAGCCATGCATGTAGGTTGACAGTGTTGGAGTCCAGGAGACGCACTACAGCCATGCTGTAGGTGAACAGTGTTGGAGTCCAGGAGACGCACTCAGCCATGCATGCTAGTGCACAGTGTTTGGTCCAAGGAGACGCAACAACAGCCGATGCATGTAGGTGACAGTGTGGTCCAGGAGACGCACTAACAGCCTGCATGTAGGTGACCGTGTTGGGTCCAGGAGACGCACTTCACCATGCAAGTAAGAAGTGTTGGTCCAGGAGACGCCACTTTTTAAACAGCCATGCATGTAGGGTGACAGTGTTGTCCAGAGACGCACTACAGCCATGCATGTAGGTGACAGGTGTTGGTCCAGGAGACGCACTACAAAGCCATGCATGATAGGTGACGTGTTGGTCCAGGAAACAGCACTACAGCCATGCATGAAGGTGACATGTTGGTCCAGGAGACGCACTAAGCATGCATGTAGATGACAGTGGTCGTTGGTCCAGGAGACTGCACTACAGCCAATGCATGTAGGTGACCAGTTTTGGTCCAGGAGAACTCATACAGCCATTGCATGTAGGTGACAGTGTTGGTCCAGGAGACGCACTACAGCCATGCATGTAGGTGACAGTGTTGGTCCAGGAGACGCACTACAGCCATGCATGTAGGTGACAGTGTTGGTCCAGGAGACCACACAGCCATGCATTAGTGACAGAGTTGGAGTCAGGAGACGCACTACAGCCATGCATGTAAGGTGACAGTGTTGGTCCCAGGAGACGCACAACAGCCATGCATGTAGGTGAACAGTGTTGGTCCAGGAGAAAACTGCACTACAGCCATGCAGTAGGTGACCGTGTTGGATTCCAGAGAGACGCACTACAGCCATGCATGTAGGTGACAGTGATGGTCCAGGAGACGCACTACAGCCATGCATGTAGGGTGACAGTGGTGGTTCCCACGAGACGCACTACAGCCATGCTTTAGGAGACAGTGTTGGTCTCCAGGAGACGCACTACAGCCATGCATGTAGTACAGTGATGGTCCAGAGACTCACTACAGCCATGCATGTAGGAGAAAGTGTTGTCCAGAGACGCACTACAGCCATGCCATTAGGTGACAGTGTTTCCCGAGACGCACTAACAGCCAAGCAGTGACAGTGACAGTGTTGGTCCGGAGACGCACTAGACAGCCATGCATGTAGAGGTGACAGTGTTTGTACCGGGAGACGCACTACAGCCATGCATGTAGGTGACAGTGTTGGACCAGGAGACGCACTACGCTCAATGCATGTAGGTGACATGTATGGCGACCAGGAGACGCCGCGACAGCCATGCAGTAGGTGACAGTGTTATGTCCGGAGACGCACTACAGCACATGCATTGTAGGTGACAGTGTTGGTCCCAGGAGACGACACTAACAGCCAATGCATGTAGGTGACTCAGTGTTGGTCCAGGAAAACGCACTACATCAAAGCATGTTAGGTGAGTGTTAGGTCCACGAGACTGCACTACAGGCCATGCAATGAAGGTTATGTGCAGGAGAACGCACTAAACAGCCATGCATGTAGGAGAGTGTGGTCCAGGAGACACGCACTACACGCATGCTGTAGGTGACAGAGTTGTTCCAATGCAAGACGCACTACAGCCCATGAATGTAGGTGACAGTGTTGGTCCAGGAGACCGACATCTAGATACGCCAAGCAAGTAGGTGACAGTGTTGGTGTCCCAGGAGAACGCACTACTGTCTCATGCATGAAGGTGACAGTTGTTGGTCCTAGGAGACGCACTACAAGCCATGCGTGTAGGTGACAGTGTTGGACCAGGAAACGCACTAAACAGCCATGCATGTAGGTGGACATTGTTGGTCCAGAAGAGCTGCTCGACCCTAGAACCAGCCATGCATGTAGGTGACATTGTGGTCAGGAGACGCAACTACAGCCAGCAAAGTAGGTGACAGTGTTGGTCCCAGGCGAGACGCACTACATCCCATGCATATAGGTGACAGTGTTGGTCCAGGAGACGCACTACAGCCATGCGTGTAGGTGACAGTGTTGGTCCAGGAGACGCACTACAGCCAGCATGTAATTGACAGTTTTTGGTCCCACATTACGCACTACAGCCAAGCATGAAGGTGACAGTGTTGGTCCAGGAGACGCACTACAGCCTGCATGCAGGAGACCGTGTTGTGTGCAGGAGACGCACTACAGCCATGCATGTAGGTTGACAAGTGTTGGTCCACGAGACCACTACAGCCATGCAATGTAGGTGACAGTGTTGTTCCAGGTAGACGCACAACAGCCATGCATGTAGGTGACAGTGTTGGTCCAGAGACGCACCTACACAGCCAGCATGTAGAGACAGTGTTGGTCCAGGAGACGCACTAAACCAGGCCAAGCATGTAGGTGACAGTGTTGTGTCCAGGAGACGCACTAACAGCCATGCATGTAGGTGACAGTGTTTGTCCAGTAGACGCACTACAAGCCATAGCATGTAGGTGACAGATGTTGGCCCGGGAGAGACGCACTACAGCCATGCATTAGGTGACAGTGATTGTCCAGGATACGCACTACAGCCATGCATGTAGGTGACATGTTGGTCCAGAGAGACGCACTACAGCCAGCATGTAGGTGACAGTGTTGGTCCAGGAGAACGGCACTACAGCCATGCATGTAGGTGCACGAGGTGTTTGTCCAGATACGCACTACAGCCATGCATGTGGGTGAACAGTGTTTGGTCCGGAGACGCACTACAGTCATGCATGTAGGTGACAGTGTTGGTTTCGGGAGACGCACTACAGCCATGCATGAGGTGACAGTGTATTTGAGGTCCAGGAGACGCAACTACCAGCCATGCATGTAGGTGTGAAGGACAGTGTTGGCCCGGCGACGCACAACACATGCATGTATGGTGACAGTGTTTGGTCCACGAGACGCACTAACAGCCATGCATGTAGGTGACAGTGTTGGTCCAGGAGAAACGCACTACAGCCATGCTAGTAGGTGACAGTGTTGGTCCCGAGAACGCACTACAGCCATGCATGTAGGCTGACAGTGTTTGTCCAGGAGACGCACACAGCCTGCATGTAAGGTGACAGTTTTGGTCCAGGAGACCACTACGCCATGCATGAAGTGACAGTGTTGGTCCGAGGACGCACTACAGCCTGCATGTAGGTGACAGTGTTGGTCCAGAGGACGCACTACAGCCATGCATGTAGGTGACAAGTGTTGGTCCCGGAGAGGCCACTACAGCCCTGCATGTATGTGACAGAGTTTGGTCCAGGAGACGCACTACAGCCATGCAAGTAGGTGACAGTGTTGGTCAGGAGACCGCACTACCAGCCCATCATGAAGGAGACGTGTTGGTCCATGAGACGCACTACAAAGTCCATGATGTAGGTGACCAGTGTATGGACCAGGAGACTCAACTACAGCCATGCATGTAATGTGTACAGAGTTTGGCGCGTCCCAGGAGACGCACTAGAGCCATGCATTTATGAGACAGTGTTGTTCCGGGAGAATCGCACTACAGCCATGCATGTAGGTGCCAGGTGTTGGTCCAGAGACGCACTAACAGCCATGCATGTAGGTGACAGTGTTGGTCCAGGAGACGCACTAAAAGCCAGCAAATGTAGGTGACAGTTGTTGGATCAAGAAGACGCACTCCAAGCCATGCATGTAGGTGACAGTGTTTGTCCAGGAGACGCACCACAGCCTGCATGTATGGTGACAGTGTTGGCCCGGGGAGACGGCACTACAGCCATGCATGTAGGTGACAGTGTTGGTCCGGGACGCACACAGCCATGCCATGTAGGTTGACAGTGTTGGTACCAGGAGACCACTACAGCCATGCATGTAGTGACGTGTTTGGCCCCAGGAGACGCACTACAGCCATGCATGTATTGACAGTAGTTGGTCCAGGAGAACCAATACAGCCATGCAGAAGGTTCAACAGTGTTAGGTCCAAGACGCACTAACAGCCAGCCAAGTAGGTGACAGTGTTGGTCCAGGAAACTCACTTACAGCGCATGCATGAAGGTGACAGTGTTGGTCCAGAGCCGCACAACACCTGCAATGTAGGTGAACAGTGTTGGTCCAGGAGACGCACTACAGCCATGCATGTAGGTGACAGTGTTGGTCCAGGAGACGCACTACAGCCATGCATGTAGGTGACAGTGTTGGTCACAGGAGACGCACTTAATCCATGCAAGTAGGTGACAGTGTTGGCCCGGAGACCTACTACATCCATGCATGTAGTGACAGAGTTGGTCCAGGAACGCACTACAGCCATGCATGTAGTGACAGTGTTGGTCCAGGAGACGCACTACAGCCAATGCATGTAGTACAGTGATGGTCCGGGAGACGCACGAAGCCATGCATGTAAGGTGACAGTGTTGGTCCAGGAGACCTCACTACAGCCATGCATGTAGGGACAGTGTTGGTCCAGGAGACGCACTACAAAGCCAATCATGTAAGTGACAGTGATACTGTTGACCAGGAGAACGCACTAACAGCCATGCATGAAGGTGACATGGTTGGCCAGGAACGCACTACAGTCCTGCAATAGGTGAACAGTGTTGGTCCAGGATACTCACTACAGCCATGCATGTAGTGACAGTGTTGTCCCAGGAGATACGCCTACACCATGCATGTAGGTGACAGTGTTGGAGTCCAGGGATAGACGCACTACATCCATGCATGTAAGTGGTACGATTGTTGGTCCAGGAGACGCACTAACAGCCATGCAAGTAGGTGACAGTGTTGGCCCGGGGAGGACGCACTCACAAAGCCCCCCAAAATGCAAAGTAGGTGACAGTGTTGGTCCAGGAGACGCACTACAGCCATGCATGTAGGTGACAGTGTTGGTCCAGGAGACGCACTACAGCCATGCATGTAGGTGACAGTGTTGGTCCGGTAGAACGCCCAACTAACAGCAGCATGTAAGGTGACATTGTTGGTTCAAGGAGACGCACTACACAGCCATGCATGTAAGGTTACAAGTGTTGGCCTCGTGAGACGCACTACAGCATGCATGTAGGGTGACAGTGTTTGAGGTCCAGGAACGCACACAGCCATGCATGTATGTGACAGTGTTGGCCCGGGAACGCCTACAGCCATGCATTGTAGGTGACATGTGTTGGTCCAGTAAACCACTACAGCCATGCATGTAGGTGACAGTGTTGGTCCAGGAGACGCACTACAGCCATGCATGTAGGTGACAGTGTTGGTCCAGGAGACGCACTACAGCCATGCATGTAGGTGACAGTGTTGGTCCGGGAGACGCACTACAGCCATGCATGTAGGTGACAGTGTTGTCCACGAGACGCACTACAGCCATGCATGTAGGTGACAGTGTTGGTCCAGGAGACGCACTACAGCCATGCATGTAGGTGACAGTGTTGGTCCAGGAGACGCACTACAGCCATGCATGTAGGTGACAGTGTTGGTCCAGGAGACGCACTACAGCCATGCGTGTAGGTGACAGTGTTGGTCCAGGAGACGCACTACAGCCATGCATGTAGGTGACAGTGTTGGTCCAGGAGACGCATACAGCCATGCATGTAGTGACAGTGTTTGGTCCAAGAGACGCACTACAGCCATGCATGTAGGTGACAGTGTTGGTCCAGGAGACGCACTACAGCCATGCATGTAGGTGACAGTGTTGGTCCAGGAGACGCACTACAGCCATGCTGTGGGTGCAGTGTTGTCCGGGAGACCACTACACCCATGCATGGTAGGTGACAGTTTTGGGCCCGGGAGACGCACTACACCCATGCATGTAGGTGACATGTTGGTCCGGAACGCACTACAGCCATGCGTTGGTGACAGTTTTGGGCCAGGGACCACTACAGCCAGCAGTGGGTGACGGGTTTTGGGTCCAGGACGCACCACTCACAGAATGGTACTGCAAAGGGGCAAACAAACCTCCCCAAATTCCTGATTTTTTTTTACATACAAAGA
The DNA here is from genome assembly GCF_026875155.1 of Cherax quadricarinatus. Lineage (NCBI taxonomy): Eukaryota > Metazoa > Arthropoda > Malacostraca > Decapoda > Parastacidae > Cherax > Cherax quadricarinatus. The sequence continues at coordinate 55,843,236 of NC_069403.1, forward strand.
TTTTTGTTGGAATTTGATAGAAGAAAACATCGCGTTAAACCCTTAGGGTTAGGCTTTCCTTTATTTAAAAATTTAAAAATTTTTTAATTAATAAAAATATAAAAATAAATAAAAAAAAAAAAAAAGAAAAAAAAAAAAATTATTAAAATTTTAAATTTAAAAAATAATAAAAAATAATAATAAAAATAATAAAAATAAAATAATAATAATAGTAATTTTTAAAAATGGCTGTGGATGATTTAAGCAGGGGTTTTAAAACCACCCCTGGTTCCCCCCACCTTTGTTCTTTCTTTTGCAATGCGTTTAGTTTTGCGCAGATAGCTCTTAAAGGCGGCGGAACCCCTTCAACTTTTAAAACCCCCCCGCCCAACCCAATCCCCCCTTCCCCTACCCGGGGTTTACTTTAAATCCCGATCGTTTGTACTGCATATTACTCGGGATAACTGGGGGACTCATCAGGGGACAAAATTTTCCGGGTTTCCACTCATCCAAAGACAAAATTCAACGTTTTTGCCCGATACTCACTTCATAACATTTCACTTTGTAGATATCCTTTAGGAAAAGGGGGGGGAAAAAAAGGGGGGAAGGGGGGGGGAGGGAAAAGAATTTTTGGAAAAGGGCTTTTAGTTGCTGACCCTGGTGTTAAACTTATTTTGAAAATGGTTGTAGAAGTTAGTTTTTGTTTGAAAACTATGTCTCTGTTAAAAAGTTTTTTTTGTGTTTGGCTGTTAGAACTTTAAATTTTTTGTGTCCTGGGTGTTGAACTTTATTTTTTTTCCCGGTGTTAGAACGTTGGTTTTTTTTGTAATGGGGGGGGGAAAAAAACTTTAGTTGGGTACATGACGGAAAATTTTTCCCAACGGGGGTTTACACTTCGAAAAAGTGGGAAGTTTTATTTTTTAAAAAAAAAAAATCATCTCTGCCTTGAGTCGACGAGACAGACGCTTCAAAAAAGGGGTATCCGGTTTCTCACGTCATTTACACTCCTTCAGGTACTGTAACATTATTGTAAAGGTATCCAGGACTCTGCGTCAACCCATCTTTTTTTTTATCTTTAAATCAGTATTTTATATTATTTTTTAAATTTATATTATATTACTGTATTATGTAGGATCAGGTTTGTCAGGAAATTTGGGCAAGTGCTTCCTGCCTACAGTTTTGGGGCTTTTGGTCACTGAGAGGGCCTTCCCTGGCTTACCCGGTCCACCCCTTTAAATAGCATATACCCGGAGATTTCCAGGAAAGGGTTTCGGGGGGCAACCCCCCCCCGGCCCGGGGCTGTGACTTTTAACCCTTTTTTAAAATTTTTATTTATTTTGTATGGGTTTTTATCAGCCTAAACCAAAAAACAGGTGAATCACAATATCAGAAAAACCACTGTGAAAAAAAGTGAATTTTCAAGCGCTTTTTTCAATTTCCAATTTTTAAGGGGCCCCAAAGCGCTTGGGAAATTCATATTTTTCCAAGGGTTTTTTGTAATTTTAAATTTTAATTAGTTATTTAAAAGATAATAGATTTTACAAATTTTTAAAAATTTTAATTTTTTAAATTTTTCATGAGGGTTTAAACAAAAATAGTATTTTCAAAAAAAAATTTTGTGGGAAAACAAAAGTCCCCCTAATTTTTTTAATTTATGTTTTATTTTCCCCTAGGGGGCCCTGGGCACCCCCTACGGGGCTGGGGGGGGGCGAGGGGGGGGGAGGACGGGACGTGTGTACTCTTTCCCCCCGGGGGTGAGGGAAAATCGCTTTCCCGAACCTGGCTGAGATGACGCCACTCGCCCTCGCCCTCCGCATATAGGAAATTTGTCACCCGGAACCCGCATACCAAATGCAGGCTAGGGTAAATTGTGTGTTTGTGTGTGTGTGTTGTGTGGTGTGATGCAGGGGTGATCATAGCTCCCGTGTGGGGTTTCTCACCTATTCTACTCACCTAGCTGCGGCTGCAGGGGCCGAGTCAAGCTCCTGCTCCCCCTCTTCATGGCCGCTACTAGGTCCCTCTTCCCTCCCCTGGCTTTTTCATACCTCTTTTAAAGCTATGTATATATTCTGCCCCACTACATCATTCCCAGACATTTCCCCTTTCCCGACAACCTGTGACTGAAGAAAAACTTAAAAAATTTTTGAATTCATCTGAGTCTTCAACTTCCAAATGGACACCCTTGTGTTCCCATCCTGGAACATCCTGTCTCTATTCACTTTGTCAGTTCCTCTCAGTATTTTTTTATGTCTTTCATATCCCCCTAACTTCCGTCCTTTATGTCGTCTCCCATTTCCCCTTTAAATCTCTTTAAGGACATTTAACTTAGTCGGGGCCAATTTTTGTAACCTTTGCACTTTCTCTTTTTTTACATGCTTGGGTAGGTGTGGGGTTTCCAAACTGGGCGCTACCCAATATACCCAATACCGGTGTACAGTGTTCTGACGATTCCTTTTTGGATTTGAAAAGCTGTTTCTTAGTTTCTAGGGGCCCAAAGCTGCAGCATTTATTTTTTTGATGGCGCCTCAGAATTTTGGGCCCCGGGGTTTTACTCCCCCCAAAATCTTTTCCTTAGTGAGGTTTTTATACTGGCCCCCTTGACTGACCCCGTCTGCGGTCTTTTTTTTTCCCTTCCCCCAATTTTTTTT
>NC_069403.1:55846362-55866362 GCF_026875155.1 Cherax quadricarinatus
TTTTCCAACAGACAAGCATACAGTAGTACCTCAGTACTCAAACAGCTTTCAACTCGAACAAATTGGTATTCAAACGCTTTCAGTAAAAAAAATAGCTCAGTGGTTGACTATTTGCTCAGCACTTGACCAAACAATGTGCATCAGTCTCTGCAGCTGTCGCTCAGTGGAAAACTCCACTGAACTTCGCTGTAAACAGCCAACCAAAAAGAAAATTGGTTTGAGCCATGATAGAGACGAAAAATTATTTATTATTATTCCTCATGGGGAAAATTCGTTCAGTACTCAAACACATCAGCACTCAAACAGCCTTCTGGAACAAATTAAGTCTGAGTATCAAGGTTCCACTGTATTTGCATTACTCTTTATTTATGCTTTTCAGATCATCTTTCACTGATGTACCTCAGAACTTCTAAAGTACTGTACCTCAATGCCCATTACACATACTCCAAAATGTTACTTCAATTATGTACAGAAAAATAAGTATATCTGTTGAATTTATTTTTCCCCATCACATTTACACACATCTATTCTTAAAATCATCAGTTTAACTTTATCTGTTTCTGACTTTCCTAGATGGTTTCTATCATTCAGTGCAATACAGGAAGGCACTAAAGTTCTTCCAGATATGTGTGAAATGAAAGTGTGTCAAACATTTTTTTACTCGTGAGGATGTAAGATAGCAAAGTAAATTTTACAAGTGTCTTTGCTCTTCCAGTTTCTAACAGTTCATATTCCTGTAATATTTCCTTCAGAATTTATGAGACCTGGCAACTGACTGGGTTGCAGGGCGATGATTCCTGGAAACCATTAACAGACAGTCACTGAGTGGAAGTGACTAGAACATTAGGTACGCAATTAGAACTGCTAAAATTTTAACACGCAGAGGAAGAAAGTTGTGACAATGTACCATTTTACATGAACTGGGCTTACAAGTTTGCTATAAAAATGCCCACTATATGAAACTGTCCTATACCTTCTTTGTCAAACAACCTGCAATTACTCTGCAAATTCTCCCTATTTTCACTTTCTTATTGAACTGGGTGCTCAAAATTATATTAGAATCTTCATGCTATATTCCACTAGCCACTATTTTTTTTTACTTTATTTCTTTTCCTTGTCCCTATTAGTTCCCTCACATACAGCAGTACCTCGAATTTCAAATAGCTCCCAACTCAAACAATTATGTAAGTGTATTTTTCTAAGTGTATTTTTGGGGGTCTGAAACAGACTAATCTAATTTACATTATTCCTTATGGGAACAAATTTGTTCGGTAATGGCACTCGAACAGCCTTCTGGAACAAATTTTAGCTGAAATTCGAGGTACCACTGTACTTACATTTTTGTATTCCACATACTTTTCTTGAATGCCATTTTCATTACATTGTATTATTACTTTACAAACACATCTTGCTATTCTCACGTATTTTTTTGTCTACCTTCTACACATTCTCCCAAACAGCATTAACTTCACTTTACATTACTGTGGTAGCTGCTAGTTCTACAAAAAAAATTACTAACATGCTTAATAAAGAAAAAGTAACTGAAAACTAGTGTTTTATATAAACCATCAATGATAACTTGCATATAAACATCAAATTGTGTTTTATCTTCTCTGTGCTACAAGTATTGACATTAATTTCTGTCTTACCTGTAGTTATCAGGATCTCCTCAGAACGAATGTTTGGGAATTTCTTCCTATTGTCATTGTAATATTTTACGAAATGAGGATTAGGTTCCACAACCATCAGATGACTGCCACTGGGATAGTGTGAAAAATTAACACCTGTTGGGAAAAACACAATATTTGTTTTCTTAATATATTTTCTGACACATCGGCCATTTCCCACTGCAGTAGGGTGACCACATACAGGCTCATGCATGGAATCAAGGTTGGTACATCCAAATTGTTTTAAGGATTTTCTTGAAAGGTGTAAAAAAAAGTTTCTATATCTGGCTAATTTGTAGAAAAATGGTATAAAATAGTACTGACAAGTTGATGAGTAAGACACACATGCAATACTTGGGTTTAAAAAGTAGAAGGCAAAGAACATAAGCCAAAACTGAATTTCCTTTAACCCTTTGAGGGTTTTGGTCGTACTAGTACGTCTTACGCGTAGGGGTTTTTGACGTACTAGTACGCATAAATTCTAGAGGCCTCAAATCTAGTGGGAGAAAGCTGGTAGGCCTTCATATGAAAGAATGGGTCTATGTGGTCAGTGTGCACAGTCTAAAAAAAATCCTGCAGCACACAGTGCATAATGAGAAAAAAAAACTTTGACCATTTTTTTGGAATAAATCAGCGACTTTGCAGTGTATTTTCGTATGGTATTTATTGTTGTATTCTAGTTTCTTGGTCTCATTTTATAGAATGGAAGACATATTACAGAAATTGAGATGATTTTGACTGGTTTTACAATGAAAGGTGCCTTGAAATTGAGCTCAAAGTAGCAGAAATGTTCGATTTTTTACCAAACTTCAAAAGTAAACAAATCGTGCCAAGCGTGCAATACACGTCAACTGGTGAGTCTAATATTCTTTCACAAGTGCACCAATAATATTTATACCATTTTTTACACTAATGCAGTAGTCTGCATAACAGTAAATCTTATATTTTTTGTGAGAATAAAAATTCAAAGTGGAAAGCAAAAGAATAATAAGAGGGGCTTGAGACGTGACTAATGACTAGAGGAAGTGTCATTTTAGTGCCAGGAATGTCTTTCTTGTTTTATTCTGGACCCTATTCGGAAATTGGCATCTTTTGAAATTTGTGTGAAATTGGCAAAATTGCTAATTCTGACCACTGTACTGGATAGTTGAATTTCATAAATGGGTGGTTTTCTTGCACCCATTCGATAGAAAAAAATGAGTACTAGCGAAATATTCATGTTTTTTGTCGACTAGTACAGTGAAATTGGCGAAAATGGGGCTCAAGTGGCAAAATCGCCGATGCGTAAACATCGCCGAGACCGCTAACTTTGCAAGAGCATAATTCCGTAAGTTTTCTATCAAATTTCAAACTTTTGGTGTCTTTATGATCGGGAAAAGATTCTCTATCTTTTCATAAGAGAAAATATTTTTTTTTTTTTTAAATTTGGCCGACCCTGAGAACGAGTTTTGGATAGGGCCTGTCGACCCTCAAAGGGTTAAATATGCCAATTCTCTTCCATCTCAAAGAAGAGTCAAATACAGGTCTCCCTCCACATTTGTGAGTTCCACTTTCGCAGGCTTCGAACATTCGCGAATGCTCAGCTGCCCAATCATATTTAAAATATGTCATTATGTATGTTAGGTATTGTGGCGGTGGCAGTTTGTTAGGAGGCAGGACAAGACAGTCCTTCAATATGACACTAATATCAACTCTATCGCTTATTTATCTATCGCAATTGATCTAACATGACATAATAAACAATATTAATAACAGTAATAACAATAACAACCACTCGTTATTAATATAATAACAATATTAATAACAAGTTAAGAAAGCCTAGGGAAAGTATGGATTTGCCAGTTAAAAACAGAGTAGGGGAGTTAGTAGATGGGGAGAGGGAGGTATTAGGTAGATGGCGAGAATATTTTGAGGAACTTTTAAATGTTGAGGAAGAAAAGGAGGCGGTAATTTCATGCACTGGTCAGGGAGGTATACCATCTTTTAGGAGTGAAGAAGAGCAGAATGTAAGTGTGGGGGAGGTACGCGAGGCATTACGTAGAATGAAAGGGGGTAAAGCAGCGGAACTGATGGGATCATGACAGAAATGTTAAAAGCAGGGGGGGATATAGTGTTGGAGTGGTTGGTACTTTTGTTTAACCCTTTCAGAGTCCGTCCCGTAGATCTACGGCTTTGCGTTCAGTGTCCAAACCGTAGATCTACGTCATGAGCTCAGCTCACTCTGATAAACTGTGAGTGGTACACTTGGGCCTAGATATGAGAGAATACATCTATGTGGTATGTGTGCACCACATAAAACAAATCCTGCAGCACACTGTGTATGAGAGAAAAAAAAACTGAAACCAAGATTTTCGATTAAAACAGCAACTTTGCAGTGTTTTTTTTCGTATGTTTTTTATAGTTGTATTTGCAATTCTTGGTCCCCATTGATAGAATGGAGACATATTACAGAAATAGAGATGATTTTGATTGGTTTTAGCACCGGAAATGGGTTGAAACTGAGCTCAAAGTAGCGGGAAAAGTTAAATTTTTGTCGATGTTCAAGAGTAAACAAACGACCTCACACGTCTAATACATGCCCGCTGGTGGATCTAATACACATTCCAAATGTGGTGATGAATTTATACAATTATTACAATATTGCATAACAGTAAATCTTCTATTTTTTGGGGTGAATAAAAATTCATTTATGTAAATAAAAAATAAAAAAGGGATTTATTTGTAAAGCCTCAAAATGTTTAAATAATGAACCGAGGAAAAGTTACTTTTAGTGCCAAGAATGCCTACATTGTTTAAATTTTGGATGCTATTTTGAAATTTGGGAAAATTTGAACTTTGTGTTAAATTTGGGCCCAAAATTTCCAATTTCCGATCACTTTATTTTTTTAGTTGAAACAGTTGACTTTGGGGAAATTTTTTGTGCTCAATCGATAGAATAGAAGTAATACTAGTAAAATAACTAAGAATTTGGTCGATTGGAATGATGTAATTGGCCTAAAATGGAAGTCAAAGTCGGCAAAATCGCCGATTCGTAAATATCGCTGACAGATCAAAATTCGCGAGAGCATAATTTCGTCAATTTTCCATCAAATTTCGTACTTTTTGTTTTATTACCTTCACAAAAAGATTCTCTACCACTTCATAAGAAAAAATAAATTTTTTTTTGGAAAATTCTTGGACACTGGTGCATGACTTCAGATTTTGGCCTTGGACCCTGAAAGGGTTAATAAATGTATGAAAGAGGGGAAGGTACCTAGGGATTGGCGGAGAGCATGTATAGTCCCTTTATATAAAGGGAAAGGGGACAAAAGAGACTGTAAAAATTATAGAGGAGTAAGTTTACTGAGTATACCAGGAAAAGTGTATGGTAGGGTTATAATTGAAAGAATTAGAGGTAAGACAGAATGTAGGATTGCGGATGAGCAAGGAGGTTTCAGATGGGTAGGGGATGTGTAGATCAAGTGTTTACATTGAAGCATATATGTGAACAGTATTTAGATAAAGGTAGGGAAGTTTTTAAATTTCATATATGGATTTAGAAAAAGCATATGATAGAGTGGATAGGGGAGCAATGTGGCAGATGTTGCAAGTATATGGAATAGGTGGTAAGTTACTAATGCTGTAAAGAGTTTTTATGAGGATAGGAGGCTCAGGTTAGAGTATGTAGAAGAGAGGGAGACTACTTCCCGGTAAAAGTAGGTCTTAGACAGGGAGTCTAATGTCACCATGGTTGTTTAATATATTTTAGATGGGGTGTAAAAGAAGTAAATCTGGGTTTTTGGGAGAGGGGTGGGTTTAAATTAGGGGGAAATAAAATTTCAAAAAGGGGAATTTAAACCAGTTACTTTTCTGATTTACTTGCTTAGGGGATTCAAAAGAAAAATTGCAAATGTTAGTGGATGAGTTTGGAATGTGTGTAAAGGTAGAAAGTTGAAAGTGAACATAGAAAAGAGTAAGTATGAGGGTATAAAATGATTTAGAAAAGAAAAAATTGGATATAAAATTGGGGAGGAGTAGTATGGAAGAAGAAAATTTTTTCAGTTACTTGGAGTTGACGGTCGGCGGAGGGATTTAGAAGGGGGGTTAAATCATAAATTGATGAGGAAAAAAGGTGAGGGGGCATTGAGGTATATTTGGATCAAAAACGTTATCTATGGAGGAAAAAAGGGAATGTATGAAAGTTAGTAGTCCCAACACTCTTATATGGTGTAAAGCTTGGGTGGAAAATGCGCAGCGGGAAACGGTTGGAAGCAGTGGAATGCCCTGCTAAGGGCGATGTGGGGTTAAATATTATGCAGAAATTCGGGTGGGAAATAGGAAAGGTGTGGGTTAAAAAAGTATTAGTCAGAGGCAAAAGAGGGGTTGTTGAGGTGGTTTGGTCATTTAAGAGAAGGGATCAAATAGAATGACATGGAAACTAAAAAATCTATGGGGGGGAAAGGCGAGGTGGGATCGTCCTCAAAAGGGTTGGGGAGGGGGAAAAAGGGAGGTTTTGGGGGAAAGGGGGTTTTGGATTCCGCAAGCGTGCCTAGCGGTTAGATAGGAGGAATGGAGACAAATGGTACGGGGACCTGACGATCTTTTGGAGTGTGAGCACGTAATATTTATAAAGGGATTCGGGGGAAACCCGGGTTTATTTTCATTGTCGGCTTGATTCCTGGAAAGGGGAAGTCAATGCCTGCACTTTAAAGGGAGGGGTTTGGTTTTGCAGTTTGGGGGATATGTTGTGTATCTTTATACGTATAGCTTCTAAACTGTTTTTTCTAGCCCCTAAAAAAACTGATTTGTGAGAGGGTGGTGAAAAGTTTTAAAATGTGTGAAAGATTTCTTTTTGGGGGTTTTTTCTTTTTTTTTTGGGGTCACCCTGCCTGGGTGGAGACAGCCCACTTGTTGGGAAAAAAAAAAAAAAATTTAAAAACAGTGGTATTGTGTTGTTGTTAGGCAATAAGGGCCCCTGAGAGTTAAAACTGTTATGGGGTGGTGAAGGCCGCAGAGACGGCGTGTTCTCTTAGCCCTATATACCCCCAACAACATTGAAGGGGTTAGGATCGTGGTGCCTTTTTCTATTGATTAAAGCTTAACCTTTCTTGCTACACTTTTTCCTGGGTGGGGCATAGTCTTTAACAATAGTGCTGCTTTTTTACGTACATATCGTAGAATCACGAAGAAGGAATTCCCCCCTTCTCTTCCTCCTCCACTTTGGTATTTTGCTCGATTCTTTCTTTAACTCTTAGTCTTTTCACCTTTACCCAAAAAGGGCTGGCACTGACAAATTTTATGAGTTTTCATGGTTTTAAAAGATTTTTCATGGTTCAAAAAGGTTAAGGGAAAATATGTTAGGGAAGTAAATGTTATTATTTTATTTTCCCACAATATATTTGTGCACCAAACATTCGCAATTTTTCAACATTCGCAAATGTGGAGGGAGACCTGTATAGCTGAGCAAACTTTTTGTGTTAATTTTGTATTTTGCATCTAAACATAGCAACATAACTTAATCTTGCTAAAATTTAGAGATTATAAAATAATTTAATTTACTTGTCTTAAGGATTTACATAGGGCCACTATTTTCCTCAGGGGACAGATGCAATGGGAGTCTGTGGAGTATTTTTATGACTTCTTACAGTTTGAGTCATTTTTCACAGAAGGAAGATAATGAAAAAAAGAACTAACAAATTAAAATCATTTATCTTCCATGAAGCAGATAGGGAATTTTCTGCAAAGCAAATCCTGTCTACATTAAGCACTATACATCTTAACCCTTTCAGGGTCCAAGGCCCAAATCTGGAGTCACGCACCAGTGTCCAAGAATTTTCAAAAAAAAAATTTGTTATTTTTTCTTATGAAATCGTAGAGAATCTTTTTGTGAAGGTAATAAAACAAAAAGTACGAAATTTGGTGGAAAATTGACGAAATTATGCTCTCGCGAATTTTGATGTGTCAGCGGTATTTACGAATCGGCGATTTTGCCGACTTTGACTCCCATTTTAGGCCAATTACATTATTCCAATCAACCAAATTCTTAGCTATTTCACTAGTATTACTTCTATTCTATCGACTGAGCACAAGAAATCGCCAAGTCAACTGTTTCAACTACAAAATAAAGTGATCGGAAATTGTTAATTTGGCCAATTTAACACAAAGTTCAAAATATTCCAATTTCAAAATAGGTCCAGAATGAACAATGTAGGCATTCCTGGCACTAAACTAACATTTCCTCTGTTCATTAGTTATGTTTTGAGGCTTTACAAATAAATTCCATTTTGATTTTTTATTCACATAATGAATTTTTTATTCACACCAAAAAATAGAAGATTTACTGTTATGCAATACTGTAATAATTGTATAAATATCATCACCATATTTGTGAATGTATATTAGACCCACCAGCTGAAGTGTATTAGACGTGTGAGGTCGTTTGTTTACCTCTTGAATATCGGCAAAAATTTAACATTTCTGCTACTTTGAGCTCAGTTTCAAGCCATTTCCGGTGCTAAAACCAATCAAAATCATCTCTATTTCTGTAATATGTCTTCCATTCTATCAAATGAGACCAAGAAATAGCAAATACAACTATAAAAAACATACGAAAAAACACTGCAAAGTTGCTGTTTTAATCGAAAAATCATGATTTCATTTTTTTTCTCTCATTATACACAGTGTGCTGCAGGATCTGTTTTATGTGGTGCACACATACCACATAGATGTATTCTCTCATATCTAGGCCCAAATGTACCACTCACAGTTATATCAGAGTGAGCTGAGCTCATGGCGTAGATCTACGGTTTGGACCCTGAACGTAAAGCCGTAGATCTACGGGACGGACCCTGAAAGGGTTAAAACTACCCATATATAAAAAACTTAAAAAGCATTAATGTATTTACAAAAACATATGCAGACGAATAAATTAATGAAAAGTGATCAGAGGAGGTACTCTTATCCTCTCTCACTATCAGACAAAACAATTTTATAAATATTTAAAAAAAAAAAAAAACTAGAAAACAAAACAAAAAAAATAAATAAATAAAAGTAAAAATAAAGTAAACTATACCAGGAATTAGTTTACCATACAAAAAAAATCTGAATCCCCAGACTGAAACAATGTGGGAATCTTAAACTCCAAATCATGCCAATTAAAAAAAAAAAAAAAAAAAAAAAAAACAGGTGCTACATCATTCAAAAACAATGTCAGAAACTGTTCTGTACTGTATGTAGACAGCCAATACTGTCTGCACAGACAGCCCATGCTGTCTGCCAGCTTAGTTCATATTTTGCACCACTAAGGTGCTGCCCACTGTAGCCAGGCCTCTCGGTGGGCACGCCAGCCTGCCTGCCCTTGCCTCTGCCTCTCTGGCGACACCCTTCACTCAGTCAAGTAGTAGTCCTACTAGCTCTCCCTCGTGGGCACGGCCCTCCCGGGCCATGGGCACAAACACACAAGCCTGTGTACCCACCACGACTTAACAATAAAGAAGCCTCCAAAGATGTCTATCATTAACCACTCGCTTTCAGCCCTACCAAACAAACTGGTTATAAATGGTGGGAAGCGGTGGTCACAGCAGTTGTGTTTGTCCGGAGAGAGGAAGGAAGGGATGAAGTCATCTTCACTTTATCACCCTATACAAGAAGCATCCGTCTCTCAACGAGTTATCCTGAGGTCGTGCCTGCATGTTTCAGCATCCAGACACAGGTACAAGCAGGATCTAGCCGAAATTTGCCGAATTTCTTCGAGAATTGTAAGTGGCGTCCCAGTGACACCACGCTACAGTGTCCCACGCTGTTTCTCAAGTCACGTGTTCAGCATCACTTATATGTTGCTGTTGTTGTTCAGCTCATCACAGCTGTTTCAGCAAGCCAGAGGTGAGTTTTGTGGTGATTTCTGCGTCCAGTGTGAGCTTCTCCACGTGTTTGTGGGTGGGGGAGGAGGAGGAGGAAGTGGCCGTTCCTCACCTTGCCCATGCTCGCCCTACTCACGCTCACCCGTCTACCATACACTCACCACTGCCCACTCCCTCTGTTGTGTTTTCTGCTGTTTTTCGTGTGATTCATTGCCAGAGCTGTGTATCCGAGTGCCCGAGGCCACTCGAAGCTACGTAGATCAGCATGCCATGTAGATCAGCAAGCCACGTAGATCGGCAAGCCACGTAGATCAGCATGCCACATAGATCACGACGCCACGTGGATCCTGACGCCACGTGGGTGTGGGCGATGTCACGTGCATCTACAAGTCACGTGAGTTACCAGATCTCCCAGGCCACATGCCGTGGTCTGCTGCCTGCATCACACTGACGTCACCGACGATGCTGCCCGACTTCATGACGTCACGATGTCTGCCTGACGTCACCTCGAGATGTCTGCTGACGTCACCTCGCGACATCACGCCTGACATCACACATGATGTCACATCGAGTGTTTCTAGTACATACAGTGGTCCCCCAGTTTTCGTAGTTCCCAGCAATCGTAAAATTCGCCAATCATAGGGTTATTTTCGTATAAACATGGACTCGCTTTTCATAGGTTCGTAGTTCGTCTGGAACGCGTACCCACTGCGTGAGCCGGGGCGGCAGCCAGTCTGGCATTGTTTACCAGTGAGCAAAGGTCCCCTCACGTGCTCCAGCGAAATATTTCATAATATTCCATTTATTTTAGTGCTTGCAAGTACTAAATAAGCTACCATGGCTCCAAAGAAAGCTCCTAGCGCCAAGCCTGTGGTAAAGAAGGTGAGAAATATGACTGAATTTAAGAAAACCATCATTGAACAATATGAAAGTGGTACAAGTGTGGCCGAACTGCCCCGGATGTATAAGAAACCCTACACAACCTTAATGTTCCATAGGGGCCCAAGAAAAAGGAAATAAAGGATGCTGTTTTGAAAAGGGGAGTAACTATGCTGACAAAAATGAGATCACCATACTGGAAGAGGTTGAGAAGTTATTATTGGTGTGGATAAATGAGAAACAATTACAGGAGATACTCTTATGACTTCGATTATTTTGTGAAAAGGCTAGCATTGCATGAAGATTGGTAAAGAAACTGCCTGCAAATAGTGGTCAAGTGAGTGAATTTAAGGCCAGCAAAGGCGGTTTGAGAGATTTAAGAACCGACTGGCATACACTTGGGGTTTAAGGCATGGAGGTTTGCCATTCAGACCACAAGGTGGCTGAAATATATGTGAAATGAATTCCAGGAGTACATAGAGGCTGAAGGACTGAAACCTGAACAAGTGTTTTAATTGTGACGAAACAGGCCTCTTTTGGAAGAAAATGCCAAAGAGGACCTTCATTACACAAAAGGAAAAGGCAATGCCAGGAAAACAAGCCTATGAAAGACAGGCTGATGCTAATGTTCTGTGCTAATGCTAGTGGGGATTCCCAAGGTGAAGCCATTTCTAGTGTACCATTCTGAAAATCCCGTTTTCAGGAAAAACAATGTTTTTGAACAGTAAATTGTGTGTGTTTTGGAAATCAATAGTAAGGCATGGGTCACGAGGAAATTTCGTCAAATGGTTCAAAAGAAGTTTTGGCCCTAGTGTGAAGGAGTATCTCCTGGAAAAGAAATTGGATCTCAAGTGCCTGCTAGTAATGGACAATGCACCTGCTCATCCTCCAAACTTGGATGACCTAATTTTTGAGGAGTTTGGTTCATCACAGTAAAGTTCTTGCCCCCCAATACCACTTCCCTCCCCCAACCCATGGACCAGCAGGTTATTGCAAACTTTAAAAAACTCTACACAAAAGCAATGTTTCACAGGGGCTTGACTGTGACCACAGACACTCACTTGACCCTAAGGAATTTGGAGAGAACACTTCAGCATCCTCCACTGCATAAAACCCTTTTTAGGGATGGCTTGGGAGGGAGTGACTACCAGGACTTTGAACTCTGCCCGGAGAAAATTGTGGCCAATTGTGTCGACAAGAGGGGTTTTGAAGGATTTGGGACTGACCCTAATGAGCCTATGTCTGTTGTAAAATCAATTGTGGCGCATGGGGAGTTCCATGGGGTTGGGTTGAGTTTGGAAGAAGCGGAAGAATTGGTGGAAGACCACAATGAAGAGCTCACCACTAAGGAGCCCGCAAGAGCTTCACAGGAAGAGCAACACATCGCAGCTCAGAATCTTGCTGCAGGGGAGGAGGAAGAGAGATGGAAGAAGGTGCCTTCTTCAGAAATAAAGAGATTTTACTATGTGGGGTAAATGGAAAGCTTTTTTGGAGAAACATCCCCTAACAAGGTTGTTGCAAGCCAGGTTGGCAACATGTCAGTGACAAGTCTTGGGCCATTTTAGGGAAGTGTTAAAGAGACGCCAAAAACAGAGCTCTCTCCCACAGTTATTTGTGAGACAGGACTCCATTGACTCTCAAGGTGGTCCTAGTGGCATTAAGAAACAGAGAAGAGAAGCAACCCCAGAAAACAAATGGTACCTGAAGTGTTGATGGAAGGGGATTCCCCTTCCAAACTATAAACAATCCACTCTCTCTCCTCCTCCAGTCTCCCATACACTAAGAAGAATCTCCAATACAGGTAAGTGTTATGCTGTTAATGTTTCATTCATCATTTCCCATTGTATTGTTTATGTACTACATGTATATTTCATGTTAAAAATTTTTTTGTTTTAATACTTCTGGGTGTCAGGAACGGATTAATTGTATTTACATTATTTCTTATGGGGAAAACTGATTCGTAAATCGTAAATTTCGTTTATAGTAATGGCTCCAGGAACGGATTAATTACGAAAAACGAGGGACCACTGTAATTATTTCAGTATTGTCGAGAAGATTGAGAGAAGATATATGTCGTGTGTTAATTAATTCCTCTCAGTCAGTGTTCTCACATGTTAGTGTACCTCATGTACTGCGGGTGTGTGTAGTTTCCGTGTGTCCAGTGAGGTCTAAGCCAGACCTGAGTAGCACCACTGTGCTAAGTCACCCGATGTGACCAGTGCGTTTGACAGTTATCAGATAGCCCTGAGCCAGAGCCCTCTTGTACAGAAAGCTTTTATGCTCGTCGCTCGTGATGTTCTGCAGAATCATACCTGCTACGATTCCCATCGAGATTTGTTTCACTTCACCTCCAGACCTTCAGAATGCAGTTATATGTAGAGAAACAAGTCTGGGGATGCTTAGACTAACCTCTGCTATAACTCCAACTGCCGAGAGAATGACACTTGTCAAGCCGCAGTTAGCCCTGTCGGCAGGCGCTGTGTCAGCCTTGTGTCACAAGCTTCAGTGAGCAACCTGCACAAAGATGATGTCACTTTGACTGCTAGCTCTCTCACTGCAGTCTGGTGTATGATGTTACGACTCCCAGATGTTTCGCCCAGTCGTCTCTGCCACAACTCGCTCCACAACTCGCCGGCAGTGACAGCCCAGCGACAGTACCAGTCGAGAAGTGTCCTCCCGAGTCGCTTGCCAGAAGTCCTGCCCAGTTGACGAGTTTTGTCGACGCCTCACTCGAGGGCACCAGCATGTCGTGCCCCAGGTTGAGTGAAAACCTGCCGCGACTCCTACGATAACTGCTTCACCGTTCCAGAGGAGACCGTAACCTGTTACGTCACAGCTCAGCCGCAGCTATGTCTCCCGTGTTGCAGTATCTGTCCAGACGCAGGAATGTGTGCAGTGATGCCCATCAACGCTCACTGCCTTTGACCACGATGTTTAGCACACCCCACGTTTTTTTCTTCCCTCCCTGTAGGAAGTTTTTTTTTCCATGTCCATATGTATATATATGTTTTTACTTTGTGTTCTGTGCCCTGTTCCTACGAGAGAGAGACCGAGTTTCTTTTACCACCAGTATTGTCGTGTCGACGACGACGCGAGGTAGGTGACCAAGCATATGTAGACAGCCTATACTGTCTGCACAGACAGCCCATGCTGTCTGCCAGCTTAGTTCATATTTCGCACCACTAAGGTGCTGCCCTCTGTAGCCATGCCTCTCAGTGGGCACGCCAGCCTGCCTGCCCTTGCCTCTGCCTCACTCTGGCTACACCCTTCACTCAGTCAAGAAGGCCTACTCTCTTTCTCTCGTGGGATGGCCCTCCCGGGCCATGGGCACAAAAACACAAGCCTGTGTACCCACCACTACTTTGCAAATAAAGTAAGAAGCCTCCAAGACGTATCATTTACTCCCGCTACCAGAACTCCAAACAAACTGGTTATATGTACTAGTATGTAAGTAGTAATATAAATTTGAATTATGCATAGTAAATCCAATCACTCTTAACCCTTTGACTGTTTTGGTCGTATGTATACGTCTTACACGCCACTGTTTCGAACGTACAGTGGACCCCCCGCATACCGTTGGCATCACATAACGCTAAATCCGCATACCGATACATTTTATCGCTAAGATTTTGCCTCGCATACCGCTAAAAAACCCGCTCAACGCTATTCGTCCGAGACGCGTCTAATGTGCGGCCTGAGCCAGCCTCACATGTTCCGACGGTGGCATTGTTTACCAGCCAGCCTCCGTGGTAACATCCAAGCATACAATCCGAACATTTCGTATTATTACAGTGTTTTTGGTGATTTTATCTGCAAAATAAGTGACCATGGGCCCCAAGAAAGCTTCTAGTGCCAACCCTGTGGTAAAAAGGGTGAGAAATATTATCGAAATACTGTGGTACCATAGTCAACTGCTGATGCTGCTGCTGCTGTAGCACTGTCAGCTGCTGCTGCTGCTGTAGCACCGTCAGCTGCTGCTGCTGCTGTACCACTGTCAGCTGCTGCTGCACCACCGTCAGCTGCTGCTGCTGCTGCACCACCGTCAGCTGCTGCTGCTGCTGTAGTACCGTCTACTGCTGCTGTAGCACCGTCTGCTGCTGCTGTAGCACTGTCAGCTGCTGCTGCTGCTGTAGCACTGTCAGCTGCTGCTGCTGCTGTAGCACCATCTGCTGCTGCTGTAGCACTGTCAGCTGCTGCTGTAGCACTGTCAGCTGCTGCTGTAGCACTGTCAGCTGCTGCTGCTGCTGTAGCACCGTTGTTGGTGTGGCTTAATGAGAATACCAAGAAACAATTAACCCCAGAGGGTTAGCCACCCAGGATAACCCAAAAAAGTCTGTGTCATCGAAGACTGTCTAACTTATTTCCATTGGGGTCCTTAATCTTGTCTCCCAGGATGCAACCCACACCAGTCGACTAATGCCCAGGTGAACAGGGAAAAATGCCTGGAATTAGTGCTCATATTGGTGAATTTAAAGCCAGCAAAGGTTGGTTTGAAAGATTTAAGAATCGTAGTGGCATACACAGTGTGATAAGGCCTATTCTGGAAGAAAATGCCAAACAGGACCTACAGTACTCAGGAGGAAAAGGCACTCCCAGGACACAGTGTCTCATCAGTCATTGCTGCATCTTCAATAAAGGTAAGTGTCATTTATTCTTCATTTAGTAGAGTAGTACATGCACAATATATATTTTGCATGTACTACTCTACTATTGTGCATGTATCCTTCTCTTTGTGTGTAGGAAAATGTATATTTCATGTGGTAAAATTTTTTTTTTCATACTTTTGGGTGTCTTGCACGGATTAATTTGATTTCCATTATTTCTTATGGGGAAATTCATTCGCATAACGATAATTTCGCATAACAATGAGCTCTCAGGAACGGATTAATATCGTTATGTGGGGGTCCACTGTATTTATACGTGTAAATTCTAGTGGCTTCAAATCAAGCATGAGAAAGCTGGTAGGCCCACATGTGAGAGGATGGGTCTGTGTGGTCAGTGTGCACCACATAAAAAAATCCTGCAGCACACAGTGCATAATGAGAGAAAAAAAAACGGACTGTTTTTTTTGGATTAAAACGCAGACTTTGAGGTGCATTTTCGTATAGTATTTATTGTTGTATTCTCATTTTCATGGTCTCGTGTGATAAAATGGAAAACATATTACAGAAATAGAGATGATTTTGATTAGTTTCACGATGAAAATGACCTTGAAATTGAGCTCAAAGTAGTGGAAATGTTCGATTTTTACCAATGTTCAAGAGTAAGCAAATCACACCACACATCCAATACACGTCAACTGGGGTGTCTAATATTCTTTCACTAGTTCACTGATATTATTTATACCACTTTTACAATAATGCAGTAGTCTGCATAACAGTAAATTTTGTATTTTTTGTATGAATAAAAAATCAAAATAGAAAGCAACAGTAATATAAGAGGGCCTAGAGACGTGACTAATGAACAGAGGATATGTTATTTTAGTGCCAAGAATGTCTACATTGTTTATTCTGGACCCTATTTTGAAATTGGCATCTTTTTTAATTTGCGTGAAATTGGCCAATTTGCCAATTTCTGACCACTTTACTGGGTAGTTCATATCGATAAATGGGTGGTTTCTTGTACTCAACTGATAGAAAAAATGGAGTTCTAAAGAAATAGCTATGAGTTTGGTCAACAGGAACAACAGAAATGGCCAAAAACAGGGCTCAAAATTGGCGAAATCGCCAATGCATATGTCACTGAGACCGCTAACTTCGCGGGAGCATAATTCCGTGAGTTTTCAACCAAATTTCGTACTTTTGGTGTCATTACCATCGGGAAAAGAGTATCATTTCATAAGAAAAAATTATTTTTTTTCCCAAAAATTTTGCAACATAGAATGACAGTTTTAGAAAGGGACTTGCAACAGTCAAAGGGCTAAGGTGCTCCCCTACCCTACAAAAAACAACTTAAAACAGTGCCGTATATTGCACTAATGATGTTTCGAGTATCTAATTAAACTTTACTGAAACACGCACAGTCATGCATTAGACAGGCAATAGAAATTCAGTGACTAAATGAAAAAAATACAAGGCAAAACCACTGGGTATGTATCTTCAATTGAAGACAAGAAAACACAATTAAAAACTTAATATTTCATTCAAATTATATTTCAATCATACCTAAAGGCCTGTAGCAGATGGAGGCTTACAAGCCATTAACATCAAGAACAACAGAGTAATGGGTTGAAAAGAAGATATTTTAATTATTAATCATGAGGGTTTGTAACCCAGAATAACCCATTGTAATCTTTTGATCCTCTATGACCATAATTTTTAAAGAGGTGGACCGGAAAGCCAGCGGAAGGGCTCGGTCAGATGACCAAAGCTCCAAAGGCGGGTCATCATCTGACTAAGACCCACGTCAGGAAACATTTGTCCTGTTTCCTGACGAACCTTACCTAACCTAACCTCTTCCCCAAGATGTGATCCACAGCAGCTGGCTAACCCCAGGTACTTACTGCTAGGTGAACAGAGGCAACAGGGGTAAGGAAACATGCTCAGTGTTTCTATCTGAGCTGGGATTAAACTATAGTAGTTTATAAAGATGAGAGCCAAGAGCCCTACTACTTGAGCCACAAGCCACCCATAACAGCCACAAGACAATTCATCATTAATTAGTTTAAAGAAAATGTAACATGATAAAACTACAATGTAAAATATTGTCCACTATAACAAAATTATAAAATACAGTAGTGAAATAAAAAATGCACATTACTAGCCTGTACCAACTCCAATCTCCAAGATTTTAATTGCATTATCTTTTCGCAACTCAGGATCATGGGACACTATAGATCCAAGACTCGTAAACAAATCCTTTTTGACTTCTTCTACTTTGGCATCCTTTTCCTTAGTAAGCTGATGCATTAGAAAAGCAAACCATCTGAAAATATTAATTTGTTTAAAATGTATTTTGAACTAAATGCACAGTAAAATTAGATAATTGTTGTACTGTACAAATAATATTAAGATGAAAAGCATATAGTACTTTGTGTTTAACATGAAGAATACTGTATAATACACAATACTAGTGAAACTCATAAATTGTAGAGGACCACCCTTCTCTTTAATTATGCTATGTGCCTTTGCTCACTTTTAAATAAGGGCAAAACGTACAAACAACAGACAAGTTAAATGAATAGGCACATTATTAATACATTATATAAATGCAAGGTGAAACATTCATAAAGGTTATTTAATGCTGGAAGGTAAAGGAGTGGCTGATGTTGCATGTAATACAAATGCAATATATTTCTTTTCTGAAGTATACAAGTAATTTAGTTTGCATGTAATAAAATATTGCTAGGCACAAAAGAAAGCCATTACATGTGGTGCATTTCGGGCAGACTAATCCTAATGCTTAAAGGCTACTTACAAACTAGACATGGGTTAATTAGGAATTTTTATATGTACAAAAAGGAGAGGTAGCTACGTGACCAACAGTATAATTTAAAGTATGCATTACTACTACTTCAAACTAATTCAGTGATCTTCAGTTAAGTGGGATTTCTTAAGCAGTTTCAAACTGACTATGTCTTTAGTTTCTGGAATGGCTGAAAGAGATGGTGAAGATACTAGAAGTTAGAAGAGTAATTAATTTTCTATGTAGTTTGAGGACTAGAAAAACAGAGATAAAGTTGGATGAGCTGGTTATGTTTGGTATAGCATAGTGCTGGTTTAGCTACATTAAGGAGATGAAGTGCTTTTTAACAATAGCTCTAAATTTATTAACAGGCAGGGTACCTTTCGATGATTTGGGCAATGAATTCCAGATCTTAGGCCTTTTATGTGCTATTACACCATGGTCACACTTGACAAAACCTTTTGCAAAGTCTGTGTATATTACATCTGTATTTTGTTTATCCTCTACATCATCCAGGACCTTGTCATAGTGGTCCAGTAGCTCATACAGGCAGGAGCAACCTGCTCTAAACCTGTGTTGCCCTGGGTTGTATAATTGATGGGTATCTAGGTGGTTGGCGATCTTGCTTCTTAGAACCCTTTCAAAGATTTTTATGAGATGGGATGTTAGTGCTATTGCTCTGTAGTTCTTTGCAACTGCTTTACTGCCACCTTTGTAAAGTGGGGCTATGTCTGTTGTTTTTAGTGAGTGTTGGATGACCCATGTCCATGCTCCCTCTCCAGAATGCTGAAGGCATGCGATAAGGACTTCTTGCAGTTCTTGATGAACAGAGAGTTCCATGAGTCTGGGCCTGGGGCAGAGTGCATGGGCATGTCATTTATTGCCTTTTCAAAGTCTTGTGGGGTTAGGATAATATCCAAGATTTTTGAGACGACCAAATTTTGGGTCTCGTTAATAAAGAATTCATTTGGACTGTTGATCCACAGTCTGGGTAGTGGCTCACTGAACACTGAGTCATACTGGGACTTCTCAGTTATTTCTTGGCTGTCATCTGTGCACAGTGGAACCTCGGTTTTTGTTTGCCCTGGTTTTCGTCGAATTCGAATTTCGACAACTTTTTTCGTCAAAATTTTGTCCCAGTTTTCGTTTATCACCTCGGTTTTTGTCAAGCTGACAGTGGTCCACCGTACCGAACGTGTCCACCTGCCCGTGCCCACACAAAGCATCCCACACATTCTGAGTCAGTCTGGCTTTGTTTCTTGTCGAGTGAACATTACCCTGTGCGTTCATCTGAAACATTTTGTAATCATTATTTTTTGTACTTGTTTATTGATTACAACTGCTAAATAAGCCACCATGGGGCCAAAGAAAGTTCCGAGTGCCAGCCCTTTGATAAAGGTGAGAAACACGATAGAATTCAAGAAAGAACTCGTAGCAAAGTACGAAAGTGGAATGAGTTGCAAAGTTTTGTGGAGAAATATCACTACCACCCTCTACAAAGGTAGAGGGTGGTAGTGATGGTGGTAGATAACCTCTCCTCCCTTTCCCCTCCTCACTGTTCTCCATATGCCAACAAGAGTCTTCAATAAAGGTAGAAGTGATGTTAAATGTTCATTTACCCATTTCATTAGTCATTTATACTTACTGTATTTCTCATTCTTTTCTATATGTAAAACTACAGTTATTCTCTATAAAATGTATTTTTTGTTAATATTTTTGGGTGTCTGGAATAGATTAATTGGATTTACTACATTATTTCTTATGGGAAATATTGCTTCAGTTTTCTTTGAATTCGGTTTTCATCAGACTTTCTGGAACAAATTAATGACGTAAACCGAGGTTCCACTCTATGCCACATCTTGCCGAAGCAGGGGCCCAATACTGGATGTTGTTTTTCCCTTAGATTTGGCATAAGAGAAGAAGTATTTTGTTTTTTCTTTCAATTTCTTTCATGGTTTTTGGTTCTTCCTGAGATTCTGGTCTCCTGTAGGATTCCTTCAGCTTAAGTTTGATACATATTTGCAATTTCATTGACCAGTGCCTCCCTTCATATTTCAGATACATTGGCCCCTCTCAGCAGCTCTGCGACTCTTCGCCTTCGTCTGTATACGGAGTGTCTCTCTCTTTCTAGTTTACATCTTCTCTTTCTTTTCTTAATGGAATGTGTCTTGAGCAGATCTCAAGAATCACAGTTTATTTTTTCTAGGCAAAG
>NC_069403.1:55871362-55908862 GCF_026875155.1 Cherax quadricarinatus
AAAAAATACATTTTATGGAGAATAACTATAGTTTTACATACAGAAAACAATGAGAAATAAATATAAAAGACTAATGAAATGGATAAATGAACATTTAATATCAATTTTACCTTTGTTGAAGACACTTGTTGGGATATGAAAGACACAAGGAGGGGAGAGGGAGGAGGAGAGGTTACTGGTTGGAAAGGGACTCCCCCACCATTAGGACTTCAGGTATTAAGTCCCCATACCTTTGATATACCTTTGAAGAATTTTGAGAGTATATCTACTCTCTGAGCCCGGCCGTGGGCCAGGCTCATTTGGTGCTCGCCTGGTCAACCAGGCTGTTGCTGCTGGAGGCCCGCTGCCCCCACATAGCCATCACAGCCTGATCCGGGGTTACTTCCCTTCTTTGTCTTTTACTAGCACTGGACCCCTGTCACACAAAAAAATCTGTCTTGAGAGGTCTGTTTTTGGCATCTCTTTAAGATTTGCCTAAAATGGGACAAGGCATTGTCATTGAACATGTTGCAGACACAGCTTGCAACAGCTTTGTTAGGTTGATACTTCACAAAACTTTGCAACTCACTCCACTTTGCACACGCGTCCTTAATCACTGAAGAAGGCACATTCTCCCCTCTCTCTTCCTCTGAAGCAATTTCCTCAGCTGTGATCTGTTGCTGTTCCAGTTGAAGGTGCTGCAGCTCTTCAGTGGTTAGCTCTTCCCTGTGGTCAACCACCAACTGTTCCACATCCTGGCCACTCACATCCAACCCCATGGACTTCCCCAAAGCCACAATAGATTCCACAACAGGCATAGGGTTGTCAGGGTCAGCCTCAAACCTTTCAAAATCCTTCTCTTGGACACATTCTGGCCACAATTTCTCACCTTCTTTATTAAAGGGCTGGCACTCGGAACTTTCTTTGGCCCCATGGTGGCTTATTTAGCAGTCACACTCAATAAACAAGCACAAAAAACAATGAATTATTACAAAATGTTTCAGATGAACCCGCAGGGTAATGCTCACTCGACAAGAACCAAAACCAGACTGACTCAGAACGAGTGGGATGCTTTGTGTGAGTGCAGGCAGGCGGACACATTTGGTACAGCGGACTGACGAAAACAGAGGTGATGAACAAAAACTGGGACAAAATGTTGATGAAAAAAGTCGTCAAAAACCGAATTTGATGAAAACCAGGGCAAACTAAAACTGAGATTCCACTGCACAACAAATGACAAAGCAGAAATAACAACAATGAAAATGACAGCAGCCAGAAGAACATTCAACTCTGTTGTGAAAATACTAGCAGAATCAAACAGTAGGCTTCAGATTGAATGATTATATAAAATCAACTACATATCCCACTTGTCCAAGCATTTGGATTCATTGTTGTACACAGCAGTAGCAACAGTGACTAAAAATAATCATAGAAGCTCATCAAAGAAATGTTGAAAGCAACTATGATACAGTATGAGCAGCAACTAAGATTGCAGGTACAATGAATGTAATTTACACAAACCAAATAAAAGCAACCCTAACCTAATACAGTGGACCCCTGGTTAACGATATTTTTTCAATCCAGAAGTATGTTCAGGTGCCAGTACTGACCGAATTTGTTCCCATAAGGAATATTGTGAAGTAGATTAGTCCATTTCAGACCCCCAAACATACAAGTACAAACACACTTACATAAATACACTTACATAATTGGTCGCATTCGGAGGTGATCGTTATGCGGGGGTCCACTGTATACCCAACTTAGCACATTTTTTTTTTCACAACATTCTATAAGCATTACAAGAAAAAATTATGAAAATCACAAATTTTAGAATCTACATACAAAATATATCTATTCCGCTACAGAATATTTTATTATAATTATTTTTTTCAGAATCTCCCTAATGTGGGCAAGAAGTTAAAATTTTTTGCCATGCTTCTTTATTTATGTGAACTGAGAGAGATTGTTTGTTATATGATATATTCAACCTTTCAACCATGATTTATTTAATAATCCATCAAGCCTTAAAAAGAGCCATAAGCTGCATTTTTTATAATCACTGAATGCTTATTTCAGCAAATTTTGTTGATAAATTATAGTTTAAAATGTCCAAGATTAAGTGGGTTGTGCCACCAAGATAATTTTATATTGTCCAAATGTGAACAAATGATAAGTACAATGTAACCAAGAAGTTACAAAAAAAAAAAAAAAAAAAAAAAAAAAAAAAAAAAAAAAAAAAAGGCACAATACCTTTTCTGGAATACACAAATAACCCAAACATACCTAACCTAAGTGAATAACATAACCAACATAACATAACCTAAAATAACCTAACATAATGAAACATAGCCCAACAATCTAACAGAGCCTTACATAATCTTAAGTAACCTGACAACCTAATGTAACCTAACTTAGCCTAATGTGAATAATAATAAGATATTACAAGGACCCCAATGGAAATAAGTTACTTTGACTTTTCTTGGTTATCCTGGGTAATTTACATGTTACTATGGATGATAATTGTACTTATATGTACCTGTACCTAAATAAACTTAATTTAATTATATTTATGGGACGAGTTAAACCCACTGGAGTCATATAGTGACTAAGTAAAAATAAAAAAACAGACGAGCTACATTAAACTGATAAAACGTATATACGTACTAAGGTAAAGTTATATGATCTTATGCCCCTCAAGGAAGGTTCCTTGATGTTGGTGAGGGGCTCTTGATTTAGGGAATTGGATCTGTGCTCCAGTTCCCCGAATTAAGCCTGAATGCCTTCCACATCCCCCCCCCCCCAGGCGCTGTATAATCCTCCGGGTTTAGCGCTTCCCCCTTGATTATAATAATAATATGATCTTATGACAGTCATGGGGAATGGAAGGTAATGAGGTTTGATTGAAAAGAAATAGGTCATATATACGTATGTGCGAGTGCCTACATGTGCACCCTGACAACCTTAGTGAAAAATGTTATATATGACACGCCTAGATAAAAAAAAAAGTGAACAAACAGTCACAGGGAAAAAAGTTAGGAAAAGTAACAAAAAAAAAAAGTTTGGTTAGTTAGGCTAGATTGTTTGAATGTGTTCAGTAAAGTCAGGTTAGGTTTACCGATAGTATGTCTAACTTCAAGAAAATTTTACTTTCTTTTTTTAACGGGATTCATTAAAAACTTTCTCCAATTACTTGACACAAGAAAAATTTACCGCAATCAAGGTATTCTACTGAAATTTAAAATGATTATATTAATGATGGGGGAATACTAAACTCTTAGCTCCTGGGGAAGAGGGGGATGGGAGACAATCAGGTCCAATTCCATGGATCAAGAGCCCTTCACCGGAGTCTCAACCTGTGGGTCAGCATCTTACCTCTGTCTTAAATCGGCAGATTTTACTTTAACCAACCAGATGACGAGCAAACTACCAATAATATACGGCAAGTTGGTGGTAATCCAATTTGCTATCAGGTAGTCTACCTCAGCCATGTCAATAAAATATATTGTGGGTCCTATGCCCCCGTCACTTGAAATAATAAAAACTTCCCTGCAGTAACTACACCACCTTCAAGTACTTAACACCGTGTGGCCACAGTTTACAAGATAACGAACACTGCGATATCATTGAAAGTCTAAAATATATACTGTAAAAAAAATTAAAATATATAATTCTGGTGAGGTGAGAGCTTGCAGCAGCGTGAGGTGCTGGACCACACCAGCTGGACGGTGTCTGCCGGGGATGATCCTCAAACTGGCTCTTAATTATCGTTTTAGTATTTGTATATGTAGTGATATTTTGTTTTATATATGTTTTTAGAACGTCGTTAGTATTGTTATTTCTTTGGGTATTTATTTGAATTTCTTTGTTTCATTTGTTGCGGTGTTTTGAGGAAAATGCCTGGAATGCCTGACGGGTACCAACAAAGCTAGCAAATACACGAATTTTGAGTGACAATTTCGCCAAGAAACTAGCCACTTCGGTGGCAAAATCTAAAAATCCATATACTGTTCATATTATATGGCTACATGTAAGTGTAGGTAACTTTTACATAACTGTGTATCCTAGTTTGTATTTTTTGTTGTCTAATTTGTGTCTGACTGGCTTGGTGTACCTGGTATCTTGATATACATGTGGATCATTTATGAAGACAGTTGTACTGTGGTCGCTAAATCTTATACTTTTTAATATTTATTCAATCATTACATCTAATATAGAAATATAGTCTTTTGTAATAAATTGTATTTGTATCAGAACTGTAACCAACTAAATTACAAGTCATTGTAACTTCTATGTTAGTTTCTAAGGAAAAAAGACTTATTTTAATGATAGTGAGAACTAGAGGTAGCTATGTTTTCCCTGTCTTAACTAGTGGCGGATATATGACCATAGAACATGGTGAGGAAAGAAAGGGACACTGGTGAAGAGTAGAAAAAAATTAAAGATGTTAGGTAAGAAGATAACATATTAGTGGCCTATCCACTTTGATTTCTAAGGTAGAGTATAGAAAGGTATACATTTATTAGTCCCCTCAAGGAAGGTTCCTTGATGTTGGTGAGGGGCTCTTGATTTAGGGAATTGGATCTGTGCTCCAGTTCCCCGAATTAAGCCTGAATGCCTTCCACATCCCCCCCCCCAGGCGCTGTATAATCCTCCGGGTTTAGCGCTTCCCCCTTGATTATAATAATAATAATACATTTATTAGTATATGAGAGCACTGGCAGAATAAAAAAAAATAATTTAAAAGTACTGAGTTTTGTAAAATCGCTACACATTATACAGCAATACAAATACACGCAAGGGCAAGTTTTTCTCATAAAAAAAATATAAAATATATACCTTTTCATTCCGGATGACGAAAATAGTCATGCACATTGTTCTGCAGTTCTAAGATGGAACAAGCTGCAACATGGTTTGAACAAAGGCAAATTAATTAATGACCATCTACAACAACATATTAGAATATCATTTTTGAATGTATCACTGCGACAGTTCAGAAGATTTTTACTCAGCAGAACTTGTCTTTTCGAGGTCATCGTGAATCTTTCGCCAAATACTTCAACAAAGCCAGGAAAAATTCTGGCTTTATTGAAGTATCTGTCAAAAATTTATCCTGTTTTAAGAGAACATATGCATTCGATTTCTGGAAAATCTGGTTGTCATACTTTTCATCAGAAATTCAATGTTTGATTACTTTGTAGAGATCATGAGTCCGTGAGACCTGTGGAAAATTGCATTTACTTGGATGTATCATTATATACATAACAGTAAATGAACATAGATAATTATTATTTATCAGTTAGACAAGTAGGAATTTAGGACACCTAGGTCGCAAAAAATGTTCCCCTTCGATACCTACCACTGTCATATCCACAAGTTGCTCTGGACCTATTAATTAAATGAAATATACATCACCAGGAATGCTGGTAAATATATAAATTTGTGGACTGTATATTAAATTAAAAAAATGATTATATATAAACACATTTACATAACAGAAGGAAAATATCTTAATCATAACACTCACCAATTTGACTGGAGATTAATATGTCATGTACAGGACCCCCCGTTTTGCCTACATTTATGAAGAATTTACTGGCCAGAAATTAAACATAATTTAGACAGCTTATCTGAGGTTCCTGGAGTTGTCCTGTCCTGTCGCCTGATTCTCAAATTATGCAGGAATGCACATCCAACAATTTCGCCTCCTATTTGAGAGATTTCAGCCCGATTTTAACCTCTAGAGCACGAAAAATTCTTCCCATTATTCACGACGTGTTATTCAATTCAAACAAAATGGCGATTCTCCATCTTTTAAAAATACGCTTTTATTAAATACAATATAGGGCATCTATTTACCTATAAATTACCGTATTTCCGGAAAATGTACAGTATTTTCCACAAGACCATTATTTCATCAGTTGAGATGGCCAAGTTTTGTAGTATTATATATGATATGATTATCAAATATTATAATTATAACCATAATTTTTAAAGGGAATGGTAAGCCAGCGGAAGGCCTCAGTCATATGATCAAAAGCTTCGGCTGAGGGTCATCACATGACTAAGACCCGCGTCAGGAAACACTTGTCATGTTTCCTGAGAAACCTCACCTAACCTAACCTATGATAAGCTTCCAGAAAATTCAGCGTGACTAAAAATCAAGGAAGCTTCTATTGTGGAGGCTGTGACAAGATCTACGTAGGTGAAACAGCAAGAAACCTCGACACCCGCCTCAATGAACACATATACGCATGTAGGAACGACAACTTAAACAACGCCTGTGTACAACACCGAAATTCCACAAATCATCTTATGAAATTCAGAGACGCCCAATTAGTGATAAAAGAAACTAATTTCCGCACACGCAAGTGCCTTGAATCAGCACTGATCGCTGTTTCGAATACAATTAAACAAAACAACGGCAGCTTCACCATCTCCGAAGTCTTAGCAAGAATCCTCCTGAAAACAGTAAACCCTGCCATCACATAGTCTCTCCTGTTATACTAACACAAAGCACAGAGAGTGAACACTGAAACAAGCTGCCTCATTCCAGTTTATATTTGTCCAACCTATTTTTATGTTACCCAAGTAATAGCTTTTATATCCTTTTACTCATGTACGAATTAATTGCTCTACCATATTGTATTACTTTTGTCACTACCACTACTACTACTACCACTAGTGAACATCGAAATGGTACCTCACTAGTATTCACCTCACTCTGAGCCTTTATATACCCTCTGTGTCCATATATTGTTTGTAATGGCTTGATAAAGCTCCTGGAGAGCGAAACGTTGCCACAATGTCACATTAGTTGCACTTGTGTCCTTTTACTTTACATATTGTCGGTAATTCTACCAACTTTATTACAAGCTTCTATTGACTTCGTTCCCTTGATATGAAAATAATCATGCGAATCAGTGAGGAAAGAACAAAAAAAAGCAAGTTGGGCTGAATTTAAGACTATAAAGGATAACCGTGTCATAATCATGCAACAGTGGCTAGTGTTCATTCGGATGTTCAGAAGAGAATTTTTCATCAGAATTCCCCTCAAGGGAGGTTCCTTGATGCTGGTGAGGGGCTCTTGATCTAGGGAATTGGATCTGTGCTCCAGTTCCCTGTATTGAGCCTGAATGCCTTCTATGCCCCCCACATGTGCTCAATAATTCTATGGGTTTAGCGCTCCCCCATGACTATAATATTAATAATTCTTTGACAATTTTTGTCCCCTTCAACAACCACTCATATAGTTTGGTTAGAGTTTACGCTGTTCATGTGAATGTCCAGGCAGTGATTTTTTTGTTTTTTTTTTTTTGGTTCTGGGGGACGTCTGTTTTTTTTTTTTTTATATGTTCAACTCACCGATGGAGTGTCCTGAAAGATAATATTACAGTGAAGAGCCATTCTGACACTAAATGGATCTCTAAGACCCTTGCAACAAATAACATGGCAAGGCACCTTGAAAAAAGTAATTGCTACTTTTGATAAGCTGTGATGCTCAGTTTAATACACTTTGATACAAGTGAATTTTCAGCTAATAATAATCTATTACTACAAGTACATGTACAAGGTATAATACAGGCCTAGCTGACAGCAATGATATACCACTGTATAAAAAACCTCTTGTAATGCACATTATTATTATAATCACGGGGGAGCGCTAAATCCGTAGAATTATACAGCGCCTGTGGGGATGGGATGGAAGGTATTTAGGCTCAGTTCAGGGAACTGGAGCACAGATCCAGTTCCCTAGATCAAGAGCCCTCTCACCAACGTTAAGGAACCTCCCTTGAGGAGCTTCTTATGCACAACATTTCGGGCAAATTAGTCCCCGGGATATGACTCACATCAGTCAACTATCACTCAGGTACTTGTTTTACTGATGGGTGAATATGGACAGTAGGTGTCTTAAGCAAACACGTCCTAATGTTTTTTTCACCCGTACTAGGGATCGACCCCCAGGCCTGTGTGTGAGCTGAGTATGCTAACACTCGAGCATAAGCATAAGCATAATCATGGGGGAGCGCTAAACCCGTAGGATTATACAGCGCATGTGGGTGGGATGTAAGGTATTCAGACTCAATTCAGGGAACGGGAGCACATATCCAATTCCCTGGATCAAGAGCCCCTCACCAGCGTCAAGGAACGTCCCTTGAGGGGTGCTAACACTCGAGCTACGAGACACCTAAAATGTTAATGAAATTAATAAGTTTTAATTTACGGCTCTGCTGTTCTTCCGGTCACAAGTTTCCTTTTAGTGATCGGATTTAGAAATGTCGTCAGGCTAAAACTATAAATTTTAATTAAACCCTTAATCAAGCTGAATCTTGACTGGCCAGCCAAGTAACTGTTTAGCTAATGAATTTGCTGACGCTAATGAATTATGCAGTGAATGGGGTGTGTGAAGTAAATCGGCGAATTATGGAAAAAAAAAAAAACTGTCCATACCTGGTTAAGAGGCATTTGATGCGCGACTGACCACTCTGTTATCTAAGAGAAATTCTGGATAGATAAAATTGGTGTTTAATTTTCTGGTTATTGTTCACAAGTGAATGATTTTGTCTTTGTGGTGTTGACTTTTTGTTTGTAAATCAGACGGACCTTCAACAATAAGAGTAGCTTAGTGAACTCAGAGATAAACTTCTAATCTATCAAGGGAGTATTTAGAAGAACTGAATGAACTGGAGATTTATGACGACTACAAGGACATCGGTACATACTTTATGTCCCGTAGCTCGGTTGGTAGCGCACTCAGCTCACACACACCGAGGTCCGGGAGTCGATTCCCGGTACAGGTGGAAACATTAGGACGTGTTTCCTTAAAACACCTGCTGTCCACGTTCACTTATCGGTAAAATGGGCGTGGATTTTTTTTTATAATTTTACTGTAATTGTGTGTAAGAATTGATGGGGATAATAAAGTTATCTGAAACTGTATGTGTATCTGCAGAGAATTTTAAAAGATGTTTTGTGACATGAGAACTAATATTCTTTATTATTTCCTTATATTCTGTAAGGAGTTGAATAAGTGAAAATTATTGTAATTTAGAGGAAATTAATATTTTAATAATGAAAATGTAGTACACACCTGGAAGTGTTATTAAATTAAATGAGATGTATTGTGGACAAAAACGCCGAGGAAGGAAGCCGAGGGTAATGGCGTAATGTGTGTTGTTGTATAGTGATGTTAAATTGAATCTGAAAAATGTAGGTGTAGGAATAATTCAACAAAAATTTGTTTGGAAAATGATTTGTGTGGGCACATCTGGAATAAATAAGGTATTGCAAAGTAGTTTAAAGGCGGTAAAAATAGAAAATAAAACGCGGTTTTGACAGGATGAAAAACAACACCGCGTGGATGGTAATAGTGCGTTTTCGCCTCCCAGTGTATTTTCATTCTCACGTAACAGGTAATGTAAAAATATTTAAACTGTCCTTCATAATTTTTTCTAATGTAGTTAATTATATAACTCAAATTACTCAGGTCCAGTAATTTATTCTACTGAGTATATAACAGTCCGCAACCAAATTTAATTAGCCAGTGTTACGGGTTAATATTTTCTTAAAATTCTTGAATTATTTTCAATAATTTGAGGTCTAGATGTGTTTTTTTGGGAGCTGAGAGGGGGGTATAAAAGGAGGGAAAAGTTGTCACCCACTGCTGTAATCCCACTTGTCTCAAAGGTACAACTTTGAGTAAGTGTATTTTTTTTAGGTTGCCAGAGTTCCCCCCCATTATGTGATAAAAGTTAATTTGGGTTGTACCTGTAATTCATCCACACAATTTCTCACAGTGAGTCCCTGGTGAGTTTGACTGGTTTGGTCGCACCCGGGGGAAAAAATTTGACCAATTTCCCTGAAAATGCTCTGCATCAAAGGACTTTTGTCAGTAATGTGTTGATGTCAGCTATGCCTGTATATCTTGTATATGCACTTGTGAAATAAAAATTATTATTCAACGGCAAAACGAATGGGAAAAAGGGGTTTCTTTTCTCCTGGGGGGCTGCACCTACATTTAAACAGTTGCGGGTTTTTTGAGCACATGTGAATGTTCGCTTAATAAAATAAAGCTGATAAAATCATTTTTGCAGTTTGCAATAAGAAACAATGCTATCGTGGACCGGGGCCATAGATTTTTGTGATATTATCAAAGGTTTTGCAACCATGAAGTCAAGAATTTTCATTTTTAAATTTTTGTATAATTATTTAAGGTAATTTGTGACCAAAAATGGGGCCTGGATGTCCAAAATGCCAGGCTACAAAAGGTTATTTTAATGCATCGGTTACTGCTGTAAAAATGTTGTTTAGTTTAGTTTTAGGCAGTAATTTTTCAAGAGGACTTTTGGTATGATTTACAGTGAGGGAAAAATTAAAAGAAATTCTTTTACTAACACTTAGGGGGCCATAAGCCCCGTGTGAGGGGAAAGGGAAAGATTTATTTTTCAGTTTCTCAAAATATTATTATTATGATTGGCAAATTGATCTAGAAAATTATCGATCGCAAGGGTTATTGAGACTGATGTCATCAGTCAAGAATACTTTAACCCAAATAGGGGCCCTTTGGAAAAACGGCGGATTTAATTTAAATTAATAGTTACATTTCATTATTCCAAAAAAGCGCTTAGTCGCATTTAGAAGGGTTTTATAAAAAAAATGTGCATTCAATAATAAATAAGTTAAAATAAAAATTTAAAGGGTTTTTAGGTATTTAGGCTACGTTTCTGATTGCGAAGGGGCCCCCCTAATTGTTCAAGTTAGGGGGGGGGGGGGCCCAAAAATTAGGTCCCCAGTAATGAACACGCATCAAGAGAGGCTGGTTAATGAGGTTTTATACCTATCGACTACACGAGGATTATTCAAGTAAACTTGCAATTTATGTACACAAGAGGGATGCCCTCTCGGGGTATATATCAATTTAGTCTCATCAGAAAAGTATCACTTATTTTTTATTTAGAAAATTTTATTAACTAAAAATATATGAGAATTACGTTTGTCAAATATAGTTTGTGACAGTTACCCATGGTGACAATTATACTTTATAAATAGGAATTTGTGGTTTCAAAAGTAAGTCATTAACTGAGGCGTTTCCAGCTGAGCCAAGTCAGTATAATTTTAGTGTAAACATTAAAATTTGTCAGTTAAAAATAGGAGAGGAGAGTTATTAAATGGAGAGTTAGAGGTATTGGGAAGATGGAGGGAATATTTTGAGGAATTGTTAAATGTTGATGAAGATAGGGAAGCTATGATTTCGTGTATAGGGCAAGGAGGAATAACATCTTGTAGGAGTGAGGAAGAGCCAGTTGTGAGTGTGGGGGAAGTTTCGGGAGGCAGTAGGTAAAATGAAAGGGGGTAAGGCAGCCGGATTGAGGGGATAAAGATAAAAAATGTTAAAAGCAGGTGGGGATATAGTTTTGGATTGGTTGGTGCAATTATTTAATAAAGTATGGAAGAGGGTAAGGTACCTAGTGATTGGCAGAGAGCATGCATAGTTCCTTTGTATAAAGGAAAAGGGGGATAAAAGAGAGTGCAAAAATTATAGGGGATAAGTCTGTTGAGTGTACCTGGTAAAGTGTATGGTAGAGTTATAATTGAAAGAATTAAGAGTAAAAACGGAGAATAGGATAGCAGATGAACAAGGAGGCTTTAGGAAAGGTAGGGGGTGTGTGGACCAGGTGTTTACAGTGAAACATATAATGAACAGTATTTAGATAAGGCTAAAGAGGTCTTTGTGGCATTTATGGATTTGGAAAAGGCGTTTTGACAGGGTGGATAGGGGGGCAATGTGGGAGATGTTGCAAGTGTAAAGGTGTAGGAGGTAGGTTTCTGAAAGCGTGAAGGTTTTACGAGGATAGTGAGGCTCAAGTTAGAGTATGTAGGAAAGAGGGAATTTTTTCCCCGTAAAAGTAGGCCTTAGACAAGGATGTGTGATGTCACCGTGTTAATATATTTATAGATGGGGTTGTAAGAGGGAAATAAATGCGAGGGTCTTGGCAAGAGGCGTGGAGTTAAAGATAAAGAATCACACACAAAGTGGGGGTTGTCACAGCTGCTCTTTTGCTGATGCACTGTGCTTTTGGGGGATTCTGAAGAGAAGCTGCAGAGATTGGTGGATGAATTTGGTAGGTGTGCAAAGAAAGGTAAGGTTATGGGATAACAAAAAGATTAGGTGATGAAAGATTGAATATCAGATTGGAGGGAGAGAGTATGGAGGAGGTGAACGTATTCAGATATTTGGGAGTGGACGTGTCAGCGGATGGGCCCTATGAAAGATGAGGTGAATCATAGAATTGATGAGGGAAAAAAAATGAGTGGTGCACTTTGGAGTCTGTGGAGACAAAGAACTTTGTCCTTAGAGGCAAGAGGGGAATGAATGAGAGTATAGTTTTACCAACGCTTTTATATGGGTGTGAAGCGTGGGTGATGAATGTTGCAGCGAGGAGAAGGCTGGAGGCAGTGGAGATGTCATGTTGAGGGAAATGTGGGGTGTGAATGTGATGCAGAGAATTCGTAGTTTGGAAGTTAGGAGGAGGTGCGGGATTCCCAAAAAACTGTTGTCCAGAGGGCTGAGGAAGGGTTGTTGAGGGGGTTCGGACATGTAGAGGGGAATGGAGCGAAACAGAATGACTTCAAGAGTGTACAGTCTGTAGTGGAAGAAGGGCGGGGTAGGGTCGGCCTAGGAAGGGCTGGAGGGAGGGGGTAAGGGGTTTTGTGTGCGAGGGGCTTGGACTTCCAGCAGGCATGCGTGAGCGTGTTTGATGGGAGTGAATGGAGAAAAATGGTTTTTAAATACTTGACGTGCTGTTGGAGTGTGAGCAAAGTAACATTTATGAAGGGATTCAGGGAAACCGGGAGGCCGGGCCTTGAGTCCTGGAGATGGGAAGTACAGTGCCTGCACTCTGAAGGAGGGGTGTTAATGTTGCAAATTTAAAAACTGTAGTGTAAAGCACCTTCTGGCAAGACAGTGTGGAGTGATGATGGTGAAAGTTTTTCTTTTTCGGGCCACCCTGCCTTGGTGGGAATCGGCCAGTGTGATAATAAAAAAAAAATTAAAATTTCTGATGACATTTGCACTAGGCAGATACTAATGCCGGAAAAAAATCCCCCCCCCCCCCAGTACCAACAATACCACCAGTCCGATGACATTCTTCTTTGCAAATATACAGGGTCTAAAGCCAGCAACAAACAACAAAATACCTTTCATCCGTGGACTGCTTGCAGAGGCAAAGGCAATGTTCGCGGCTTTCACTGAGACCCACGTAAAGGATCACTTGGACAACGAAATATGGATCCCAGGTTACATTATTATTATTATAATTAAGGGGAAGCGCTAAACCCGGAGGATTATACAGCGCCTGGGGGGGGATGTGGAAGGCA
Source organism: Cherax quadricarinatus (assembly GCF_026875155.1). NCBI lineage: Eukaryota > Metazoa > Arthropoda > Malacostraca > Decapoda > Parastacidae > Cherax > Cherax quadricarinatus. The sequence goes on from NC_069403.1 coordinate 55,884,716, forward strand.
TTCAGGCTTAATTCGGGGAACTGGAGCACAGATCCAATTCCCTAAATCAAGAGCCCCTCACCAACATCAAGGAACCTTCCTTGAGGGGTCCCAGGTTACAACCTATACAGATGCGACAGAGTGAACAGGCAAAAGGGGGGGGGGGTTGGCCTGTACATTGCAGTGTCACTTGTTTGCACAGAACTGCTTAATGCCTCAAATGATGTAGTGGAAGTTTTAGCAGTAAAGGTGGAGAACCAAAACCTAGTCATTGTGCTAGTCTACAAGCCTCCGGGTGCAACTTCCCAGCAATTCCAGGAACAACTGTTAAAAATTGACCACTGTCTGGAAAATCTTCCAGCTCCTGCACCCAACATCTTGCTCCTGGGGGATTTCAACTTAAGGCACCTAAAATGGAGGAATATAGCAAATAATATTGTTGCAGTAATAACACCAGGAGGCAGCTCTGATGAAAACTCACACTCACACGAGCTTTTAAATCTCTGCACAAAATTCAATTTAAACCAGCAAATAATAGAGCCTACTAGACTGGTGGCCTGGTGGTTAACGCTCTCGCTTCACACGGTGAGGGCCTAGGTTCGATTCCCAGCCAGAGTAGAAACATTGGACGTGTTTCTTTCCACCTGTTGTCTATGTTCCCCATCAGTAAAATGGGTACCTGGGTGTTAGTCGACTGGTGTGGGTCGCATCCTGGGACACTGACCTAAGGAGGCCTGGTCACAGACCGGGCCGCGGGGGCGTTGACCCCCGGAACTCTCTCCAGATAAACTCCAGATAGACCTCATCTTCACTAACAATGGTGATCTGATAAGAAATGTCACCATATCAAAAACAATATACTCAGATCACAACATAATTGAGGTTCAGACATGTATGCGTGGAGCCCCAGACCGACATAATGTAGACTAGTCACGAGGGAGCATTCACCAAATTCAACTTCAATAACAAAAACATAAAGTGGGACCAAGTAAACCAAGTCCTAACCGATATAAGCTGGGAGGATATACTAAGCAACACAGACCCCAACTTATGCCTAGAACAGATTAACTTGGTGGCACTCGATGTATGCACAAGGCTTATTCCTCTAAGAAAAAGGAGGAGTAGATGTAAAATAGAAAGAGACAGGCGCTCCCTTTACAGGCGACGGAAAAGAATAACAGCGGCTAAAAGAGGTCAGTATATCTGAAATGCGTAGGGAGACACTGGTCAGAGAAATAGCAAGCATCGAACTTAAGCTAAAGGAATCTATAGGAGTCAGGAATCGCGGGAAGAACTAAAAAGCCATAAATGAAATCGAAAGAAACCCAAAGTATTTCTTCTCCTATGCCAAATCAAAGTCAGAACAACGCCCAGTATTGGGCCCCTACTTAAACAAGATGGGTCCTACACAGATGACAGAAAGGAAAAATGAGTGAGCTATCAAGCCCCAAATGACTCATTTTTAGTAACCCGCTAACCAGACTGAAGTCGAAGATCAAAATAAATTTTTTAGAGAGACCCACAAAATTTGGTTAACACAACCTATCCGAGTTATCCTACGCCAAATAACTTCGAACAGGCATAAATAAAATCCCATGCACTCTCCCCCAGGCCAGCCAGGAACCCCGTTTTTCATCAAGAACGCAAGAAGCCCTTCAACGACCCTTTTCCATCCTATGGAGAGGGAGCAGGGAAAAGGGGGTCGTCCCACAGTTACTAAAAACAACAGACAAGCCCCCTCCACAAAGGGGGCTAAAGCAACAGCAAAAAAAAACTACAGCCATAGCACAACACCCCAATCATAAAAATTTTTGAAAGGGTCCTAAAAAGCAAAGATCACCACCCATTAGAAACCCCAAACAGTTACAAAACCCCGGGGCAACATGGGTTTAGAACAGGTCGCCCGTCGTCTCAACTTTTGGATCATACGAAAAGGGTCCTAAATGACTGAGACAAAAAGATGCAGATGAAATTTTAAATCAGACTTTGCAAAAGCCTTCGACAAGTGTGACCTGGCGTAATAGCGCACAAAATGCGTCTAAAGGAAAAACAGGAAAAAGCCCGGGTGATGGATCTTAATTTCCTCACAAACCCAGAACACAGAGAGTACGTCAACAGAAAAAAGGCCCGGGCAGCTAGGGTGAAAAGCTCGGTCCAAAACACGTACCGCCCCCATTTTTTCCCTCCCCTCATATCCGACATAGACAAGGATGTCAACCACACACCGTGTCTTTCCTTTCAGATGACACCCGAATCTGCATGACATGTCTCCATTGCAGACACTGCAAGGCCAGGCGGACAAAAACCAAATCTTCATGGCGCAGAAAAACAATATGAAGTTCAACGATGAGAAATTTCAATTATCAGATATGGAAAAACACGGGGAAATTAAATTTTCACAGAGTACAAAAAAAATTCGGGGCCACAAAATAGAGCGAAACACCAAACGTCAAAGACCGGGGAGTGACATTCGGGGGATCTCACCTTCAAGGACCATAACATTTATCAATCGCATTGCTAGAAAAATGACAGGATGGATAATGAGAACCCTCAAAACAGGAGGCCCAAACCCCTAGACCTCTTCAGTCACTTGTTTTTTCTAGGGGAAATATTGGTGCACACAACACACCTTCAAGGCAGGGAAATTGCGACCTAGAAAAAGTACAGAGAAAACCTTACGGCGTGCATAACGGAGATAAAAAACCCCCAATTACTTGGGGCGCTTTAGGTTTCCCAAACCCGTATTCCTGGAACGCGGGGGGAGAGATAAAAAGATTAATCACCGGAAAATCCTAGGGGCAGACCGAACTTGCACACGAAAATCACTCACTACGAAAGCAAAAGATTGGAGACGATGCAACATCCCCCCCCAAAGAAAAAACAGGGTGTCACAGCACGTTAAAGACCATATAATACTGTCAGGGGCCCAACTGTTCAACTGCCTCCCCCGCAACATAAGGGGATTACCAACAGACCCCGGGATCTTTAAACTGGCCTGGAAAAGCACCTAAAGTCGGTTTCCCGACCGCCGGGCTGGCTCGACGTTGGGTTTTCGTGCAGCCACAGAAACACCTGTTGATAGGCTCTGATCCACCAGGGGCCTGGTCACAACCGGGCCGCAGGGGCTTTTGACCCCCGGGAACTCTCTCCAGGTAAACTCCAGCAGACAAAAACAAAGTACTAAACCAAAATACTTAAAAATAAAAAACTTTTCCCCTAAAAAACTTTATTCTCATTTAAATGATAGTTTTTACTTTTAAATATAGATAATAACATTGATATAATATTCCTATGACTTTAAAACCCGGGTGACTTATATAAGTCACTCCACAAGTAGGGAAAAGCTTTTTTTTTTTCATAAAGTCGCGATGACTTCCTTTTTTCCAGAAAACTGATAAATTTAAATAAAGCCCTTTTTTCGAATTAATATGTTTCAAAAATTCTTAGAGGGGGGATATATTTTCAAGCGACAAATTTTAAAATTAAACCCCTCTTCTCGAAAAAAAAACCCAAAGGGAAAAATTTAAATTTAAATTTGATGCGAATAGGATGTTTTTCAAGGACGGTAAATTCCCAAAGGCCTCCAAAATAAAGATGGCATTACATGGATTTTTTCAGCATTTTGCTTCTTTGGGGGACGAAAAAGCTTGCCCAGAGGGAAGGAAACAGAAGACATTATTTTTTTTTTCCCCCCGGGTAACTCTGGGGGGTTTGCAAAATTTTTTTTTTTTATGACGGCCGACTATGAATTATGAGGTTCGTCCCACAACGTCTTCCATGCAAGGAGTCGAAAGAGAGATGGAAAAAGGGGGAAAAGTTATTAAAAAGGCTAGAAAAAAACGGGGGAAAAAAAATTTTATTTTGGCCCTGCTTTTTTGCCCCACCATTTAAAAAAAATATGATTTTAGAAACGTTTCAAAAAATTTTTTTTTGTTTTAAGAGAGCAAAGCACGGGCTAATGTTCACAAAAAATTTAGAAAAAAAAAATAAACAGGTAAAAGGGCCCATCCAGGGGACGGTACATGCAAAAAACAATACGACTGGAATATGATTATTTTTTTTGCTACGATATCAGCTTTCGTATCACAATAATTTTGAATTGTATTTTTTATGTGGGAATTTACTGTGACCAATGATGTCATAACGCTGAATGCGGTATAACCAAAGAGGCATCTTAAGGGAACAAACAACATGGGGATGGAAAAATTTTCTCAAGATCTTTCGCCCGTACATGCAGGAGCTATGCATTTTGCAAAACTGCAAAAAATAAAACGGGGGGGAAATTCACACGAGGCATAGTAAAGCGTGCCGGGGTCGACTCGTACCCCCACATTGGGGAACGCCTCTACAACCAACCTTAGTCCTCTAAACCCCATATTGGGGGAAAGGGGAAAAGGGGAAACCCCCGGGTAAATTTTTTTTAGGCACGGTACACATCGAAAAATTTTCTATATAGGAAATTACTTTGGATAAAAAAGGAGAAGTACAGCCTGAATCCCCATCCAATCAATCACTAACTACGCCATTGAAATCATGTTACCTTATTAGTTAACATACCCCCAGACTCAGGTTTTAAGGTTTTATGCAACTGTGTTAATATACGAATCAGATGTGCTTGTTACCCTATACTACTTTATGCTCTTGCGCTACCGTCCACAGAATGGATATGGGGTGCACAATAAACTAGCCACTTCGGTGGCGAAATCTAAAAATCTAATATGTCAGAGAATGTTCCAGAAAGAGCCAGAAGATTCTATACAAAGATCTCTACAAGTTTATCTACTATCATATTTACCTACCCACTCCATACAGAGTCTTGTTTACACATTTTAAATGCATATTGTAATAGTAACTGTATTCCTAGATATCCCCTCAGGGGAGGTTCCTTGATGCTGGCGAGGGGTTCTTGGATCTAGGGAATTGGATCTGTGCTCCAGTTCCCTGAATTGAGTCTGAATGCCTTTCATCCCCCCCCCCACAGGCACTGTATAATCCCTACAGGTTCAGCGCTCCCCCATTATTATAATAATAGATATGCTAAGAAGCCTGAATGTCGTCTGTTTTTGGGAATGACTTGGGTTATCCTTGGCAACTCACACATGCTGTTATGTTCCTCACTGGAAATAAGTCATTTTGATTTTTGGGGGTTATCCAAAGTAATTTACACCTATGTTAAACGATGTATGATGATTGTAATTATGTGTACCTGTACCTAATTAAATTAACATAATAATCGTCATCACCAATATATTGATATGTGTTATAGTTGCAGTTACCAATATTTTATTACGTGTAAACTACAATTTGTAAACTGCACAAAGATATAACATCCCCTGTTACGATAAGTTACTACGTCTTTCTTGGGTTATCCTACACATGTTGCTATGAATGACAGTTGCCATATTTCTTATCACTAGGACCCCAGAGGCGATAAGCCACAGCTTGTTTTTCATAAGTTATCCTAGGAAACTCACCTAAATGTTGATATATATATGTTGCACTCACCTAAACTTATGTAACCGTACTCGTATGCAGAGCCTGAAACAGACTTGCAACTGCTAACTGCCTATTACAGTATACCCTCAAAACGGGGGGATGCTATTCTTTCCGGAATTCCAGTGTACAGCATTACAGACAACGGGACGCGCTCTCCGACGGGCGAAACGTGTAGGACAGGCTGTCCTAGGTACCTCACATATACATATGTTGCTGTGTATGGTAGTTGCAACCCTTAACTTGAGTGACCGTGTTCATATGCAGCTGTTCATGAATAGGCTTCCTACTGTTTGTTATTTATCACAGTATACCCTCAAATGGGAACCAGGGATATTGAGAGCCAACGGGGGCAAACTCTCACCTGTACTCACCCACGGGGATGCTAAACCTTCCGGAATTCTCCATGTCCGGCGACACAGATGGGCGGGATCTGCGACGGGCGAAACGTGCTATACAGATGGGGAGAACGGAGGACTAATGCTACCAAATCCTTACGAGGATCCCTTCCGTTGCATAATGAGCAATCCGGGGATTTTGTGTAGCATCCTTGCTTAAGATTGTGCACAGTTGACCCTACCAAATAGCAGACGAGTTTGTACAATCCATGACTTGAGCTTTACAAGGCATTCCTATCATGTTTTAAGAGAAAGGATTCAGTTATGTTTCTTTCCATGATGGAACTAGTAGGTACAATGACCTGAGTTGCTGTCCACCTTGGCAGATGATTCAACTCATGAGCAGTCCTAATCGAATACTGATATTTGGATAGTCTGATTTCTGGTGGTCTACCTGTTTGCCCGACGTATGAAAGAGGGCATAGTGTGCATGGGATCTTGTGTTTAAATATTCCAATCCAAATTCAATACTAGACCTTGCCTTGTATAGGCACTGTTGTCTAAACCACGAGCCTCATCAGTATCCATTTCTCTGTTCCAAAAAATTAAATTTCACTCTTAAAACTATCAGATTTGTGTAAGGAGTATAGGGAAAGGGGGAGAGACTTAATTCACTGACTCATATCACGAGACGCCTCAAGGGAGGTTCCTTGACGCTGGTGAGGGGCTCTTGATTTAGGGAATTGGATCTGTTCTCCAGTTCCCTGAATTAAAACTGAATACCTTCCACCTCCCCCTCACAGGTGCTGTATAATCCCTACGGGTTTAGCGCTCCCCCATGATTATAATAATCATATCACGAGAGTTAATACCGTTTTTATTGAACGTTTTCTCTAAAGAGAGCTTTTTCATGGTTTGAAGAAAGGTTATCTACGTACGAAAAGTTCTGTATATGAAGTTTTGCTCTCCTCTAAGGGTCTTTATTACCCCCTTTTTATGGCATTTTTTCAACCATCCATAGTAGGTTATAGGCGTTAGACTCTCCCAGAAAGGTCGAATAAGTATTTAAAAAACGGTTTTTGTAAGCTCTATTAATTTTAACATCTGTAGCTTACTATACGAGTTATATCACTACTTAGAGAAGCCTTCGTATTGATCCCCAGGACCTTCCTCTTCCTCTGCCTCCCGGAGATTTCGTCGATCAGATTGAGCTCTGTATGAAGTTTAAATGATTTTCTTTTAAATAGCCACGCTGGCTGCTAGAATAGAGCGTCAGTCTTATTGTTAGCGGACGGAGGATCGAGCCTTCAACACGTGTTCAACACGTAAATATAAAAATATTTCTTTTTTCAACAGCATCGTCTATATGTAATCATATAGGATGGGTACGGGTTTCCCCTTAAGGTCTGTCTTGGTGAATTTACACACTGAACACCTGGAAAGTAGACGCTTCATTAAATGTTATCCACCGCAGTGCCTCATGGGTGCAAACAATTCATGTGTACAACACTATTACACCACTAGCCATTTGATGAAACGGAATGACGCTCACTTATTGATCAGTTAACCAGGCATTCCAAATAAAAATATCCAGGAGTAGGATTAATCTCTATTTCAGATATAGCTGTACAGAACAAGGCAGCTTCATCATCTTGAAAATGTTAACACTAATCCTCCTTAAAATGACAGACACTATTACACCTGACAACAGTCTCGTGGCTGGGTTGGCAGCGCACTCAGCTCACATACTGTATCCGGGGTTAGATCCCCAGCACAGGTGGGAATGTTGAACGTGCTTTGTTACATTTTGCTGCCCGTTTACCCTAACGCCCAAGTACCTACTTACCTGGGTGTTAGGCGATTATTGTGTGTCGTACCTTGGGGGTGAGCATTGAAATGAGCTGAGGAGGGATAACAATACTTAGCCTGTAAAACTGATTTGTGTAAAACAAAATAAAAGTGACGTATATTATTACTACTACTACGTCTTGATTAACCCAGCCCATTATATCTCACTTTGTGTACTATCTCTGCACTTATATTTTTCGTATTGCCTTGTTAAAGCTCCCGGCGAGCGAAACGTAGCCGTAATGTTGCTCTTGTGTCTTGTCGTAACATACTGTTTGTAATTTTACCAGTACTTTTAAGGTACTCCTTAAACAAATTTTTTACCCACTTATGTGAAACTTCATTTCACAGAGGGCGTTTCTCTCTCACTGTTTGAACGAAGATTTTAATTTAATCCCTATATTAGCTGTTGTTGTTGCTTCAGGAAATAGGACAAGTGTTTCCCGACACGGCTCTTAATCATGACTTGTAGATTTTATTAGGTTAGATAGATTTGTCAGGAAACAGGACAAGTGTTTCCTGACGCAGGTCTTAGTCATATGATGACCCGCAGCTGAAGCTTTTGGTCATCTGACTGAGGCCTTCCGCTAGCTTACCGGTCCACCCCATTAAAAACTGTTATAAATATAACCACTAGACATTGATTGTATTATATATATTAAAGCATTGTTGATAATTTTCGCAAACTGCGGACTTGCATGCAGTCGAGACCTTCAGTCTTAAATTAAATCACTGCATATTGAGTTTTACTGTGAATTAGTTATTATGGTTGATTACTAGGTGAACTGCAGCCTGAATGACTCGAGCAACTGATAGGCCTTAAACGTAGGCAAAATAATGTAACCTGCGGCGCCAGGACAAAAAAAAAAATCACTTACTGTTGGCACATATTTGTGAATAATAAAATAATAATGCCATCAGTCAGTTGACTGTTAGCATTTGTTTGCATTACTAGAGAATTTCTGAACATAACCATAAACTAGTCTTTCCGAGAAAAACCACGAGCCGAATTTTGGTTTATGCTGCGCTAGTCAAAGAGAACTGTTGTTTCGAAGATAATTTTGTGATCTAATGAAAAGAGAAAACAATTCTTTTCGAATCTCTAATATGGAAGACCACACGTAAATGTTTATTAATGCACTTGTGGGCACAACCGTCGAGCAGACAGATCTTATGGTTGTGCTTCAGTGATGGCCAGATTTTCTTTTTAACCTGACTACTCTGTGCACAAGAAGACGGCGGGAATGTGGTTCCCTGACGTTTACAGCCCCAGACGCTGAAATTGCTCCTGCCACGACCACCTCGCAAGTGCAAAGTCACCTCCACCGCTACACTCATGCCCGTAATACAAAGATACTATCAAGTAAACAAAAAAAAAAAAGTTGCTAGATTTTCTATAAGGAAGCGTAGATTTTTTCCTTTCCTCAGTAGACCTTCTGATTTTTTCAAAAAAAGCGTAAATATTTTGTGATGAAAGTTAAACGATCGAACGATTAATAAAGTCACTTTGCACTGAGATGCAGTTTGAGATCTATATGATAATCAAGAGTCAGATGCTTTAGGTTGAAGAAACAGGTGGTATGCCAGCTGTTGTCAAGGTGCTGTATGTGCAGGTGACCATCCCAGGTGGGGCCTCGGCCACCTGAGGTTAATGAGGTCCAACAAATAGTTGTGGTGAGGGGAGAGGAGGGGGTGTACGCGTGTCCAGCACTGTAGGAGCCCCCACCAGGATCTCCGGGTGGTGGACCTCTGCTGGTCCCGAGTGCATATCCTCTTCATGCCCTTTGTTCCAAGCAAGACCCTTACATCCACACACTTCAGCATCCACGCACTCTCCCCGACCACACACTCGCCCTCACTATGTGCCGAGCTCTATCCACTCTTACACGCAGATAAACATGCTCACTAAACATGTTGGAAAATGGCTGTTGTTGTTGGCTAAAGTATTTCCAGGCGGACAAAGTCGTTTTCTTTCAGGGCTGCAACATCTTTGTGTTTCGCATATGATGTCGTTACGATGTGTTGGGCATGTTGTACCCCTGATAAACTGATTTGCGGTGAAATAACTAATCTGGCTGTTTTCTCAGACTATCTTCACCTCTACTCATTTCCACTTAATAAGATGGAAGATTCGACAGTCATTATGACTAAACGTTTGTTTGATCATTATAGCCATATTAATTAGACCTGTCGTATTATAATAATTGCAGGGGTTTAAGAGTTTTACAGCAAAGTAAATATTATTCTGACTTGTAAAAAAAATAGCAAGAGATGAAATTATTTAAACCGCATCGTCTGGAACACAAGAAGAAATTATATTTATGATATATCAGAATTACATATCGAGTGACTGTCGTTGAGTTATTTACTCAGTGATACGATCAACCTCATGAACCTCTTCATTCTCGCCATATGACTAAGTGTTTTTGTCTAGGCAGATGATTTCCATGTAAGCAGTTGCGATACACATTTATCTAGTGCGATGCTTACACTTTTTATGAGAATAATTACAGCTAGTAGTATATAAAATAATGTAACAGTGTGCCAAGCATGATAGATCAGATGATCTTTGAGTTCTGTAGTCTGACGTTCAGAGTATCTCAAGCACCTCATTCAGTCACAGACTATCTTGTGTACATCTTGATAGATCAATGCTCGCAGCCTTACGAAACAAGCCATTAACTGTAGACAAGGGTATATTTTGATAGATGTACATTTTTTTTCAACGAACTGGCCGTATCCCACCGAGGCAGGGTGACCTAAAAAGAAAAGCGAAAGTGTTTCTTGTAAATTTAGTAATTTATACAGGAAAACGGGTTACTAGCCTTTTGCTCCCGGCATTTTAGTTGCCTCTTACGACACGCATGGCTTATGGAGGAAGAATTTTTTCCACTCACCCATGGAGATAAGAGGAGATAAAGAAGAATAAGAACTATTAAGAAAATAGAAGAAAACTCAGATGGGTGTGTAAATATATATGCGTGTACATGTGTAGTGTGACCTAAGTGTAAGTAGAAGTAGGAAGATATACCTGTTATTTTACGTATTTATGAGACAGAAAAAAAGACACCATCAATCCTACCATCATATTAAAATATTACAGGTTTTCGTTTCACACTCACTTGGCAGGACGGTAGTACCTCCCTGAGTGATTGCTGTCTACCAACCTACTACCTAGGATAGATGTACATATCTCAGCGTATTTAAGCAGTTTTCCTCAATCCATATCTTAGTGATAAGAGATGTTCCTGACGTTAGTGTTAATGTGTGGTGCAGTCTAAAGACGGACGTGCAGTCGAATTGTTGCTGATATTTCTAACACGACGCCTGACAGCGGAGGGAAATTATGTATTACAAAACAAAGATTGAATGTTGGAATGTATGTGGTGAATAATGGATGTGTTGAATTATCGTATCTCACGAAACATGTATCCCTTGTTTTGCTAAACATTCAACTAGTGTTTTCCCTAGCACATAACCGTTGTTTTACCAAACATGTATCCCCTGTCTTCCCAAAATACTTATTTCGTGTATCTTACCAAAGATGAAACCAGTGTCAGTAACTCCAGACCTGTAGAACAAATGAAACCAGATCTGTGACATTGATTCCACACCTGAGTCGTAATATAATAATAATAATAATTATTATTATTATTATTATTTATATTTTATTAACACATCGGCCGTTTTCCATCGAGGCAGGGCGACCCGAAAAAGAAGAAAAACTTTCATCATTCACTCCATCACTATTATATATATATATATATATATATATATATATATATATATATATATATATATATAATATATATATATATATTTATATTATATATATATATATATATATATATATATATATAATATGTATATGTATATATATATATATATATATATATATATATATATTATATATATATGATATGTATATATATATATTATATATATTATATTATAATATATATATATATATATATATATATATATATAATATATATATATATATATATGCATGCAAAACAACCACTCTGAAAGAATAGAGAAATTCCAAGCGCTTTCGTGACTACTCACATTATCAAGGAACTATGAAAGTAAAGCATCCAAGGAAGCTATATAAGGGGTCTGGCCAACACCTCACTATCAGATCCCACAACGGTTAAACACCTGACGCGTGCCGGCCCAACTGGACAGGTCCTTTGCACAACTCACCAACAAACTATTCTACCCAAGAAAATTTAAAAATTATTATTTGTCCAGTGTATTATTAAATTCTTCCCAAATTCTATTAATTATAAATGGATCTAATTTATATAAACCAAAGGAAATATTCATATTATTGTCAAAACCGCTTTTTATGAAACAAGATTCAATTACATTCCTGTCGACCATGGACTTGCTTGATACTACTTTCTCAACTTTTTGAAAATCAATTGGATGGTTAAAATCTCTTACATGAATAAATAGAGCATTGGAATCTTGTCCAGTTCTAATGCTATATTTATGTTGTTTTAATCTTAGTTCGAGATTTTTACCAGTTTGACCGTAATAAACTTTATCGAAAATTTTACAAGGAATCTTATAGACACATCCATCAGCATTTTGGGGGGAATTCTTTATCAAAAGTTTTTTTTACTGTATCAAGATTTTTGAATACAACTTTAATATTAAAAGTCTTAAGAAGAGAAGGGATATCAACCAAGTTTTCATGGTAAGGGACAACCAACATATTTTTAGTTGAATAAGGCTGGTTGTCCCTTTTTATTCAACTAAAAATATGTTGGTTCTCCCTTACCATGAAAACTTGGTTGATATGCCTTCTCTTCTCAAGACTTTTAATATTAAAGTTGTATTCAAAAATCTTGATACAGTAAAAAAAACTTTTGATAAAGAATTCCCCCCAAAATGCTGATGGATGTGTCTGTAAGATTCCTTGTAAAATTTGCAGTAAAATTTATTACGGTCAAACTGGTAAAAATCTCGAACTAAGATTAAAACAACATAAATATAGCATTAGAACTGGACAAGATTCCAGTGCTCTATTTATTCATGTAAGAGATTTTAACCATCCAATTGATTTTCAAAAAGTTGAGAAAGTAGTATCAAGCAAGTCCATGGTCGACAGGAATATAATTGAATCTTGTTTCATAAAAAGCAGTTTTGACAATAATATGAATATTTCCTTTGGTTTATACAAATTAGATCCGTTTATAATTAATAAAATTTGGGAAGAATTTAATAATACACTGGACAAATAATAATTTTTAAATTTTCTTGGGTAGAATAGTTTGTTGGTGAGTTGTGCAAAGGACCTGTCCAGTTGGGCCGGCGCACGTCAGGTGTTTAACCGTTGTGGGATCTGATAGTGAGGTGTTGGCCAGACCCCTTATATAGCTTCCTTGGATGCTTTACTTTCATAGTTCCTTGATAATGTGAGTAGTCACGAAAGCGCTTGGAATTTCTCTATTCTTTCAGAGTGGTCGTTTTGCATATTCTGAAATCACCTGTTTACTGTGATCTTATTGCATATATAATAATATATATATATATATAATATATATATATATTATATATATATAAAAAATATATATATATATATATATATATATATATATATATATATATATTATATATATATATTTATTTATTTATTTGGTGAGTGGTGCATTGAGGTATATGTGGAGACAAAAAGCGTTATCTATGGAGGCAAAGAAAGGAATGTATGAAAATATAGTGGTATCAACTCTTATATTTGGGTGTGAAGCTTGGGTTGTAAATGCTGCAGCGAGAAGGCGGTTGGATGCAGTGGATATATCCTGTCTAAGGGCAATGTGTGGTGTAAGTATTATGCAGAAAATTCGGAGTGTGGAAATTAGGAGGAAGTGTGGAGTTAATAAAAGTATTAGTCAGGGCTGAAGAGGGGTTGTTGAGGTGGTTTGGTCATTTAGAGAGAATGGATCAAAGTAGAATGACATGGAGAGCGTATAAATCTGTAGGGTCCTCGAAAAGGTTGGAGGCAGGGGGTAAAGGAGATTTTGTGGTCGAGGGGTTTGGACTTCCAGCAAGCGTGCGTGAGCATGTTAGGAGTGAATGGAGACGGATGGTTTTTGGGACCTGACGAGCTGTGGGAGTGTGAGCAGGGTAATATTTAGTGAAGGGATTCAGGGAAACCAGTTATTTTTATATAGCCGGACTTGAGTACTGGAAATGGGAAGTACAATGCCTGCACTTTAACGGAGGGGTTTGGGATATTGGCAGTTTGGAGAGATATGTTATATATCTTTATACATATATGCTTCTAAACTGTTGTATCTGAACGCCTCTGCAAAAATAGTGATTATGTATGAGTGAGGCGAAAGAATTGAATGATGATGAAAGTATTTTCTTTTTGGGGATTTTCTTTTTGGGTCACCCTGCCTCAGTGGGAGACGGCCGACTTGTTGAAAAAAAAATAATGGGTAGGCAAACAAACCGCAGAATGATAACAAGTTTTATAAGGGTTTATTGTTTTATTCGTTAGGAGACAGGAGAAGTCTCTTGATACTGGTCTTAATAATACTAATGGCTCGTTGAATTATTACACTAGGGTTGATGGTAGGTAGGTATAATGTTTGGCAGGAAACAGGACAAGTGTTTCCTGACGCGGGTCTTTGTCATATGATGACCCACAGTTGGACCTCTTGGTCATCTGTCCGAGAACTTCCGCTGGCTTACCGGTCAACCTCTTTGAAAATCATGGCCGAATGAGGGTTGATGCAAGAAGATCAACCACTATCTTATCAACACTGCACACACTTAAAAATGCTTCATGTTTTGTGGGAGGAGCCGAACTATTTAAAAGATAATAGTCCACAGGCTAGAATGAACGCCACAAAACCGCTCGGAATATATTTGTTGCGATGAGCCTTTTCTGTGTTGTAAACCTGATTCTTGTTACAACTGCAGAAACCTAGTATCATTTATGTCTGTTTTAAAATGATGGGGCACCAGAAAAATGGAGTATGAGTAATTATAAAAGAACTGATGGTGAGAACGTTATTTATGGTTGATCCTTTATTTGTATAAGCATAGGTGGACATACTTGCCATCTCATCTTATGATGCAGTTGCTGATTTCTTAGAGAGAGAATCGACAGCAAGAAAACCTCGGTCAAATGGCAAAAAAAAAAACGCTTCGTTGATTGGGTCAAGGTATATGAAGTAATATAAAGGATTAAAAAAAATCGTGGAAGAGAGTATTAAATGGTGGTGGAACGAGGTGTTTAAAACATAATTCTGTTCATCGTAATTTATTTTAAATATATAATTTTTGTACAAATAAGCCTCTTATATTTAAAGCTATGATTTTGTTTATTATAATGCATATAATTATTTCATATATGATATTCAACAATCACAGTTCAACTTGCTATCAATCAATCAGATCAAATCAATAAAATTTATGAATAATTTTAAATTACATATTAATGTTGAATCCAGAACTTCAAAGGTAGGATATATTATGAATGTGAACTATTTAGTTGTTTGGGGTGTGTTTACTCACCTATATGTGGTTGCAGGGGTCGAGTCATAGCTCCTGGACCAGTGTGTGTGTTCGTATGTCCTCAGTGATCATATAAACATCTAAATATAATATAATCAATATATAAATTACACACCTCAGTGAAAATATCTTGATATATACAGGATTTCTAAAGTCACAAAAACCCAATATACAAACGTGTGTATTTAAATAAGTGAAGTATTTTATCAAAACAAAGTTTATATTTATGAGTGACATCAGAAAATACGAAAATTGTTTATATTAAGTGTTGGGAATGCCACCATGATGCTGCTGCAAACATATTTCAACACACTAAGTCATATTTGTCGAAACTTCCTTGTAAGAAATGGCAGCAATGCCGTGTGCAGTAGTTCTCGGCAACCATTCCATTTCTTTGACATTGTCAGTTTCTACTCTGCCCTAAGGTATTATGTATCCAAGAAGGAAGTAGTCGGCTTACATCAAATCTGGAGACAGTGGTGACCAGAAATTATTCTTACGTACCAGATGCTCTTCCGAGTTCATTAAGCACGTCCATCTTGGAAGTCGCTGTGCAGACTTTGGCTAATGTCAGTTATTCAAAAATGCAAAATGTCATCGGCCGGAAATTCTGTGTGCAAATTTCCATACATATTTTCATTTAATAAACCGGTTATACCAACATTAGTGCATTATTTTAGCTGCGTCTAGGCTCTTATTTAGTGAACAGTGTTAATTCGGTATGGACGGGTATGTGGGCATTTTTGCCTATGTGTACAGTATTAAATAAAGACCAGTTTGTTCGTGAAATTTTTCTGAGATAATTTCTTGGTGATCGCGTCCTTTGCTGATGTCCGTTGATTGTTCCTGCTAGCACTGATAAACGTTCAGTCCAATATCACGTTTGGTGCAATCGCCAACAACCTGACTGGTCAGAGAGCGGACCACGAAGATCGAGCCTTCATAACTTTATGTGGTGAATAACCATTTCGAATATAGCTCTACAGGAAATACATAACAGTCACAGTATCTGTCACATAAACGCTACATCAACCGCAGAATTGTGCCCTTGTTTGGAGATCCCTAGTGTGATTTTTTTTTGTCTTTTCTTTGGAGGTTTAAAGACTGAGCCACGATATGACTTCATAATGAACATTATTGTACATAATAACAACCCAGGGGAAGTGGCCTGAATCTGCGTAAATAGAAAACGTTTATATATAATATATATATTATATATATATATATATATATATATATATATATATAATATATATTATATATTATATATTATATATATATATATATATATATATATATAATATATTATATATATATATATATTTATATAAATATATATATATATATATCATTATATATATATTTATTTATATATATATTTATATAATTTTTTATATATATTTATTTATATATTTTATTATAATATATTTTATATATATTTTATTTATATATATATATTTATTTATATATATATATTTATATATATATATTATATATAATATTATTATTTATATATATATATATATATTATATTATATATATATATAATATATATATAATATTTATAGTGTGTGTGTGTATATGTATGTATGTATATGTATGTATATATGTTATGTATGTATATGTTGGGTTACATGACTTTAGGAATGCCTCGTATATTGACAGGGTTAAAAAATTTCAATACATCCTATGAAAATAAATACAAAACATATCTCTGAAACTCCGAGAGAAACAGCTTGTAAGTGTATGTGGGTAATATAAAGCAACATTAACATGGTTGCTATAGTTGATAATGAAGACAGATGCTAATAGCGCTACATGTCAATCTTTACGTTGAGGGCTGTATGTTGCTTCATTCTTGTTTCGGGGGAAACAAAGTTTAAACAGACGAAGCAAGTATGCATGTGTTGTGTATTAGCCTCTATAATGGCTTAAGCCTCATAGGCTAAGGCGACCACTTTGTGCTGCCTCGAACTTAATATTTTAACGATAACTTAATTCGAAATGTATATAGTGTGTCGTGTTTTATATTTTGTTATAACTTACCAACTTCGCTTATTCGGCAAGGATCGTTTCCCCTAACCGAGCCTTTATTATCTTTTCCTCCAGCGTTATGAAAATTAGTTTTCATATCTTATTATTAATTATAGTTTGACAAATCATAACTGATGTTAGGCTAACCTAACCAATGTTAGATAACATGAGGCTACACTAATTTTACGTTGGTTAGCTGATGCTGATCACTTTTGATGCAAATTTAAAAAACTTAAATAAATAACAAAAAAGCACAATACCGTGACTGGAACGATACACATTGACAAAGTCAATGGTCCAAGTCGGACCGAAACGTCGTCGTAAGCTCCTCTCTTTTATGTGCGGGTTATTTGTGTTAAAAAACTTACATACCACGCTGAATTTTCTAGAATACAATGATTAAGTAATTGAAATTTCCGAAAGAATCGCATTTTCTTTCAAAGGGAAAAGGAAGCTTTTGGGGGCATTCGACTGTGTAAGCAAACCAGCAATTTAATGATAATCATAAAGCAAATAAAACTTTAATGACGCTAGTTTAAGGGTTATAACTCTGTAAGCAGTTCAAGTCAACAAAAACTTATACAAAAAATATTCAAAGCTAATAATGATCAAAGGTGAGAGACGGGGAAGAGGTAATCTACCTTGTATATGTGCTGTTGTTGATCTGTGGAGTGCAGTGTCAAGAGTCACCAGTACAAGCAATTCCTTGGTATAAAAAGTTACTGCTTACAAAAAATTGGCACGAAGGCCTGAGCTTGCTACCACCTGCAGCTCACAAGACTGCCATCCCCACGAGCCCCTTTGGGGCGGGGCAGATGGCAGACCAGAGGCCTAGCTTCTCCCTACGAGCCCCGTGAGGGCGGGGAATGTGGCTAGGCCTGGGGACAGTTGGTCCCAAAGATGAGGGGGTACTTGTACCTCCTCCCATGGGAGACTTAAGTCTCGAGACACTACCCAGATAGGGAGCCAAGGCCGGGTCACCACTACTTGGAAAAGACCCGGGCCGGGAGAATACCGGCGAATAAAAAAAAAAAAAGGCTTACAAAATCGACACCAGGCTAACCTGCTAGGGTAGGTAGGTGCCTGAGTCCGGGTTACAGCTCACAAGATGTCAATTCCATAAAAAAAAAAAAAATATATATATATATATATATATTATTTATATTATATATATAGATATGTGTGTGTGTGTGTGTGTGTGGGTGTGTTATAGTAACTATACTATGTGTGTATATATTATTTTATATCTTTATATATATGATACTTTTATAGTATATGTAATATATCGCAGGAGGAGTAGATATATTCATAATCTACACTGAAAATCTTGGATGGAATGGTCCCATATCTGCACACAGAAAATCACTCCCTACGAAGTAAAAGACTGGGCAGGCGATGCAAAATGTCCACAATAATAAGTTAGGGGCGCCATTGGTACACGTAAGAGAAAAACACCCTAAGTGACGGGGCAAAACAGTTCAACCGCCTACCCATCAGCATTAGGGGAATGTGCCAATAAAACCCTGGACTGCCTTCAAGAGAGAGGGGGCAGATACCTCAAGTCAGTGCCGGATCAAGGGGCTGTAGCTGTACGTTTGGACTGCGTGCCGCTAGGCCAGCGTAAACAGCCTAGTTGATTAGGCCCTGATCAATCGGGAGGCCTGGTATGACGGGCCGGGGGGCGTTGATCCCCGGATAAACTCTAGGTATATATTATATATTTATTATATATAATAATATATATATATATAATATAAATGTAATAGATATAATATAGTATATATATATAAATAATTATATAATGTATATATATCATATATATATTATGTATTTATCTTATTTGTATATATATATATATGTATATTATATCTAGTATTTATGTATATGTATATATTTCATATGTATTGTATCTATATATGTATATTGTATATTCTATGTATATGTATATATATATGTTTATGTATATAAATATATATATGTATATATATATATATCGTCATATTTAATGTAATATTATATATATATATATATTTTTATGTATATATATATTTATATGGATATATATATGTATTATTATATGTATTATATATGTCTATATATATAATGTTATATATATTATATCCTATATATATATATATATCTTCTAGGTGGTATATATATATTTATATATATATTATAGATATTATATATATATATATATATATATATATATATATTATAATATATATATAATATATATATCTATATATATATATGTGTGTGTGTGTGTGTGTGTTGTGTGTATATATATATTTATATATATATATTATGTAATTGTATTATATATATATATTATGTATATATGTATATATATATATGTATTTATATATTATATATATATTATATATATATATATATATATATGTTTATATATATATATATGTATATATATATATTATACTATAATAATATATATATTATGTATATATAGTTAGCTAATATATTATATATAGTATATATATATATGTATATATATTTATGTATATATATAATATTATATATAGGTATATATATATAGATATATATATAATATATTTTATTTATATATTATATTTTATCATATTATATCTATATATATATATATATATATTTATTTATATATATATATATATATATATATATATTTTTTTTTTTTGTTTTATATAACACCGGCCGATTCCCACAAAGGCAGGGTGGCCCGAAAGAGAAAAACTTTCACCTTCATTCACTCCATCCTGCTTGCAGAAGGGTGGGCTTTACACTACTGTTTTAAACTGACATTAAACACCCTCCTTCAGAGTGCAGGCACTGTATTCCCATCAAGGCTCAAGTCCTGCTGCCGGTTTCCCTGTTCCCTTCATTAATGTTACTTTGCTCACATCCAAACAGCACGTCAAGATATTAAAACATTTGTCTCCATTCACTCTATCAAAACACGCTACGCCTGCTGCTGGAAGTCCAAGCCCTCGCAAACAAAACCTCCTTTACCCATCCCTCCCACCTCCACATTCCTAGGCCGACCCTACCCGCCTTCTTCCCCTACAGACTGATACACTTTGAAGTCATTTCTGGTTTTCGACTCCCAATTCTCTTACATGTCCGAACCACCTCAACAACCTTCCTCAGCCTCTGGGACAACAGTTTTTGGTAATCCCGCACCTCCTCCTTAATTCCAAACTACGAATTTCTGCATTATTATTCACACAACATTCCCTCAGACATGACATATCACTGCCTCCAGCCTTCTCCTCGCTGCCAACATTCATCACCCACGCTTCAACATATAAGAGCGTTGGTTAAAAACTATACTCTCTTACATTCCACTCTGGCCTCCACAAGGACAAAGTTCTTTGTATACCCAGACTCCTAAGTGCACCACTCATCTTTTGACTCATCAATTCTATGATTACTCTCTTTCATAGACCCATCCCGTGGACACGTCCACTCCCAATATCTGAATACGTTCACCTCCTCCATAATCTCTCCCTCAATCTTGATATTCAATCTTTCATCACCTAATCTTTTTGGTATCCTCATAACCTTACTCTTTCCTGAATTCACCTTTTATTTTCTTCTTTTGCCACACCTACCAATTCATTCCACCAATCTCCTGACTTCTCTCTCAGAAATCTCCCAAGAGCCACAGTGTCTCAGCAGAGCAGCTGTGACAACTCCCACTTTGTGTGTGATCTTAATCTTTAACTCACGCCTCTTGCAAAGACCCTCGCATTACTTTCTTACCAACCCATCTATAATATATTAAACTAACACGGTGACATCACAATCCTTGTCTAATGGCCTACTTTTTATGAGGAAAAAGATTCCTCCTCTTTCCTACATTACTCTAACTTGAGCCCACTATCCTCGTAAAAAACTCTTCACCTGCTGCAGTAACTACCTCTACCACCATAACTTGCAACATCTGCACATTGCCCATATCCCCCTGTCTACGCCTTTTCCAAATCCATAATGCACAAAGACCTACTTTAGCCTTATTAAATACTGTTCCTTTTTTGTTTCATGTAAACACCTGGTCCACACACCGACATTTCATTAAAGCCTCCTTGTTCATTGTATCCTATTTCGTCTTACTCTTATTCTGTCCAATTATAAACTCTACCATACACTTTACCAGGTACACTCAACAGACTTTATCCCTATAATTTTTGCACTCTCTTTTATCCCCTTTGCCTTTATACAAAGGATATGCATGCTCTTGCCATACCCTAGGTACCTTACCCTCTTCAAGAATTTATTAAATAATTGCACAAAATCCAAAACTATATCCCCACTGTTTTACATTTCTATCTTTTTCCATAATCCGGCTGCCTTACCCCCTTTCCTTTTAACTATGCCTACGAACTTCCCCCACACTCACACTGACTCATCCTCACTCCTAAGATGTTCTTCCTCTATGCCTATACACGAAATCACAGCTTCCTATCTTCAATCAACATTTAACAATTCCTAAATATATTCCTCCATTTCCCAATACTCTAACTTCCATTTAATAACTATCATTCCTATTTTTAACTGACAAATCCATTTGTTCTCTAGGCTTTCTTAACTTGTTAATCTCACTCAAACTTTTTTTATTTTCAACAAAATTTGTTGATAAATCTCACCCACTCTCTCATTGCTCTCTTTTTACATTGCTGCACACTTTTAATTCTCTCTTTTTCTCCATATAACTCTTCCCTCCTTGCATCCACTTTCTACTTTGTACAAAAAACTTCTATATGCCTAACTTTTTTCACTTATACTCTCTTTACATCATCATTCCACCAATCGCTCCTTCTTCCTACCATGCACCCACTTTCCTGTAACCACCAAACTTATGCTGAACACTCTAACACTACATTTTAAACCTACTCCATATCTTCGACCCCATTGCTATGCTCTCATTAGCCCATCTATCCTCTCCAATAGCTGTTTATATCTTACTAATGCTCTCTTTTAGTTATAAAAATCTTTTACTCTCTCTTCCCTGATGTTTCTATTTTTGTATCCCATCTACTTTTTACCTCAGTGTAGCTACAATTGAAAAGTGATCTGATATATTGTGGCACTATAAACATGTACATCCTGAAGTCTATCAACAGTTCTTTTTTCTACCATACATAATCAACAAACTCCTTCATTTCGCCCTACATCATATCGATGTATACTTATTTATCCTCTTTTTCTTAACATATGTATTACCTATAACTAAACCTTTACTATACATTTTCAATCAACGGGCCATTATTATTTACATGGCACCAAACTCTACCTACCACAAGCCTCTTAAGAGTTTCTCCTACTTTAGCATTCGTCCCTACCACAATTACTCTCTCACTTGGTTCTATAACGGCTCTATACATTACTTAACATCTCCCAAAATCTCTCTCTCTCCTCTGCATTCCTCTTTCTCCAGGTGCATACACGCCTATTATGACCCATTCTGATCCAACCTTTACTTTAATCCCTAATTCTTGAATTACACATTATATTCTCTTTTCATCCTTCATAACTGATATTTAACATTACTGTACCCTTCCTTTGACTTCTATCTTCAGATACTCCAGCATTTAATCCCATTTATTTCCCCCCACTGTAAACTCGCTACCCCCTTCAGCTTTGTTTCGCTTAGGCAGGACATCTCAACTTCTTTCATTCAAACATCAGCAATCTCTGTTTCTTGTCATCCGCACTACATCCACGCACATTTAAGCAGCCCGGTTTTATAAAGTTTTTCGTCTTCTCTTTTTAGTAATTGTATCCAGGAGAAGGGAGTACTAGCCATGCTCCCGGCCTTTTTAGTCGCTCATACGACACGAATGGCTTAGGAGGAATAAGAAAAAAAAGGAAAGCTTCTTTTCCATTCCCTGGACTATAGAAGAATTAAAAAGGAACAGAGATATTTAGAAAAAGTGAGAAAAACCTAGATGTTATGTATATATATATATATGCATGTGCGAGTATATGAAGTGTGACCAAAGTGTAAGTAGGAGTAGCAGATATCCCTGTTATCTTAGCGTGTTTATGAGACAGAAAAAGAAACCAGAATATACCATCATGCAAAACAGTTACAGGTTTTGGTTCATCAGTCATCTGGCAGGACGGTAGTATTCCCTGGGAGGTTGCTGTCTACAACCTACTACCTACTTATATATATATATTTAATATATATATATATATATATATATATTATATATCTATATATAATATATATATAGACCCAATGTAAGTGAGTTGCATTTTAACCTTGCTGGATTATCCTATGGTTAAATCTCATTATCTTTATAACGAATGCATCCTATTACATTTGTACCTATTAGAAATATTCTGCAGATCTGTAATATAATCTGTAAAACAGATTGCGCTTTCTTGAATAAAACTGATCTTATTACCTCTTTATCTATGATGTCGACTGTCTTAGTGACCAGTAAGATAAAATAGCTTAGTGAAACAGATTAGCATTATTTACCTTAAGACACAGTGGTCCTCTGGCATCGTATCACATTCACCAATACAGGTGCCAACGTCAATTATCTGCAAAATGAATGGTATTCTGTATGTTTCTATATTTTGATGAACAATGATAAGCAGGTCAAAAGTATTTTAATGGTTTAATACCTATTAAGTTCTAAAGGTATCAGTAGGTATATAGGTAGTGTAAAGTTGCTTTTTAGTCATACATTTTGTTATTTCTCCTGGATGATCAAAGGTGACTTTACCACTATTATTAAATAAAAGAGCTGAATTCATTACAGTCAAATAGTCTGTTACAGGGTGATAAACAACTGATTATATAATTATATTAAACGAAGAGCTCTCACATAAACAGTTATAACAATGATTGTACGTATTCATATCACTTTAAGTTACGAGAAATTTTTTTCGATTAGAATGCTACGAG
>NC_069403.1:55916362-55943862 GCF_026875155.1 Cherax quadricarinatus
TACATATATATATTTATACTATTACTATATTTATATATACTATATATATACTTCTTATATATATATGTATACATATATATATATTGTATTACATATATCATCTATATATGTATACTTAAGATATTATATTTGTATACATATATATATATATGTTTAATATATATATTATGTATTCATATATATTTTATATATATGTATACATATATATATATATTTATGTATATATTTTATATCATATATACTATACATATATATTTATAGGTATACAATCTATATATATACTTTACATATATTTATACCATATTTATATATGTATACATATATTATATATATTACAGATATATGATTCATATATTTATATTTATACATTTATTTTTTATATTTATCATTTAAGACATATAGATATTGACATATTATATTAGATTTCATATATATAGATGTATTCTTTATTTATTTATATACAAATTGATATATAGATATATATAGTTATAGTGACATATTTTTTATATTATATAGTATGAGATAGACATATATATATAGTTATAATATAGATATGTTTTTGTGTATTGATATTTTTATAGATATACATATATAGAGTGTCTGCATGATAGTTTACTGTTTGACGAGATTTACTGTTATTTATACAGTGAGTTAGTTTTTTATTTGATAGATAAGATAGAGTGACCAGTTATTGATTTTTATCTGATATATATATTATACTTATTTGATACGGGTGATTTGATTACATTTATATAGACTGAGTTATATTACATATATATATATACTTATATAATATACATATCTATATATATATATATATATATTATAATATATTTTATATATATTATATATATATATATCTATTAATTTATATATATAAATAGGTATATAATATATAAATATATATATATATATAATATATATATTAATATATATATATATATACATTAATATATATATTATATATCTATTTATTTATATTATACATTATATATATACATATATATATATATATATATATATATATATATAATATATATTATATATATATTATATATATAAGTATATATTATATATACTATATATATATATATATATATATATATATATATATTATATATTCTATATATACTTATATATATCTATATACATTAATATCATATACATCTATATATAATTATATATATATGTTGGTGTATTGTATATATATATTTATATATATATATATATATAGATATTATATCTATATATGTATATATATATTTATATATATAATATATGTATATTTATATATATATATACTATATATGTGTATTATATCTATATGTATATATATATATGTATATATCATATATAAATATATATTTATATCTTTACTATATATATAATATATATATATATATATATATAGATATATATATATTATATATATTTAATATATATATTATATATATAATGTGTGTGGGTGTGTATATATATATAATATAAATATATATATATTTATATTTATGTATATATATGTATATATAACTATATTATATTCATTATATGTGTGTGTGTGTTATTATAATATATATATATGTGTGATGTTTGATATTATATATCATTGTATTTTTTTTTTTTTCAACAAGTCGGTCGTCTCCCACCGAGGGGCAGGGTGACCAAAAAAGAAAGAAAATCACCAAAAAGAAATTACTTTCTCATCATTCAACACTTTCACCACACGTCAACATTATCACTGCTTTTGACTGAGGGTGCTCAGAATATAATCGTTAGAAGCATATACGTATAGTGATACACAACATATCCCTCCAAACTGCAATTCCAAACCCTCCTTTAAGTGCAGGCCATTGTACATCCCTTTCAGGACCAAGTCCGACTATTGAAAATAACCGGTTTCCCTGAATCCCTTCACTAAATATTACCCTGCTCACACTCCACCAGATCGTCAGGTCCCAAGTATCATTCGTCTCCTCATTCACTCCTATCCTAAACACTCTCATGCACGCTTGCCGAAGTCCAAGCCCTCTCACCCACCAAACCTCCTTTACCCCTCTTTCCAACCCTTCGAGGACGTCCTACCCTTTTCCTTCCCCTATCGATTTTCTATGCTTTCCATGTATTCTACTTTCATCCATTCTCTTAACATGACCAAACCACCTCAACAACCCCTGCTTCTGCGCTCTGACTAATGCTTTTATTATACTCACACTTTCTAATTTCCACACTCCGAATTTTCGGGTTAATATTGTACTCACACATTGCATTAGAAGGACATCCACCACTGCCTCCAACCGTCTTGTGCTGATTTACACCAAGCTTTCACATCCATATAAGAGTGTGGTATATATATACTTTATAAATTCCTGCTTTGCCTCCATAGATTAACGTTTTTTGATCCACATATACCTCAACGCACCATCACCTTTTTTACCCTCATAATTCTATGATTAACTCATCCTTCGTAAATCATCCGCCGACACGTCAACTCCCAAGTATCTGAAAAACATTACTTCTTCCATACTCCTCTCCCCAATTTGATATCCATATTTTTCGCTTTATTAATCATTTGATACCATCATCACCGTACTATTTATCTATGTTCACTTTTAATTTCTACTTTACACAATTCTCAAATCATCCATACCCTTTGCAATTTTTTTTAGAATCTCCCATAAAGCACAGTATACAGCAAAATGTAACTGTTGTCAAATTCCATTTTGAATTTGATTCCCATATTTAATCCCTCCCCCCCCCCCCCTCTGAACAACCTAGCATTTACTTCTTTTACACCCCCATCTATGAATTATATTAAAAACCATGGTGACATTACACATCTGTCTAAAGGTCTACTTTTCCCGGGAAGTATTCTCCCTGCATCTTCTACACACCCTAACTGAGCCTCCACTATCCTCATAAAAGCCTCTGTACAGATTTGTAACTTACCACCTATTCATATACTTGCAAATTGCCACATTGCTCCTCTCTTCCACTCTACATATGCTTTTCTAAATCCTTAAATTGCAATATAAAAACTACCCTTACCTTTATCTTAAATACATAACTATATATAGATATATATATAAAATACTATATATATATATATATATATATATTATTTATATTATATATATAGATATGTGTGTGTGTGTGTGTGTGTGGGTGTGTTATAGTAACTATACTATGTGTGTATATATTATTTTATATCTTTATATATATGATACTTTTATAGTATATGTAATATATCGCAGGAGGAGTAGATATATTCATAATCTACACTGAAAATCTTGGATGGAATGGTCCCATATCTGCACACAGAAAATCACTCCCTACGAAGTAAAAGACTGGGCAGGCGATGCAAAATGTCCACAATAATAAGTTAGGGGCGCCATTGGTACACGTAAGAGAAAAACACCCTAAGTGACGGGGCAAAACAGTTCAACCGCCTACCCATCAGCATTAGGGGAATGTGCCAATAAAACCCTGGACTGCCTTCAAGAGAGAGGGGGCAGATACCTCAAGTCAGTGCCGGATCAAGGGGCTGTAGCTGTACGTTTGGACTGCGTGCCGCTAGGCCAGCGTAAACAGCCTAGTTGATTAGGCCCTGATCAATCGGGAGGCCTGGTATGACGGGCCGGGGGGCGTTGATCCCCGGATAAACTCTAGGTATATATTATATATTTATTATATATAATAATATATATATATATAATATAAATGTAATAGATATAATATAGTATATATATATAAATAATTATATAATGTATATATATCATATATATATTATGTATTTATCTTATTTGTATATATATATATATGTATATTATATCTAGTATTTATGTATATGTATATATTTCATATGTATTGTATCTATATATGTATATTGTATATTCTATGTATATGTATATATATATGTTTATGTATATAAATATATATATGTATATATATATATATCGTCATATTTAATGTAATATTATATATATATATATATTTTTATGTATATATATATTTATATGGATATATATATGTATTATTATATGTATTATATATGTCTATATATATAATGTTATATATATTATATCCTATATATATATATATATCTTCTAGGTGGTATATATATATTTATATATATATTATAGATATTATATATATATATATATATATATATATATATATTATAATATATATATAATATATATATCTATATATATATATGTGTGTGTGTGTGTGTGTGTTGTGTGTATATATATATTTATATATATATATTATGTAATTGTATTATATATATATATTATGTATATATGTATATATATATATGTATTTATATATTATATATATATTATATATATATATATATATATATGTTTATATATATATATATGTATATATATATATTATACTATAATAATATATATATTATGTATATATAGTTAGCTAATATATTATATATAGTATATATATATATGTATATATATTTATGTATATATATAATATTATATATAGGTATATATATATAGATATATATATAATATATTTTATTTATATATTATATTTTATCATATTATATCTATATATATATATATATATATTTATTTATATATATATATATATATATATATATATTTTTTTTTTTTGTTTTATATAACACCGGCCGATTCCCACAAAGGCAGGGTGGCCCGAAAGAGAAAAACTTTCACCTTCATTCACTCCATCCTGCTTGCAGAAGGGTGGGCTTTACACTACTGTTTTAAACTGACATTAAACACCCTCCTTCAGAGTGCAGGCACTGTATTCCCATCAAGGCTCAAGTCCTGCTGCCGGTTTCCCTGTTCCCTTCATTAATGTTACTTTGCTCACATCCAAACAGCACGTCAAGATATTAAAACATTTGTCTCCATTCACTCTATCAAAACACGCTACGCCTGCTGCTGGAAGTCCAAGCCCTCGCAAACAAAACCTCCTTTACCCATCCCTCCCACCTCCACATTCCTAGGCCGACCCTACCCGCCTTCTTCCCCTACAGACTGATACACTTTGAAGTCATTTCTGGTTTTCGACTCCCAATTCTCTTACATGTCCGAACCACCTCAACAACCTTCCTCAGCCTCTGGGACAACAGTTTTTGGTAATCCCGCACCTCCTCCTTAATTCCAAACTACGAATTTCTGCATTATTATTCACACAACATTCCCTCAGACATGACATATCACTGCCTCCAGCCTTCTCCTCGCTGCCAACATTCATCACCCACGCTTCAACATATAAGAGCGTTGGTTAAAAACTATACTCTCTTACATTCCACTCTGGCCTCCACAAGGACAAAGTTCTTTGTATACCCAGACTCCTAAGTGCACCACTCATCTTTTGACTCATCAATTCTATGATTACTCTCTTTCATAGACCCATCCCGTGGACACGTCCACTCCCAATATCTGAATACGTTCACCTCCTCCATAATCTCTCCCTCAATCTTGATATTCAATCTTTCATCACCTAATCTTTTTGGTATCCTCATAACCTTACTCTTTCCTGAATTCACCTTTTATTTTCTTCTTTTGCCACACCTACCAATTCATTCCACCAATCTCCTGACTTCTCTCTCAGAAATCTCCCAAGAGCCACAGTGTCTCAGCAGAGCAGCTGTGACAACTCCCACTTTGTGTGTGATCTTAATCTTTAACTCACGCCTCTTGCAAAGACCCTCGCATTACTTTCTTACCAACCCATCTATAATATATTAAACTAACACGGTGACATCACAATCCTTGTCTAATGGCCTACTTTTTATGAGGAAAAAGATTCCTCCTCTTTCCTACATTACTCTAACTTGAGCCCACTATCCTCGTAAAAAACTCTTCACCTGCTGCAGTAACTACCTCTACCACCATAACTTGCAACATCTGCACATTGCCCATATCCCCCTGTCTACGCCTTTTCCAAATCCATAATGCACAAAGACCTACTTTAGCCTTATTAAATACTGTTCCTTTTTTGTTTCATGTAAACACCTGGTCCACACACCGACATTTCATTAAAGCCTCCTTGTTCATTGTATCCTATTTCGTCTTACTCTTATTCTGTCCAATTATAAACTCTACCATACACTTTACCAGGTACACTCAACAGACTTTATCCCTATAATTTTTGCACTCTCTTTTATCCCCTTTGCCTTTATACAAAGGATATGCATGCTCTTGCCATACCCTAGGTACCTTACCCTCTTCAAGAATTTATTAAATAATTGCACAAAATCCAAAACTATATCCCCACTGTTTTACATTTCTATCTTTTTCCATAATCCGGCTGCCTTACCCCCTTTCCTTTTAACTATGCCTACGAACTTCCCCCACACTCACACTGACTCATCCTCACTCCTAAGATGTTCTTCCTCTATGCCTATACACGAAATCACAGCTTCCTATCTTCAATCAACATTTAACAATTCCTAAATATATTCCTCCATTTCCCAATACTCTAACTTCCATTTAATAACTATCATTCCTATTTTTAACTGACAAATCCATTTGTTCTCTAGGCTTTCTTAACTTGTTAATCTCACTCAAACTTTTTTTATTTTCAACAAAATTTGTTGATAAATCTCACCCACTCTCTCATTGCTCTCTTTTTACATTGCTGCACACTTTTAATTCTCTCTTTTTCTCCATATAACTCTTCCCTCCTTGCATCCACTTTCTACTTTGTACAAAAAACTTCTATATGCCTAACTTTTTTCACTTATACTCTCTTTACATCATCATTCCACCAATCGCTCCTTCTTCCTACCATGCACCCACTTTCCTGTAACCACCAAACTTATGCTGAACACTCTAACACTACATTTTAAACCTACTCCATATCTTCGACCCCATTGCTATGCTCTCATTAGCCCATCTATCCTCTCCAATAGCTGTTTATATCTTACTAATGCTCTCTTTTAGTTATAAAAATCTTTTACTCTCTCTTCCCTGATGTTTCTATTTTTGTATCCCATCTACTTTTTACCTCAGTGTAGCTACAATTGAAAAGTGATCTGATATATTGTGGCACTATAAACATGTACATCCTGAAGTCTATCAACAGTTCTTTTTTCTACCATACATAATCAACAAACTCCTTCATTTCGCCCTACATCATATCGATGTATACTTATTTATCCTCTTTTTCTTAACATATGTATTACCTATAACTAAACCTTTACTATACATTTTCAATCAACGGGCCATTATTATTTACATGGCACCAAACTCTACCTACCACAAGCCTCTTAAGAGTTTCTCCTACTTTAGCATTCGTCCCTACCACAATTACTCTCTCACTTGGTTCTATAACGGCTCTATACATTACTTAACATCTCCCAAAATCTCTCTCTCTCCTCTGCATTCCTCTTTCTCCAGGTGCATACACGCCTATTATGACCCATTCTGATCCAACCTTTACTTTAATCCCTAATTCTTGAATTACACATTATATTCTCTTTTCATCCTTCATAACTGATATTTAACATTACTGTACCCTTCCTTTGACTTCTATCTTCAGATACTCCAGCATTTAATCCCATTTATTTCCCCCCACTGTAAACTCGCTACCCCCTTCAGCTTTGTTTCGCTTAGGCAGGACATCTCAACTTCTTTCATTCAAACATCAGCAATCTCTGTTTCTTGTCATCCGCACTACATCCACGCACATTTAAGCAGCCCGGTTTTATAAAGTTTTTCGTCTTCTCTTTTTAGTAATTGTATCCAGGAGAAGGGAGTACTAGCCATGCTCCCGGCCTTTTTAGTCGCTCATACGACACGAATGGCTTAGGAGGAATAAGAAAAAAAAGGAAAGCTTCTTTTCCATTCCCTGGACTATAGAAGAATTAAAAAGGAACAGAGATATTTAGAAAAAGTGAGAAAAACCTAGATGTTATGTATATATATATATATGCATGTGCGAGTATATGAAGTGTGACCAAAGTGTAAGTAGGAGTAGCAGATATCCCTGTTATCTTAGCGTGTTTATGAGACAGAAAAAGAAACCAGAATATACCATCATGCAAAACAGTTACAGGTTTTGGTTCATCAGTCATCTGGCAGGACGGTAGTATTCCCTGGGAGGTTGCTGTCTACAACCTACTACCTACTTATATATATATATTTAATATATATATATATATATATATATATTATATATCTATATATAATATATATATAGACCCAATGTAAGTGAGTTGCATTTTAACCTTGCTGGATTATCCTATGGTTAAATCTCATTATCTTTATAACGAATGCATCCTATTACATTTGTACCTATTAGAAATATTCTGCAGATCTGTAATATAATCTGTAAAACAGATTGCGCTTTCTTGAATAAAACTGATCTTATTACCTCTTTATCTATGATGTCGACTGTCTTAGTGACCAGTAGATAAAATAGCTTAGTTGAAAAAACAGATAGCATTATTTACCTTAAGACACAGTGGTCCTCTAGCATCGTATCACATTCACAATACAGGTGCCAACGTCAATAATCTGCAAAATGAATGGTATTCTGTATGTTTCTATATTTTGATGAACAATGATAAGCAGGTCAAAAGTATTTTAATGGTTTAATTACTATTATGTTTAAAGGTATCAGTAGGTATATAGGTAGTGTAAAGTTGCTTTTTTAGTCTTACATTTTGTTATTCTCCTGGATGGATCAAAGGTGACTTTACACTTTTATTAAATAAAAGAGTCTGATTCATTACAGTCAAAATAGTCTGTTACAGGGTGATAAACAACTGGATTATCTAATTATATTAACGAAGAGCTCTCACATAACAGTTTATAAACAAAATGATTGTACGTATTCATATCACTTTAAGTTACGAGAAATTTTTTTCGATTAGAATGCTACGAGATGGTCTTTTGCTCGCTCGGTATACAAATTCCATCCATGTTATGCTGTGCTTACCATACTGTTAGGTACACACGGACAGTAGGTGCCGAGATTCACCCATACATCTAGTTTGGCCTGTTAATCAAACCCGGGTTTCTTTGGCTGTGGATAATCGCTCCTCACCATCGACCTAAATACCGCTTTGTTAGACGACGTTGTGGCTGTGTGCAAGTTTTTCGAAGAAGCAGCAAACTAATACTGTTCTTATTAAAACAGGTAACATTTACTTTGTCAACAAGGTTCATTGTCTTTATGTTGCCCCTTTCCATGCGGTATTCATCTGCTGATGTGTCGTATTTCCTATCATCTCATGTATGTTTATAACATACTGTACACAACGGAGAGAAGATGTTAAAAAGATAAAACAGTCGTATGAGAAATTCAAATCATGTTAATGAATAAATGCTCAAGAAGTTTTCCTTTAACTATTACTTAACAGAAATTTATTAGTATTTACTTATCCTTGAGTATATCAACTTTGTTTAATAACATGCAAGAAGTATAAGGTCGAATGTAAAGAATCGTTGGACCTGGCCCCATATGGCTCCTACATAAGCTTGAGATACAGATTTAGCCGTTTTTTAATACATAGGTTCCTACCTTCTTTGGGATAAAATTTGGTTCAAAGCCTCTCGGTCTGTGGTAAAATAATTGAGAGTGGATTGAAATGCCAAATGTAAGCTCTTGCACTGATGAACGACTTTATCTCTGCTGGGGAGCTTGCCATAAAATAAAATATATACATAGAGTGTCTTTGTCTGTGGATGTGGAATTAGGAGCTTCAGACACTTGATAAATGTTCTTGTCAACAAACATTTGGCAAAGAAAAGATGCTACTCACCATTTGGACCCTCCACCGACACCGTCCTGGATTTCGTAGCTTTGCAGCCTAATTCTGCAAGAATAGCAATATTTGTATTCGAAAACGTTAATCAGACTCGTGATTTCGATTAAAATATGCATATGCATATGCATTTAGCCTCTAGGATATCTCTCTGTTAGTATTCAGTTTAATGATCTATATAAAAAATAAACTTTAGTGATGTATTCCTAACCATGAAAACAGTGTCCTTGGCAGTCACCAAGGTCCACAGTGGTCTGGAGAGGTGTTCCTTTATGAAGTGTGACGGGTCGGGGCTGTCGGCGGCACGAGTGTGGTTTTGACTGACACTCACAAGCTTCCGTCACCGTAACACTGACTATACCCTCCGTCGTCACCAGTCGCTCCACACGTGAAGCAGAGGCAGTGCAAGCCTCCCCCACGGGGCACGAGGCTATCTCACGCTGGTGGCCAGAGTTCAGCAAAAACAACTGGAAGTCAATAAACATAAATAGACAGAATGAATGATTATATCTATACACGTAAGTAGACATATCGAACACTCTGTTACAATATATTAAATTTGCATTAGCTAAATGTAAAAAATCTAAAACGTGCGTATCTCGAGTAACTTGAGTTCTAGACATATCATCCGTTGCTTAAATTTGATTGTATCGTACAAGCTTGAATAATTAAAGAAAGTAATGTTAAAAACAGTGTGAACGGGGTTCGATAGCAGAATAGAGGAGGTAACCAAATTAATTTGCACACTTTGTTAGCTACACTGAAATTAAAGAATAACCCAGGCGATAAGGCTATTACTATTTACAGCTGGAAAATAAACGGCTTTTCTATTCTTCAGTGAAATTGCTGAGAATGTTGGAGATATTTCTCCTGGGCGCTTAACTTGTCAATAATTATTCGTTGTTATAACCAGCACTTATTATCAAGTTTTTATTCGGTCGACTCTTCTAATTTCATTAATCAAAATGATGAATTCAGTTACTTTGCACAATAATGCTTATGGCAAGGCATAATATCACTGGTCGTATCTCACTCAGATTGTTATGCTGATATTGGCAAGAGGCGGCAAGGTTACAAGTACACAATTCATGCAAATTGTGTTTATCTTACTTTTCTGTTGATAAAATGCTATGCTTATTATCCATTACTGAGCTCGTCCTTTCAGCTGACTCAAGCACCATAATTTTTTTAACACGAATACTAACTGCTTAATACGCAAAAACTTTGCAATTCTGCCAAACCTTCTACAAGGAATCTCATCTTCCTAAATTGCCTTGAAGATTAAGCTTCTCACTTATTAAATATAGTGATTTTCAATTGTAAAATTCCTGAAAAAAATAAAATTATTAAAATTTAAGGGATGTGTTGACTCTCCAGGCATATTTTTCCAAGGTTTTGAGAGTTATTTAATTTCGATACTCAAGCACATGTCAAGGAAAAAAAACTGTCAGTCGCAAAAAAAAAAAAAAAAATCCCACACGAAATTAAAATTAAAAAGAGTATTATATACTTGAGCTTGCATCAGAAGATAGGCTTAGTTGTAAGGAAATACATGCACATTATATATAACCTTAGAAAACTTACCTAACCTTATTATAACAAGCTCAATTTAACTTAGCCTAATCGAACTAAATATAGTTTAGAAAAGTATGTATGTGCGCTCGCGTGTGTGTGTATCATATCAGAATATAAAGGTAGAGGCATGACATACCAATCGTGGATCCATATCAGGGTTTTCCGAAAGAAGGCGCTCGAAGTTGGCCTTTTTAAGGGGTTTCCTTTTGTTGCAGTGTCTCCTGCAGTGACCCACATCAATTCGAATCTCCTCGCCCGTAGCATCTGCAGGAATTAAACGTGGGTTTATGTCGTCTTAGTAGAGCCCACAATATTAATGACCTTTTTACTTACACCATTCTTTATATAATTTTGCTTTTGATCTTTTTGTTCACTGTTAAATATTACTTAAAGGTTCTCTAGGTGATAAATCCATCACAAAATGTTTTATATGAGATACTAACTAGGTTTAAAGTCTATTGAATTTAAAGCTTCAATTCCATTATATATTTACACGTAAGAATATTTTAATCCCTAATCCCTTAAATTTAATGAGTCGTCTATATGATTAAGATCCGTGTCGGGAGACACGAATAAACAATTTAATCCCTAAAGCAGGCATTAACTAAACTTTCAGTTTATAAGCTCTGAGAGATACAAATTTCTGTATATTTTCTCCGTATTAAAATTATTGTCATTCAAACAGTTAATCGGAACAGAAGCTTCAAATATACTTTGGGTTTTGCTTTACAGAATTGTTATTTTGGGAGGGGGTAAGCGTTCTAGCTTTAATATATGAATAATACATCACTTTGTATATACAATATTCTGATGAATATCTCTCTTAATTTGTAAGCATTAAGAACAGTGCTTGTACACGTGGAGCGATATATTTCTTAGGTGACCAGCAGTTTTAATGATTCTCATATGCAGATAGGCTTTACGCCCAATTAACCAACCAACCCATTAGGTATTTATCTCTTAAAAGCGGGTAAAGTAATCAGGTGGTTAGCATTGTTTGTGGAAAATATAGAGAGACTACTTACTGACTGATAATAAATATTTAGATTCTGCAGTAGCTCCATCAATAGAAAAAGAGTTTGCTGAAGAATTGAAGTGATTAAATATATATTCTGTGTTGTAGGTTATTACATACAAAAAAAAAAAACAAATACGACTATCACCTGATTAAAAAATTATTCACTTAATTATTTTAATATTTAGGCCTGTCAATTGTTGCTCCTTATTTCAGAAATATGTTCACGTTTAGAAAAGACAAACGTATCAGACACTCCTCAAGTGTTAAAGTTCAGGATAACTACACCATTAAAATCCTAGTCTTTTGAGTCATTGGCTGTTATATTATGTTAGCCTTTGCCTTATATCATCAATAAGAACGGTGACCTTTCTCGTGAAAGTAGCTTGCTAAAATTCGTGACAGTTATGCTACCTAGTAACCATCAGCAATGTTCTATAATTACTGGAAAATGATGGGTGTAATGTCGATTGATTTTTCAGATAAATTAGTCGCTTAGAGTTAACCTGACCCCTATAATTAAGATTATACCGGCGAGTTACCTATAGGTCGAAGCCCAACGCAAAAAGACTTTGTATTTCCTTCATTGTGTGCGGGCCGTGATTGCATCCTAAGTAGAGATTGCGTCTTTTACTTGAGATCCAGGTGTGGGTTCCCTGGCACGCATTAATTATGGGGCAGTGTTTGTCATATTAACTACTATTATTTTAGTATATTATAAAACGGTAGACGATTTGGGCATGATAATCTTCAAGGGTCCATCCTGCAACAGCCGAAGAATGGCTTGACCGAACATGGCATTGCTGAAGCCCGTCTCGCTTCTGTTTATGCATTCAGTGTGACCATTAACAAAAATAGAAACTTCAATATACGATAGACCTTTGTTTCAATAGCTGACTGATACAAAATACATTCATTTCAGAATATATTGGTGTACCTGAGACTCCAATGTTCTTCATCTTTTTCTCGCGAACGCAGCAGCTGGCGTGGTCAGGTGAAGACAGCGTCACCCCTTGGGTCACCCCTGGAGAGTCTTCCGTTGAGTCCTCTAGCCCAAAGAGCCTTCCTACAACGAAAGAAAATTAATCATGAATTAGCGAGACCATGGAAAAGTTCTAAATATCCAGTATAAAAAAATTAATTTTACAGAAGTTGATGACTGTCGAAATGTACCTCTTGCAAGATGAGGCATCATTAGCATTAGAAGCATCGGCAACACCAGTAAGAAAGCAAAAATTGTTGAAGTCATCTCTCCGGCACTGACGAGGGGACTGAAACAATGAAGGACTTTATCACTAATGGGTAAACAGTAGGAAGCCTTGGAGAAGCAGTGCGTCTGGCCACGGGAGCAGCGCTACTGGAAGCTGGGACCCGCTGCCGCTCCTAATAATTGAGGGAGGGAGCGGTAAGTGGGAGGTGCCACCCACTCCACCACCCACTTCTTACCCACCCACTTGTTTTTTAAAGTAAGCCATTGTCGTACAGTCTCAGCTCAACCTATAGTAGCTCCGTCCGGTAGCCTGCGTCATCCTCACACGCCCACGCCCATAAAATGAATGGGACCCGTCAGAGTTCATTCATTGTTTGTTGAGGGGGCGTGGCAGTGTACTCTGGTTAGCACAAACAGCGTAGCCAGCTGTGCCTTGTCATTAGCCATGTGGCACACCTGTGATGGCAGTGACCAGATTGGTGAACAATGAAGGGGGTGAGATATAGCGATACCAGAGCACCTTACTGGCGCAGTAGCTTGACCAGACAGTTGTTATCAGCAGAAGTGCATATCTTACCTTCAATCACTGGTTGTGCAACATGTGGCCCACCTGCACCCTAATCTGACTCGCCTTAGTTATTTGTTACACCATCTTTATATTAGATGGTTGTTATCCTAATTTGATTACCCAAGTACTCCAGGCTGCAATAGTTACATGTATACTATTTTAAGCTTTATATCTTTAAGTCATGTTTTTCTAAGGTATGAACCTTTCTTCATTTGCATCAGTGTACACTGCAAACTCAAGAGGTGTCAAGTGTGGCTTACTTGAACACATTAGAAGAGAGAGAGTTTAATGTGCGTTAACTTCAAGCAGAAATGTCACAATACCCAAATTAATCGACGAATGGTTAAACATTCTAGAACTGAAAAATATTTAATTTTAAGTGAAACTTTGCATAGAATTAGACAAAACAGGCGCTCCTATCGTTGTCGGATTGAAATATGAAATATATACATACATTATATATATATATATATATAATATATATATATATATAATATATATATAATATATATTATATATATATATATATATAATATATATATATATATATATATATATATAATAATAATATATATATATATATATATTATATATATATATATAATATATATAATATATATAATATATATATATATATATTATAATATATATATATATATATATATATATATATATAATATATATATAATATATATATATATATATATATATATATAATATATATATAATATATAATATATTGCAATAGGATCACAGTAAAAAGGTGATATTACAATATGCAAAGCAAGCACAGTGAAAAATAATGAAATTCCAAGCGCTTTAGTGATTTATTTTTCCTTAACATTGAGAGAAATTTACGAAAGCTCTTAGAATTTCATTTCACCATTTGTTTAATCTGCACTTTAAAGGAGGGGTTAAAGATATTGGCTGTTTGGAGTGACATCTAAACTCGTATCTGGGCGCCTCTGCAAAGACAGTGATTATGTGTGAATGATGGTGAAAGTGTTTCTTTTTTTGGGTCACCCTGCCTCGGTGGGAGACGGCTGGCGTGTTAAAAAAAATACATACATGAGGGTCCCCAGTCCAGTTCCAGAGGTGGTACCTCCCTATATTTTCACACACATACATCTAGAGAGAGAGAACGAAAGTTCGGTTGCCTGGTTTCTTTGAATGCCTTCATGCATGTTACCATGATCACACCCCCAACAGCACGTGGAATCCTAAAAACCACATGTCTCCACTCCTAGCTAACATGCTCACCTTTCCCTGCAGAATGCTCAAGCTTCTACCACTTGCACCCTTTGTTTCCTCCCTCCAATCGTTCCTGGGACGACCCTTATCTTTTTTCCATCTGTGATTTTGTCTTGGTCGTTACATTTTGTTCCACACTTTCTAGGTAACTAAACTACCTCGGTAAACTGTTACTGTAAAAAAATGTGAAAAAGGGCAAATAATTAATTCAAAATTATATTTATAACTTTTATGCGAGGGTCTTGGCAAGAGGCGTGGAGTTAAAAGATAAAGAATCACACAGTTGCTCTTTGCTGATGACACTGTGCTCTTGGGAGATTCTGAAGAGAAGTTCCAGAGATTGGTGGATGAATTTGGTAGAGTATGCAAAAGAAGAAAATTAAAAGTGAATACAGGAAAGAGTAAGGTTATGAGGATAACAAAAAGATTAGGTGATGAAAGATTGGATATCAGATTGCAGGGAGAGAGTATGGAGGAGGTGAATGTATTCAGACATTTGGGAGTATTCGACTGAAGAAGCCTACTGTGTAGGCGAAACGTTTCGGAATAAAGTTGTCTAACTGTTGCATATGTGTCTTACCTAACAACCTGTCGGTATTGTATACCATTTTGATGTTCATCTTGTCAGACACTGCAACACGTGGCATCTTGGTACAGAAAACACCTTGGACAAGCTTTTCAAGTGAGAAGGGTTGGATCTGAGAGGGACATGACCTCTCAGTTGCCTCTCACTACTACTACTACTACTACTACTACCCTGCACCTCTCCTTCCGACATATTTAACCCCCTCCACACTGTCGCTTGATCTTCAGATAGTTTCTGACTATGGAACTGAACTTCTCCAGGCCGAGGGACTGACAACCTAATTCTACGACTTTAAGGGTGATGGACTGATTACATCGTCTTCACATCTCTACTGCTCCTGCCTACTTTCTGTATTCGACTGAAGAGCCTACTGTGTAGGCGAAACGTTTCGGAATAAAGTTGTCTAACTGTTGCATATGTGTCTTACCTAACAACCTTCGGTATTGTATACCATTTGATTTTTCAATCTTGTCAACACTGCAACAGTGGCATCTTGGTACAGAAAACACCTTGGACAGCTTTTCAAGTGAGAAGGGTTGGATCTGAGAGGGACATGACCTCTCAGTTGCCTCTCACTACTACTACTACTACTACTACTACCCGGGCGACCTCTCCTTCCGACAGTATTTAAGCCTCCACACTGTCGCTGATCTTCAGATAGTTTCTGACTATGAAGAATGAAACTCTCCAGGCGAGGACTGACAGACCTCAAATTCTAACGACTTTAAGGGTGATGGACTGATAATTCGTCTTCACATTTACTGCTCCTGCATATTTCTGATTCAGAAAAAGGGTATGGTGAGGTGAATGTTTCAATAAATTTGGGATATGTGTACCAAAGTGTCAGCGGGTGGGTCAATGAGAGATGAGGTGAATCATATAATTGATGAGGGGAAAAGGGTGAGTGGTGCACTTAGGAGTCTGTGGAGACAAAGAACTTTGTCCTTGGAGCAAAGAGGGGAATGTATGAGAGTATAGTTTTACCAATGCTCTTATATGGGTGTGAAGCATGGGTGATGAATGTTGCAGCGAGGAGAAGGCTGGAGGCAGTGGAGATGTCATGTCTGAGGGCAGTGTGTGGTGTGAATATAATGCAGAGAATTCATAGTTTGGAAGTTAGGAGGAGGTGCGGGATTACCAAAACTGTTGTCCAGAGGGCTGAGGAAGGGTTGTTGAGGTGGTTCGAACCTGTACAGAGAATGGAGCGAAACAGAGTGACTTCAAGAGTGTATCAGTCTGTAGTGGAAGGAAGGCGGGGTAGGGGTCGGCCTAGGAAAGGTTGGAGAGAGGCAGTAAAGGAGGTTTTGTGTGCGAGGAGCTTGGACTTCCAGCAGGCATGCGTGAGCGTGTTTAATAGGAGTGAATGGAGACAAATGGTTTTTAATACTTGATGTGCTGTTGGAGTGTGAGCAAAGTAACATTTATGAAGGGGTTCAGGGAAACCGGCAGGCCGAACTTGAGTCCTGGAGATGGGAAGTACAGTGCCTGCACTCTGAAGGAGGGGTGTTAATGTTGCAGTTTAAAAACTGTAGTGTAAAGCACCTTCCTGGCAAGACAGTGATGGAGTGAATGATGGTGAAAGTTTTTCTTTTTCGGGCCACCCTGCCTTGGTAGGAATCGGTCAGTGTGATAATAATAAGAAAATAAAAATTTTTATAAAAAAAAATTCTAGGTTCGAGTATAAAATGTTTTCAAATGCTAAAAATATGTATTATTTTACTATACGAGAAACAAGCCGTTATCGTATAACTAAGTATAAAAGTTATGACGGCGACATGACCAATATATATTAGCTTAGGATAAATCCGATGATAAGTGCATGTGTCATTAATTAAGAGTCTAATCCCTAATGTAGAGGTAACATATTCCTGATTGGTGGTGAGCCTATCGACTACACCTTCGTGTAGTCGATAGGCTTTAAACCTAGTAAATTATTATA
Source organism: Cherax quadricarinatus (assembly GCF_026875155.1). NCBI lineage: Eukaryota > Metazoa > Arthropoda > Malacostraca > Decapoda > Parastacidae > Cherax > Cherax quadricarinatus. The sequence goes on from NC_069403.1 coordinate 55,934,273, forward strand.
TGCCAGCAAAGGATGTATTCCACAGAAGTGTGCGTCTCTCGGTTCATATACAGAGCTTAAAACTCTACTCCTAATTTAGGCGGTGAAGTGTTCGTGATGCTAATGTTTAGGTGCATCACAGCTTAAATAACCTTGGAATCAAGAAGCTTAATTTAAGCCTAACAAATTAACATACTTGCAAAAACAAAAATACTATATCGTTCATATGTAAATAGCTCTACCTTAACTTTTCAAGAATTACGGAGAATAAATATAACTAATTTTATTAAAACCTGCGTAAGAATTGTCTACAAAATGGTTGCTTGACTCTAACCCAAATGCAAAATAATTAAAATGGGTGAAGGTTCCACGAAACCGAGCAGACCGTACAGCAGTGGGTTAAGAGCAGCGTACAGTCAAATAATAAGAAAAATCTACCTTTGTATAACGTGTATGTTACTGGAAAATAATTTCATTATTATTATTATTATTATTATTATTATTATTATTATTATTATTATTATTATTATTATTATTATAACATTTCATGCCTCTCATCCACACAGCCTTAGACTTACACACAAATTGACCTCACGAGATGCGGATACTTAAACAGTTTTTCCCTACTATATTACGCGTTTCGACTTTCGAGTTTTTGTGGCTTATTAAACATGACACGGCTGAGAGCTACACTAGGACAAAATCCAGCGCGTACACAAATTAATTGAATAGCATCAGCAACACATGCAAATCTGTTTAACAAAAGCATACTAACATACTGTTTTCTAATTTATTGTCACGTACAGGTATCCATAGTTTATAAAGAGGCAAATTTAAGAAAACTTTTTATTTTGTTGTTGCAGTGTTTGCTCAGAATGTAATCCACAAACGTTTATCTTTTGGTCAGCGAACTCTGCTACGCAGCATGGGTGTGTTAAAGGTTGAATAATGATGCTTCCCTACTGAATCAACCTACTTGGAGCTGCGGAGTGGTCTGCACGATTCCCAAATCTTACTTCCTTCTGTTATTGCTTCTCGGGATGCGTCAGATTAAAAATGAATGAAGTGAAAGTCAGGGACATTGATCTTCTAAAACATCGTGTAACTAAAACATGTGCGCAGGTTATTGGGGATGATTTATTCAGTGAGTTCACTGGATTTGCCAAGAACACATTTATCATTGCATTAATGTTTGTTTATCACATTTTGTACAAATATTATAACAACAATATTGAAAAACATTGTTTTCTTGTCATAGAAGTTTTCATCAGTTAACCTAATGTATGTTAGTTGTAGAAATAAAGTCAAACTTCTACGAAAACGATACTTTTCTAGGTGACACACTGTCTAGTTTGGAAGCCAGGGACACAAGAACTACTTTGAGGTATTACTAACGTAACTGTCGATGCTTTAGACTCGTAGCTCAGATGACACAGGTCACTGTTGTAAGGTATTCTCGCATTGACACAAAGCGCACTACGTGACACAACTCTCATGTCACATCTGGCTGCATGACATCAATGTTTGGCGTACCTCATATTAATGCTGCCAGAGTACTCGCTGTACATGTGAAGTTATCGTGCTCGGCGGGGAATCGCCTTACTTGGTCACTAGTGTCATTAATGCAGTGTACCGTCCTCCTTAAGTATCAGAAAAAATCGCCGTGCCACACACATAAACACGTCACACGCTTTTAATGCACACGACAACGAATGGCAGTCCGGGATCTCGTCTCTTCCAAGATATCTTCAGAAAGGTAATAGCTTGGATTACCCAATAAGGTACTTTATAGTCTTGACCACCGCTTTAAAAGAAACCCCTCGAGGGAGGTTCCTTGATGCTGGTGAGGGGCTCTTGCTCTAAGGAATTGGATCTGTGCTCCAGTTCCCTGAATTAAGCCTGAATACCTTAAATTCCCCCCCTCCCCCGCCTCAACAGGCGCTGTATAATCCTACAGGTTTAACGCTTCCTCATTATAATAATAAAATAATAATTTAAACGAAAAGTGAGCAGCATTTTTCTGACTACTAAATCCACCAGCCGATTGTGCGGTAGCCGGACGGTTTTGTGTTGGACTTGGTATTCCTACAAAGGAAGGATTCCTGGCTAGGCTACTGTGGTACAAAGAAGATATTTGATATAACTCGGTATCAGTCGCATTTGCTTAATGAGAAACGATGAACCTTGGGTATCGCTTTAAGCAACTAGAAATGCAACCTAGCATTCGTGTGTGGTGGCCTACATGGTTTGGAGGTATGATACTCCATTAGGTGTCATTCTTTAAAATAGGTCAACTTAATGTCTGGGGCACCCAGAATTGTGAGAAATTTATGCAATGTGTTTATTCTATGTAACTCTCTTGGGTGTTATACAGTGATGTTATAGAAGTGTTTTATGACAGTTCTGGGAGTAATCTACTTGTTCAGTGTCCATCTGTTTTCTGTCGTCCTAGTTTCACACGTATTGAACAATTTGTATATTTTGAATATCTTGTATGTTGTGATTGTTCCATCTCTTTCTCCGTTCTTCTTGCTTTCTAGTTCTGGTATAAGCCACGGGATAAAAGTTTGCTCAGATTTTTCTCAATTGTCATTATATGCTTAATTCGGTGTAGGTCACATGCTTGTGCTGCGTATTCTGGCACTGGTCGGACATACAGTATGTTCGCGTCCTAAAAGCTTCTTTACATGTATAATAATTATATGAATTATCGTGATTAAAACGAATTAGTAATGACGCGATAAAAAATTAAGCACAAGTTTACAGTTTTCAAAATTACAAACTTTCGTGCACTGAGATTGTTGCAATATATTTGATAATCATTTTTTTTCAGATTCATGTCTGCAGGTATGCGCCCTTGACTAGTACGGCACTTTTGTTATAGTTAAATTTTTACCACTAGCAGTCAGTGTGGTAGATTTAGTTCTCGTCCCACTGACACTGCTTCGATAAATCACGTATCCTCAGCTTGAAAAAAAAATTGGATATTTCTATGTATCTTCATGCTATATTTTTTATTTAAATTAAGATATAATTTGCATAAAAATATAGAGGGGTCATAGTTATAGGATGACCCGCCACTGGAGCTTTAGGTCATCTGACCGAGGCTTTCCACTGGCTTACCCCTCCAGATTAGTCCTAGATAGTAAAGGTTATACTGAGAACGAACAAAAATCACAAGGCGAGTTTATGTTATTCGATTAAGTTTATACCTGTATCACAATCCTTTATTAATAGAATCAATTCACACTGTTACGAATATAATCCTATTCTCTTAATATCATCGTCACCCATACGTTTTCCTGGTGGCTCTCCGAGGAACGTATGTGATATATGTTTGACCGGTTTAGTTCTTTCTTCACTCGCAACCCGGCCTGGTGCTAGATTTTTCTGCTGATTTCCTGTTAAACCATGCTATTGCTGTTGGCCATCACAGCCTTTCTGATCTGGCACTTCGCACAGATAGTGGTCCAGTTTCCTCTTGAAGACCTATACATTTGTTCCGACAGTATTTATGTTATGTGCTGGTAGCAGGTTGAATAGTCTTGGACACGGTATTTTTTATTGTGCCCATATCGCCCCTACTATTCCCTGGATCTATTTTACACTTCCTCCCATATCTCTCACGTTTATTCGTGTGGTAGTGTGTAGATTTTGGACTAGGCCATCAATTATCTTCCACATGTAAATTACTAGATATATCTCTCTACTTCGCTCCAGAGAATACATTTAAAGTACCTTGAGATGTTCCCAGTAGGCTTTGATCCTTTAGTGTCTGTATGCAGTACACGACCTCTGTACTTTTCCAGCTCTGATATCTCTCCTATGTTCAAAGGAGCCACTAACACCTACTAATATTCTAAGGGAGAGAGCACAAGTAATTTGAATAGTGTCACCACTGGAATTATGTCTCTTGTCTAGAAGAGTTCTCGTTTTCCACAGTTTTCCGGTCAGTTCTCGGCACCTGCCTTACTGTGCTCTCAAGATAAAACATAAACAGTAATTACAGGGACCACGACTCTTTAACACCCTCCCTTCATGCAAACCCCTAACTGTTTTTAAGAGGGAACTCTACACATTTCTCAAAATATTTCCTGATCAACTGGGTTGTGGTGCATACTTCGGACTGCAGCGGCGGGGACCAACAGCTTGATTGATCAGGCCAGCAACCAGGCCTGGTACGGGACCGGGGCATGGGGGCGGTGACCTACGGAAAGGACTCTTCAAGTAAATCTCTAAGTCTTTTATGTGTTCCTTTGGTTCTTTGAACTGATACTTGTGTGTATTCAGTGCTTTCGAGTTCATATTTTCTTCATATCTCAGCACCTGGAATTTATCACTAAACAGTATTTTTTCATTGCCAACCGGATGGTTTTGTAGATATTTTCATGTGATTTTGAACATGTCTTGTACCGAGGCGACTTTAATGCTTATTTTGGTATCATCTGAGAGGAACGACACGAAACTGGTTAGTGTTTTTATCTGTCTGCTGTGAGAATGAGAAACAGTACAGGCAAAACGACCGAGCTTTCGGTTGTTGAAAGTTTAACGTTGCTCAGGCTAGATTTTGCTTTACGTACTATTTTTTTTATTATAGATAGAAATTTTAATATTGCTATTTCTCATGCACTACTTATTGATCATGGTCACATTTATCACATGCCTTAGTGAAGTTAGCGAAGACCATGTAGACCTCATCTACTTTTTAGTTTTCTTCCAAAGGTGCGACTAGGTAACGAGTAAAAACACAACTAATCGTCGTTCTAAAGCTGATCTATTATCATTATTAAACTTTAAGCTATTATGTGAATCATAACTAATTTCTTAAGGAAAATATGTTACAATCTGTGATGCACTGAAAGCCTAGGTTTATTATGTCTGTTTCACTGGCTGTTAAGCTAGCAAGAGTTTCATCTCTAGCGTTGGACACTGTTTAACCACCCTTTGATTCATTGTGAAAATAAATTAATGAATAGGTTTGTGTTGGCCGTTACGTAACTTGGCTTAGGTAGCCTGCAAGACATATCCAATCCCGAGTTCCAGGAGGTGCATACCCTGGGGACTTACTTTTATTACTAGTCATCTAATATGATAAAGATATTTAAAACAAATTGTGGTGCGATCTACAAAGGGCAGATGAACGACTGTGGGGAAGTACACACGGACACCTGGTATTTAGTGTGCCTTGTGTGGAGATGTAATAAAAATACTAAATTAAAAATTGTTACATGTGACTGTAAGTAGATATAACGTCGAGTCACGGCCGTCTGCTGGTTATGTTGAGTGTGATAGCAAGACATTTCGGAGGGGCTGTGAGTGCCTGGCATTGTTGATGCATATCACACTGCAAAGATGACGAATCATTCACTGGTCAAAATTCAAATAAAGAGAACAAAAAAGATGTACATGCCCTGGCTTCAAGTTGATGATATCTCTTGTAAAACATTAATAGTAATAATAATAATAATAATAATAATATTATTATTATTATTTATTTTTTTCCAACAGCAGTTGGAAAATAGGACGACAAAATAAGTCTCTGGTCGTGCAGACATGTTATTTGATTATATTAGGTTAGGTAAGATTCATCAGGAAACAGGACAATTATTTCCTAACGCAGGTTTCAGTCATATGATGACCCGCCAACTTGAGGTTATGGTCATCTTACCGAGGCCTTCCACTGGCTTAAAACCCACCTCTTTAAAAATTAAAATGTTTTGTGTTAGATTATATTAATAGTATAGTCATTGAAATATGATTCGTTTATAATGGTTTATATTCCCTCATTCGATTTTCTGTAGCAACAGAACACACCCTCCAGCTCCTCGCCTGTCTTAATTAACTTGTAAATGTACTATCACACAATTTATTTTATATGAGACTTTAATATTTAAAAAATCTTAATGGTATTTAACAAATGCAAGGGTTTACACGCATGACATTTAAGTTGCATTAAAACAAATTTCAAAATTAGTTATATAGACAACTACAAGTTTTGAACAATGAAAACTGGGCCATGCAGACTTGCATGTTGAAGAAAATATTGCAAGGAAATATTACAGCCTATTGGACCTTTCATATAGTATAACCAGTACTTATGTGTGGGTCGTCGAAAGATTAAGACCCGTGCCAAGACTCTCTGCCCTGACGAATGTTAAACTAACAAGCCTTTCGTATTTAACCTTCATACATTAGTAAATTATGTAATAGAAAAGCTTTTTTTTATATTAAAATTCAGATAATTAACTGAGTTTAATTGGAACTGGAGTGAATTTGGTTTCTGTTATTGCCAAGTGATGTGAATACACAAAGCCTAGCTGTTATTTTTTTATTTAGATTAAACTTACAGTAAGTGGCCTCTGACATACGTAATTCTTCGATATGCAGAATTAAACTGAGACGACTGTCTCAGACAACTTGTTCCTTCTTCACCTTTTCTGGATTCACTGATTCGTAAAACAACACATCATTGTAAATCACATATCGAGGCTTTTCTTTTCCTGTGTAAATAAAATAACAGTAATAAATTCCTTCATATACTTTTGCCCTCTTGTATTGTTCGCCATGACCCTATTTGCAATAACCTGTCATTAAGATAAACAATAAAAAATATACGTTATTTGTCCAAGAAAATTCAGGCGATACTTTCGTCAGTATATTTTTAGGTTCGGCCTTTTCATCACTATACAATTACTATTGTGGTGAAAATAATTTAAAACTCTACGTACATGGCAAATCTAGTTTCGACTTATTGATCCTTTACCTTGATAGTGTCAGATCGGATTGAGTTCAATTTGCAAGGTCCCCTCAGGGTTTTAATCTGCAGTTCCTGCGCCTCTTGAGTGTTGATCCATAGCTCCTACGCCTCTGGAGAGTGTGGATCCATAGCTCTTGGGCCTCTTGAGTGTTGATCTATAGCTGGGCCTCTTGATTGTTAATCCATAGCTCCTGGACCTCTTGAAGTGTTGATCCATAGCTCTTGGGCCTTTTGAGAGTGTTGATCCATAACTCCTGGGCTTCTTGAGAATACTAGGTCATAGATGCTAAGTTTCTTGAAAATGTTGAGCTAGAGGTACGTGACCTCATCAGGATTTTGATCTCAAGCTCCTGGACCTCTTAGGTGGGTTGATTTATAGTTCTTAGGTCTATTGAGGCAGTTGAACAACTGATAGGCTTATTGCAAAGTAAAAGGACATAAGTGCAACTAATGTGACATTTTTGTGGCAACGTTTCGCTCTCCCGGGGCTTTATCAGGCCGTTACAAGCAGTAAATGGACACAGAGGGTATATATAGGCTTAGACTGAGGTGTAATACTACTGGTAGTAGTAGTTGTAATACAATATGGTAGAACAATCAACTTACCGTACCATACCGTACTACTACTGCTGCCGCTGCCGCTGCCGCTGCCGCTGCCGCCGCCGCCGCCGCCGCCGCCGCCGCCGCCGCCGCCGCTGCCGCTGCCGCTGCCGCTGCTGCGCTGCTGCTGCTGCTGCTGCTGCTGCTGCGCTGCCGCTGCTGCCGCCGCTGCCGCCGCTGCCGCTGCCGCCGTCGCCGCCGCCGCCGCCGCCGCCGCCGCGCCGCTGCTGCTGCTGCTGCCGCTGCTGCTGCTGCTGCTGTTGTTGTTGTTATAATAATATTCGTTAGGATCATGTCCTGGCACAGGGATTATCAGGTGACGGCTCGTCACTGGCTCCCGAAGGTCAGGAATGACAGTTGGTGCAGACTGCAAATGAGTTGTTGTTATAATATTCGCCAGAACAGTCCTGACACAGGCTTAATCTTTCGACGACCCGTTATTAAAAGGTAACCAACGACTGGGTTATATGACTAAGACCAGCTTATGGGGGAAAAAATTATTCCCTGAATATGAAATACCAGTACCAGGATACTTCACATCCCTACGAAGTGTCCGAATTTCTGTAAATTAAGCTATGAAAAAAAAATTAGGATAAACCCACAAAATGATAGTGAACAAGTATCCCTTTAATAAATATGACAGACAGTGTTTAGTAACTGCTAAAGACAATTAGCTGATGTTTTTTGTATTAAAACCCATACGTTTAATAACCCTAGTCAAAGAAATTTAATACTGACAGAATTTAATGAAAATGACGATTCTCCATGAAAAACTCGAACTACTGTTTCTTCCGCAGACTGGATGCTGGCGCCTGTAGAAAAATGTCGTCATTCGGACGTATTATGTGTGTCATCGGAGTAAATCACGTGGCGGCACAACGTCTTGCTGCTCCTCCCAGTCCAACCCGGGTCAGCCAGCAGGACTCGTATGCCGATCTCAGTCTAAACGTAAGTACTTTTTCAGTCGCTGCGCGATCCCCACTGAGTTCCTGTATTGCATAACGCTAGTTCACCGTGCCTCAGTATACGCGATAGCAATAGTACAGAGTACGACATCAAATTCTGGTGTTGTTAAATATTATCGTTGACGATTTGAAGCGAATCTTAAGAGGAAACTAATTCTTTCCTCAATAAAAATGTCAAGTTAGGACATGCACGGACTAACATGCAAGTGGTGGTAAAACCACCACTTGCATGAAAAATTATTGCATGAAAAATAGTGTTTAAATTTTCTTAAATTCTTCAAAAAAAAGTAAATTATGACCAACACATTCCAAAATCGATCTAAACTATTCTCTAAATAAGATTAACCGGTTTTAAAGAGTAAGTAATTGTTATTTAGGCTTTGGGTACATAGCATTAATTTTTTTTACAGTGGTCTCGAGGGCATGAAGATGTAATGGGGACATCAAAACTGTAGAGTTATTTCACGGAAATAATTAGTACATTACTACTTACACAACTTAAAATCGAGGGAAAACTTCGTTTGGGTAAAATGCATCAGCACTAAAAGTTTGAAGCCGACCAGATGATGCATTATACAACTGATGTACATAGTTATAAACATGCACCATCACAGCCTAAATCCAAAAAGAGTTTTATTCATATAAGATGTATCGTCCATTAAAGATTATTGACGCCGTTCAGAAAAGTTTTATTTTAATGACGGAAAGGTGCTAAACACGAAGTTCTGTAACTGCTGGGGAATGGGAGACATTCAGATTCGATCCAAGGAAGAGGAGGATAATCCCAGTTCCTTGATCAAGAGCCGCCTTACCAGCATCAAGCCACCCTCCTGAAGGAGGTAGTTACGTAATTCAGAATATTTCTTCACCATTTCGAGATCAAAAGTGTCAAAATGGCCCCTACACATTCCAATAACAACTCGAATCTTCTACGTAGGATACACGAGTGTTGCAATCTTGAAGCGATCAGAAGAGGCTTTTCAAAGTCATCTTACGGAAACTAATTTCGAGAATAGTCTACATTAAAATGGTAAAAGGTCACTTGCACATGTCAGTGACCCCATAAACCACAACCTAGTAATAGTTCATAAGGGTTGAACATTTGAAGCCGATGTTAGTGAAAAAAAAGAACGTTATGCCTAACAATGTGTCAGCTCGGCCATTGAATCGTACAGTATTTAAGGGTTCGCTAAACTCGTGAATATTGCAGTTTATATTTCATTTATCATTCACTGCAGTCATACAAAAAATACATTTTAGTTATTTTATTAAATTCATATTTTATATAT
>NC_069403.1:55948862-55971451 GCF_026875155.1 Cherax quadricarinatus
ATGCTTAGAGGTGGCTGAGATGACTTGCAGGATCGTGTTTTGTATTGTGTGTGCAGAATACAGAGCGAATACACCGTTACAAGGAACTAAGGTTGGCAGCAATGCAAGGTGCACCCGCTTACGTAGAGAGTCCATGCAGCCATGGGTCATTCAGCGCAGGGAGTCATCTAGACTCGACGTTTCGTCTGCTAAGCAAGAGAGAAATGTGCTAATTAACGTCTGGATTATATGATAAAACTCTTTACCTTGAGGTTAAAAACATTTGGAACAGAGACATGATACAATGTTGAACCTATGTCAGTTACCACAGTAACATAAATACAGTTGAAAATTATAAAGACATGTTGCCGTAACTGGAAACTAATTAGGAAACTTCATTTTGCAGGATTTTTAACCCTGAATCTGCACTCTCTAGAAAGGCGTAGAATTAGGGGGGATATGATTGAGGTGTAAAAATGGAAAACAGGAATAAATAAAGGGGATGTAAATGACGTGCTGAAAATATCTAGACAGGACTCGCAGCAATGGTTTCAAGTTGGAAAAATTCAGATTCAGGAAGGATATAGGAAAGCAGTGGTTTGGTAATAGAGCTGTAGGTGAGTGGAACAAACTCCCGAGTACCGTCATAGAAGCTAAAACGTTGTGTAGTTTTAAAAATAAGTTAAATACATGAGTGGGTGTGGGTCGGTGTTAGTTGGACCTGACTAGCTTGTGCTACTAGTTCTGATGCCGTGCTCCTTCCTTAAGTGGATGTGACCTGACTGTGTGGGTCATTGGTCTAAGCCGGGGGTTGACATGGACCTGCCTCGCATGGGCCAGTAGGCCTGCTGCAGTGTTCCTTCTTTCTTATGTTCTTGTGTTTTTATGAGGTGAGTGTGAGCGATTATCATTATTTTTTTTTTATTTATTTTTTTTTTTTTAGCTTTATGAAAAGCTTGTCAATAACCATTAGTGGTTATTGTAATGTGGATGTAATCTCCTAGATTTTTCTATTTCCCTATAAGAAAACTCTGGGCTACATATATTTATGTATGTCAGAAACAAAGTAAAAATACATTGTCTTATTCGTGATTGGGAACTTGAGTAGTAGTAGTAGTGATGAATTAGACACATGCGCAACATCTGGGTATCTTTACTGGTAAACGTTTCGCCATCCAGTCAGTACTTTACATGAACATAATAGAAATTTATACAGCAAATAGTGGAAGATGAGGTAATCATTCCGTCAGTCTGGAGCAGGTGATGAGCACCATAGTCTTGAAGAATCTGTAAGCACAGGCAGGAAGATTGGTGCTTATGTACTGGAGTCAAGAGGTGCAGCAGACGAAAGCATTGTCACAGGTAGGAGGAACTCCCCAGAGGACGTAGGTCATGTCCAAGAGTTGAGAAAGGAGTTCCCAAGCAGGTTGTGGTGAAAACTATCAAGATTCCATGATGTTGCTGTGTCTGACAAGTTGTATATTAGTGATATTCAATACCGACAAAATGATGAATTAGATTCTCTTGGGCAAGACCTACTTCCATTGAGGAATTCCTCCTACCAGTGATAATGCTTTCGTCTGTCGCACGTCCTACTACTAGTATGGGCCAGAGGCTTTTCACAGTGCTTACATTCTTCCTGCACCTTGCCATTTCGCACAAAAATATAAATATGTCATCTTACCTAATATATTGTCGTTAATTTTACCAATATTTATTCATATTAAAACCTAGTAGTTTGTCTATAAAAACATCATTGCTACTGACATGAGAAGTAGACAGTCTCGACAACTGGGGTAAATATTCTGACTAATCATGCAGGCCGCAGAACCTAATGAACTTATGATTTCCCTCATGGGAATACCGGATTGGATTTTAGCCAAACTTTATAAAAATGGAAGAATTGTACTTAAGGCAGAGAATTGTTTGATTATATTGTCATTTACTTTCAAAATCACCTTAAGTTTACTGTTAAAAATCAATTAACCTGTTCAAGGGGCTTCTTATTTAACACTACGTAAGTGTCGAAGTCGCTAAGGAGTCTTTTCAAGTTACTTATATAGTCATTTTTATAAAAACCGGAATAGGTTTGTCAGCCTTAGTAATATGTAGGTCTTTTTCTTGAATTCCGCGAGAGCCTTTATGAATCTTAGTGGTCAATTAAATACATTAGGTTATAATAAGGTACTGTAAACCATACTTGTACATGTGTTAATCTCACTGTTTGAGATATAGCTTTTTCTCCTAAATTACGGAATACATTAATTACCTCAACATGATTAGTGAACTGATATGAAACATTGGTCAAAAACCTACTGCACTTTTTGGATTTTCATTCAATTTTTAGTAGATAAGTTGACGGCAAAATCAACATTTGCATGTCTTTACTGTTGGTAGTTAAGAAAGATAACCTAGGGTGGTGTTGCGAAGAACTCCCAGAACGTAGTTAACTAATTAATTTAAAGTTCAGGAGCAGCTTGTTAAAAACTGTACTTCGCCATGAAAATCTAAATGTTTTTCATCTTTTAAAATCTGTTTCTTTAGTGAGAACATTTCAGTGAAAATCATTGAATTGGCTTACAACACTGAATTGACAGGACTCACGAAATCGTAATGACACGATTGAAAACAAACCATACCACCACGGGTGGGGTTTGAACTCGCGGTCAGTCAAAACTCCAGACCGTCGCTTCGGTCTGGAGTTTTGAGACTCTGACCGCGGGTTCAAACCCCACCCGTGGTATGGTTTGACTGCATTGACAGATTAATTGAAATGGCTGATACCCAATACGGCTGTCCTATAATAATAATATTAATAACACCAATAATAATAAGTTGCTGTTGAATGCTAAGTTTTAGCCAAAATCCCAACTGTAAAAATAATCCTACTCTGTGAGCTATCATTGGAAGGTTGAATTTAGCAAATTTATATTTTTAGAAATTGTATATTTTTAAAACTAAAAGTTTACATAGCACATCGGGTTAAAAATAAAGAGCAGACCAAAATATTATGGTGTTGGAGTTTCTGATTAATCTCAGTGGTGTTCAGGGCAGCATGTTGAGCCTTCAGCTTAACCACAATACCCATTTATCAGAGGCTTTGGCAGGCAAGTGTCGTGGTAAGATCTAGTGCGTGGTGAGTAACTACGTAGACGGAAGCGTGGGTTGGGCGTGCGCAGCGAGAGAAGCAAAGTAAGGGAGGTGGGTAGGCGTGGGTAGTGATGGAGGGAGTGTTGTTGAAGAGCTGACATCTTAGGTCCAAGCCTCAAGTGTTGGCACTTCACTTAATGCTCGGTCATGTGCTCCTCCGCTAAATTCGCTCGCATAGTTGGCCCACCAATATATTATTTTTCATAACACTAAGACTTAGCAGATTACACGTACATAAAGTGAGTCAATGTCTACGTATTTTTATGAATATTTGTAAATAAGTACTCTTTTTTTATATATATTTTTTGAAATGTTTGTTTTAACGTTACTCAGGAAAAGGAACAAGGTGTCTGTTATAATCCAGACATAGTAAATATAAAGAGGATAAGATAACCTGGTCCTGATATATAATACTAGCAGACCAATTGTATGCTCAAGACCAACATGTGATAGCAAAATATTGTACCTACAGTTTTACCCTGTCCTTCCACATTAAAAGACACTTTGTTCTAGATCGAAAGCATTATTTAACTCGTAATAACGGTTCATTGCACATATATTTTTTTCTTTTCTGAGTAAATGTGAAACTTATACCGGTTTTCTGGATTTCGTTTATCTCCTATTTAGAGATAACTGCACCAAATGCTCAAAATAATGAAATTAGTACATCTCCAGGAGCGACGAGCATAACGTACATGGGAAAGAGACAGCAGACTTGGAAGTTCCCATCGAGGCTCTCTACTGAGAACTATCTACTTCTGTCTAGATTAAGGACAGTTATGTATTATTCTCCCCCCCCCCCCTCCCCGCTTTCTGCCGGTATGAAACAAGAGGGGAAAAATATACAATACTATATTGGAAAACTAGCATGGAATTTACAAGAGAGTTGGAAGGTATTGGCTACAACTATCTCTACTTATTAGTACTGTTCCTATCGCAATTATTCGTTTTACTCCACTTCCACTCACGAGCTGTGTATCAGTGATTCAGTTCGTAGGTGCCACTTTGTTCTACTGGATCCGTTCCGTGGTGCAGGGAGGACGCGCACTACTGCTATGACTACCACAACCGCCACCGCTTTTGTAAATACTTACGCTGGTTCGTTGTCAGCTAATCGTCCTGATTTAGTTGCTGAACTACATCAGGAATCCATTGATTTCAGTTTGCGCCAACATAGTATCCATCATGAATAAATGTCAGTGATAAAGGAGATATAAATAGCATGCTAAAGGGATAACTGGCAAAGTAGGCAGATGGATCTTCAACTTTCTAACCAATCGAACACAAAAAGTAGTGGTAAGCAGAGTTAAATCGGAAGCTGCCATAGTGAAGAGCTCTGTTCCACAAGGCACAGTACTCACCCCTATCCTGTTCCTCACTCTAATATCAGACATAGACAGAGATATAAACCATAGCACCGTATCATCCTTTGCAGACGTTACTAGGATCTGCATGAGAGTGTCATCCATCGAGGACACGGCAAATCTCCAAGAAGATATAAACCAAGTTTTCCAATGGGCAACGCAGAACAACATGATGTTCAATGAAGACAAATTCCAGCTACTCCGTTATGGAAAACTGGAGGAAATAATAACTAGGACTGAATATGCTACAAACTCAAATCACACAACAGAGTGGATAAGCAATGTGAAGGACCTGGGAGTGGTAATGTCAGAAGATCTCACCTTCAAGGACCACAACAATGCCACTATCACATCTGCGAGGAAACTGATAGGATGGATAATGAGAACATTCAAGACAAGGGATGCCAAGCCAGTGATGATCCTTTTTTAATCACTTGTTCTCTCCAGGCTGGAATACTGCTGTTCATTAACATCCCCATTCACGGCAGGGGAAATTGTCGATCTAGTGAATGTACAGAGAACCTTTACTGCGCATATAAGTTCCATCAAACACCTTAACTACTGGGAACGCTGGAAGTACTTGTACTCACCGGAGCGCAGGCGAGATAGATATATCATAATCTATACCTGGAAGATTCTGGAGAGACTGGTCCCTAACCTGCACACAGAAATCACTCCCTTCGAAATCAGAAGACTTGGCAGGCTATGTAACATACCCCCAATAAAAAGTAGGGGCGCCACTGGTACACTTGAGAGCAAAGACAATAAGTGTCCGGGGCCCAAAACTGTTCACCAGCCTCCCACCAGCCATAAGGGGAATTATCAATAGACCCCTGGTTGTCTTCAAGAGGGAGCTGGTCAGATACCTAAAGTCAGTGCCAGATCAGCCGGGCTGTGGTTCGTACATTGGACTACGTGCGGCCAGCAGTAATAGCCTCGTTGATCAGAACCTGATCCACCAGGAGGCCTGGTCATGGACCGGGCCGCGGGGGCGTTGATCCTCGGAATGCCCTCCGTGTAGACTCCAGGTAGCATGCTGAAAATATCTAACAAAAAAAGGACTCCTATCAATATATTCAAATTTGATAAATTTAGATTTAGAAAGTATATTAGGAAAGTACCGTTTTTTCCAGAAGAGTTGTACAGCAAACCTCCCAGGTAGCGTCATTAAGAACAGAACTTTGGGTAGCTTTAGTAATAGGTTAGATGAGTTCATGAGTAGGTGTGAGTTGGATCTGTCTAGCATAGGTCAAGAGACTTACTGCATTGTTCTTAAAATTTTGTACGTGTTTTTCCGTAAAAAAAAAAAAGGTGTACAGGTTTTCACTGAAAGTTATTTCAATCAGAGTATGGTACATGCACAAACGATGAGTTAACACTACATACTGTATCACAACTCATTAATTATGTGATGTTAATGTGGTCATAATTATATGGAGTGGCATTTTTTCTAGGTAGACGGGAGAAATTTGGCTTGTCTTTTTTAAGTTCCCTAATATACTCGATGTATGCACAAGACTTATTCCTCTAAGAAAAAGGAGGAGTAGATGTAAAATAGAAAGAGACAGGCGCTCTCTTTACAGGCGACGGAAAAGAATAACAGAGCGGCTAAAAGAGGTCAATCTATCTGAAATGCGTAGGGAGACACTGGTCAGAGAAATAGCAAACATCGAACTTAAGCTAAAGGAATCTTATAGGAGTCAGGAATCGCGGGAAGAACTAAAAGCCATAAATGAAATCGAAAGAAACCCAAAGTATTTCTTCTCCTATGCCAAATCAAAGTCGAGAACAACGTCCAGTATTGGGCCCTTACTTAAACAAGATGGGTCCTACACAGATGACAGCAAGGAAATGAGTGAGCTACTCAAGTCCCAATATGACTCAGTTTTTAGCAAGCCACTAACCAGACTGAGAGTCGAAGATCAAAATGAATTTTTTTATGAGAGAGCCACAGAATTTGGTTAACACAAGCCTATCTGATGTTATCCTGACGCCAAATGACTTCGAACAGGCGATAAATGACATGCCCATGCACTCTGCCCCAGGGCCAGACTCATGGAACTCCGTGTTCATCAAGAACTGCAAGAAGCCCCTATCACGAGCCTTTACCATCCTATGGAGAGGGAGCATGGACACGGGGGTCGTCCCACAGTTACTAAAAACAACAGACATAGCCCCACTCCACAAAGGGGGCAGTAAAGCAACAGCAAAGAACTGTATACAGACCGATAGCACTAACATCCCATATAAAAATCTTTGAAAGAGTCCTAAGAAGCAAGATCACCACCCATCTAGAAACCCATCAGTTACACAACCCAGGGCAACATGGGTTTAGAACAGGTCGCTCCTGTCTGTCTCAACTATTGGATCACTACGACAAGGTCCTAGATGCACTAGAAGACAAAAAGAATGCAGATGTAATATATACAGACTTTGCAAAAGCCTTCGACAAGTGTGACCATGGCGTAATAGCGCACAAAATGCGTGCTAAAGGAATAACAGGAAAAGTCGGTCGATGGATCTATAATTTCCTTACTAACAGAAAACAGAGAGTAGTAGTCAACAGAGTAAAGTCCGAGGCAGGCACGGTGAAAAGCTCTGTTCCACAAGGCACAGTACTCGCTCCCATCTTGTTCCTCATCCTCATATCTGACATAGACAAGGATGTCAGCCACAGCACCGTGTCTTCCTTTGCAGATGACACCCGAATCTGCATGACAGTGTCTTCCATTGCAGACACTGCAAGGCTCCAGGCGGACATCAACCAAATCTTTCAGTGGGCTGCAGAAAACAATATGAAGTTCAACGATGAGAAATTTCAATTACTCAGATATGGTAAACACGAGGAAATTAAATCTCCATCAGAGTACAAAACAAATTCTGGCCACAAAATAGAGCGAAACACCAACGTCAAAGACCTGGGAGTGATCATGTCGGAGGATATCACCTTCAAGGACCATAACATTGTATCGATCGCATCTGCTAGAAAAATGACAGGATGGATAATGAGAACCTTCAAAACGAGGGATGCCAAGCCCATGATGACACTCTTCAGGTCACTTGTTCTATCTAGGCTGGAATATTGCTGCACACTAACAGCACCTTTCAAGGCAGGTGAAATTGCTGACCTAGAAAATGTACAGAGAACCTTCACGGCGCGCATAACGGAGATAAAACACCTCAATTACTGGGAGCGCTTGAGGTTCCTGAACCTGTATTCCCTGGAACGCAGGCGGGAGAGATACATGATTATATACACCTGGAAAATCCTAGAGGAACTAGTACCGAACTTGCACACGAAAATCACTCACTACGAAAGCAAAAGACTTGGCAGACGATGCAACATCCCCCCAATGAAAAGCAGGGGTGTCACTAGCACGTTAAGAGACCATACAATAAGTGTCAGGGGCCCGAGACTGTTCAACTGCCTCCCAGCATACATAAGGGGGATTACCAACAGACCCCTGGCAGTCTTCAAGCTGGCACTGGACAAGCACCTAAAGTCGGTTCCTGATCAGCCGGGCTGTGGCTCGTACGTTGGTTTGCGTGCAGCCAGCAGCAACAGCCTGGTTGATCAGGCTCTGATCCACCA
Source organism: Cherax quadricarinatus (assembly GCF_026875155.1). Lineage (NCBI taxonomy): Eukaryota > Metazoa > Arthropoda > Malacostraca > Decapoda > Parastacidae > Cherax > Cherax quadricarinatus. Next base: position 55,956,948 of record NC_069403.1, read on the forward strand.
GGAGGCCTGGTCACAGACCGGGCCGCGGGGGCGTTGACCCCCGGAACTCTCCAGGTAAACATACACATAAGCACCATTTGTAGCACTAAATAGCACCAAAGTTACAGTATGCGTAATTAACGTATTCTAATGTATTTTTTTATATAGCAAATTAAATTAATTAACTCATCTCATTCACAAATAACTAATGGATTTCTCAGAGTCTAGCCTGAAAAAATATCAGTGTTTGCTCTGAAAATGTTCAGTTTTTGCCTTGAAAATGTTCAGCTTCGTAGTTCAAGGGAACTCTGCCGCCTCCCTAGACCTCTCCCTGCCTCATACACCTATGAAGTAATAATAATAATAATAATAATTCTTTTACAGAAGAGATCAGTCTTTGCCGTGAGGAGCAATAACGTGCTTGGAAGGTTCGCGGAGACCTTATCTAAACAATAAAAAAGGAGCTTACAAACTATGAAATTTAACTGTTTTACTTTCTGTAGATTCAAGGCTGTGTCATAGGTACATTATTCTTACAGGAAATACAGCATGCAAAAAAAAAGTATCTACCTTTCAGTAAATGCACACAGAGAGGTTTGCCTCGGTATGTATATACACCAAGAGGTGTGTGTATAAATAATATACGTAAAGAATTTACAAAAACACTCAAATTTTATTTTTTCACAAATTTAATTTAAATATACCCTGTGAATCTATATGGTACTGATTTTTTCCCAGATTTACGGAGAAGATTCCATTCATTTTGCGCTCCAGTTTTGTTTAACAATATGCTTGGTCTTGAGACATCAACATCTTGATGCTCACTCTTTTAGTGACATCTTAGTAAGCATCGTGTAGTGGTGGTATCATTGAAGGTGGTCTTCAGATGCTCATCTCAAAATAGCTTGGGGTCAGGTCAGAGATGTTTAGGGTTATGCTTATCGACTGTCGACATTAAGACCTCAATTTACCTCCATTTTTTGATCTGTCGAATATATTTTAATCTCTAATTGAGCTAAAAGTATGCCAGTGGCCTTATATACTCCCTGGTTTTGCCAGCACTTGTTGTGGTCCGCCAGGTCTGGCGCCGTCTAGTCGTGAGTTCCTCGCTGGCTGCCGCTGTGCGTCGAGCAGGCGACGCCCATGTCACAACCATGCATACAGATTTCTGATGAAACGTTTGGTTAATTACCCATTTGTAATTATCCAATCGAAGTTACACGAAGATTGCTTTACTCGTAGTGTCTCGCATTCTAAATTAAGTTGATCACATAACATTAAAGAAAAAAGTATTTTCTAATAGCCATGGCACAAAGTATTTCCTCTGATCCCAGTACGGAGCTCTTCATTCAAGGAACCGTAGCTATCCTGAACTTTCTTGGATAAAAACTTATTGTTTTAAAATTTTCAGGTGCTATATAACGCATACGAGCTTAGTTGTCTATAAAGAACATCATTGCTACTGACTGAGAAGTAGACAGTCTCGACACACTGGGGAAATATTCTTGACTAATCATGCAGGCCGCAGAACCTAATGGAAACTTTGATTTCCCTCTGGGGATTACCGGATTGGATTTTAGCCAAACTTATAAAAATGGAAGAATTGTACTTAAGGCAGAGATTTGTTTGATTAATAAATTGTCATTTACTTCAAATTCACCTTAAGCTTTACTGTTAAAAATCAATTAACCTGGTCAAGGGCTTCTTATTTAACACTACCGTAAGTGTCGAAGTCGCTAAGGAGTCTTTTCAAGTTAGCCTTATATTAGTCTTTTTATAAAAACCGGAATAGTTTGTCAAGCATTAGTAATATGTAGGTCTTTTTCTTGAATTTACGCGAGAGCCTTTATGAATCTAGTGGTCAATTAAATATCATTAGGTTATAATATGGTACTGTAAACATACTTGTACATGTGTTAATCTCCACTGTTTGAGATATAGCTTTTCTCCTAAATTACGGAATACATTAATTACCTCATCATGGATTAGTGAACTGATTATGAAAAATTGGCTCAATAAACCTACTGCACTTTTTGGATTTTATTCAATTTTTAGTAGATCTAGTTGACGGGCAAAATCAACATTTGCATGTCTTTACTGTTGGTAAGTAAGAGAGAAACCTAGGGTGGTGTTGCGAAGAACTCCCAGAACGTAGTAACTAATTATTTAAGTCAGGTAGCAGCTTGTTTTAAAAACTGTTACTTCGCCATGAAAAATCTAAAGTTTTTCATTTTTAAAAACTGTAACCAAACTATCTGCCCTTTCAGTGAAAATCATTGAATTGGCTTACAACACTGAAATTGACAGGACTCACGAAATCGTATTGACCGATTGAAAACAAACCATACCACCAACGGGGTGGGGTTTGAACTCGCGGTCAGGCAAAACTCCAGACCGTCGTTCGTCTGGAGTTTGGACTGACCGCGGGTTAATCCCACCGTGTATGGTTTGACTGCATTGACGATGAATTGAAAATGGTTGATACCCATACGGCTGTCACGATAATATAATATTAATAACACCTATAATTATAAGTGCTGTTGAATGCTAAGTTTTAGCAAAAATCCCAACTGTAAAAATAATCTACTTCTGTGAGCTATCATTGGAAGGTTGAAATTTAGCAAATTTATATTGTAGAAATTGTTATATTTTTAAACTAATAGTTTAATAGCTCATCGGGTTAAAAAATAAAGAGCAGGAAAAATATTATGGTGTGGAGTTTCTGATTATCTCAGTGGTGTTCAGGGCGCATGTTGGAGCCTTTCAGCTTAAACACCAATACCCATTTATCAGAGGCTTTGGAGGCCAGTGTCTGTGTAAGAATCTTGTGCGTGTGCGAGTAAACTACGTAGACGGAAGGCGTGGGTTGGGCGTGCGCAGCGAGAGAAGCAAAAGTAGGGAGGTGGTAGTGATGGAGGGAGTGTTGTGAAGATGTGCTTCTTGGTCCAAGCCTCAAGTGTTGGCACTTCAACTTAATGGCTCGGTCATGTGCTCCTCGCTAATTTCGCTCGCATAGTGGCGCCACCAATATATTATTTTTTCATAACACTTAAGACTTAGCAGATTACACTACATACAGTGAGTCAATGTCTACGGATTTTTATGAATATTTGTAAATATGTACTCTTTTTTTTTTTATATTTTTTGGAAATGTTGTTTTAACGTTTACTTCCAGGAATAGGAACAAGGTGTCTGTTATAATCCAGAAATAGTAAATATAAAGAGGATAAGATAACCTGGTCATGATATATAATACTAGCGTCCCAATTGTATGCTCAAGACAAACATGTGATAGCAAAATTATTGATCTACAGTTTTTACCTGTCCTTTCACATTAAAAGGCACTTGTTCTAGAACGAAAGCATTATTTAACTCGTTATAACGGTTCATTGCACATATTTTTTTTTCTTTTCTGAGTTAAATGTGGAAATTATACCGGTATTCTGGATTTCGTTTATCTCCTATTTAGAGATATCTGCACACAAATGCTAACATAATGAATTAGGACATCTCCAGGGAGCGACGAGCACTAACGACATGGGAAAGAGGGGACAGCAGACTTGGAAGTTCATCGAGGCTCCTATGAGAACTATCTACTTCTGTCTAGATTAAGGACAGTTTGGTATTATTCTCCCCCCCCCCTCCCCGCTTTTGCGGTTATGAAACAGAGGGGAAAAATATACAATTCTATATTGGCAAACTAGCATGGAATTTACAAGAGTTGGAAGGTATTGGCTACAAATATCTTTACTTATTGTACTGTTCCTATCGCAATTATTCGTTTTACTCACTTCCACTCACGAGCTGTGTATCAGTGATTCAGTTTAGTGCCACTTTGTTCTATGGATCCGTTCCGTGGTGCAGGAGGACGCGCACTTCTGCTTTGACTTCCACAACCGCCACCCAACTTTTGTTAAATACTTACGCTGGTTCGTTGTCCAGCTAATCGTCCTGATTTTAGTTGCTGTACTACTCAGGAATTTACATTGAATTTCAGTTTGCGCCAACATAGTTCCATCATGAATAATTTGTCAGTGTTAAAGGAGATGTAAATAGCATGCTAAAGGGAAACTGGCAAAGTAGGCAGATGGGTCTTCAAATCTTTCTAACCATGAACACAAAAAGTAGTGGTAAGCAGAGTTAAATCGGAAGCTGCCATAGGAGAGCTCTGTTTCCACAAGGCACAGTCTCTCACCCCTATTCCGTTCCTCACTCATATATCAGACATAGACAGTAATATAAACCATAGCTACCGTATTCATCCTTTGCAGACTCGTTACTAGGATCTGCTGGAGTGTCATCCATCGAGGAACACGGCAATTCTCCAAGAAGATAGATACCAAGTTTTCCAGTGGGAACGCAGAACCACATGATGTTCAATGAAGACAAATTCCAGTACTCCGATATGGAAAATGGAGGAAATAATACTAGGATCTGAGTATGCCACAAACTCAAATCCCACAACAGAGTGGATAACAATGTGAAGGACCTGGGGTGGTAATGGTAGAAGTATCTCACTTCATGGGACCACACAATGCACACTTCACATCTGCGAGGAAACTGATAGGATGGATAATGAGAACATTCAAGACAAGGGATGCCTCAAGCCAGTGATTTGATCATTTTTTTAAGCACTTGTTCTATCCAGGCTGGCTTACTGCAGTTCTTTTACATCCCCATTCACGGCAGGGGAAATTGTCGATCTGTGAATGTACAGGAACCTTTACTGCGCATATAAGATTCCATCAAAACACTTAAACTACTGGGGATCGCTGGAAGCTACTTGTACTCACGGAAGCGCAGGCGAGTTAGATTATCATAATCTATTCCTGGAAGATTTGGAGAGACTCGGTCCTCTAACCTGCACACAGAAATCACTCCCTTCGAAATCAGAAGACTTGGCAGGCTATGTAACATACCCCCAATAAAAAGTAGGGGCGCCACTGGTACACTTGAGAGCAAAGACAATAAGTGTCCGGGGCCCAAAACTATTACCCGCCTCCCACCAGGCCATAAGGGGGGAATTATCAATAGACACCTGGTTGTTTCATGAGGGAGCTGGTCAGATACCTAAAGTCAGTGCCAGATCAGCCGGGCTGTGGTTCGTACCTCTTCAAGGGGGGCTCCTTGGCGTGGTGAAGAGGCTCTTGGTCTGAGGAATTAGCCCTGTCGGTCTTCTTCCTCAGACCGAACCTAATTACCCCCCATTGGCCCCTCCCCTATCCCAATCCTCCCCCATCCTACCCTTTTTCCATTCCTCACTCTCTCCTCACCCATCCCTTTTGCCTTCCTCTTTTTAGCCTTTCGTGATTTCTCCACAGGAGCGCTAGTTCCTAGGTAAGGGAAAGGACACAGGGGTCGATCCCTTCCGTTGAGGTTTCTTGCGGTGGCGTAGGTTTGCCGTGGAATCTGGTTTGCCTAGGGATGTTCCCGATCCCTCTCCGGGATTCCCGGAGTAGCTTTGGGTGTCTTTTTGGGCGACGGGTGTATCTCTGGAAGCCTCCTTTCGGATACCGGGGGTGGTGGCTGAAGGAGATATGCTTTGTGGCGGATATCCGGCCGCCCTATCTTTTGTCACGAGGTAGCTCGGCAGCATGTGGAGGTTGCTATCGGATTGTGGTTTACTGGACATGAAGGGTACGGGTACTGGCACGGGTTCCTGCTGCATCTGCGCTAACTGCGGTGTCGTGTCCTCTTGGGCGCGGAGGGAGTTTTCCGGCCCTTTCTCATTCCCTGGGAACTATTACTCCTCGCTCCCCCCTTTTTTTTTATTCTTTTTTTTGTTTTTATTTTTTTCTCTTCTTTCTTTTTTTTCTTGTTAAAACATAAAAGCAAAGGAGTAACCTAACCATGGCAGCCCTAGTCCATGAAACCACTACACGGGCCCCTCTCTTGTTACCGCACCCCATTCTGGACCCTGCTTGTGTTTTAGACCACTCTTCGGGACACTCCTGATGCCCCTGTACCTCTTGCTGGTGCTGTTTCCATCACCCGTTCGGTACCGGGGCTTCGATGACTCCTTCGATTTGTCTGAACTCCGCTCTCCTTTGACTATGCTTCGGTCTTCTCCCTTTCGGTACGGCAATTTTCGAATCGCCCACCCATTTTCATGCCGGCCAACTCCGGTCCTACTCCTAAACGCCAACGTCAATCTCCTTGAGTTGCTCCGTCGTTACCTTCACATTCTACTCGGAAACGACCGACACGTCAAGCACTCCCTTTCCACGTCAGTTTCGACCACACAATGGATATAAATTCTTTACTTTTAGACAACTTCTTCTTCTGCCTAACCTTTCGACCATAGTATGCCAAGCGCTCCTGCGTCATGTTGGCAGAGACTATTTAATTTCACGCTCTCAAGGGCGGTACGCGCATCGTCACTGTCCAGATTGCTTACCCAGCTCATGATCATTTCTCTCCTTTCGAATATCGATACTACTCCTATCACTATTGAAAAACTCTTTCTCTCACTTCTTGTTGTGGGTACATGTCATTCTGCCCATACCATAGTCCAACAGAAATTTCCATTCATGTGGGCAATGACATTTTGACAGCTGGAACTCCAGGATCTCCCAATCTCGTAAGTAGACAACTTATGTCCTTCCATGCCGGGGGCGGAGACGTTCCCTTGCCAATGTGGCTCGTTTAACCATTTGTCGCCGAGAACTCCAGTCTCTCTGTATATGTCGCGGACATCGGTACACAGTTCACGAAAGGTGTTACCTACACCGCAACAAGTAGAATTTGCTGGCACGTTTGTCACCCAGCGAAATATTGCAAGATTCTTATGGCCGAATGCCAGTATGTGGTGCCGACTACCATTCTTTAATAACAATCTATGAAGTCAACCTCACATCTTGCCTTATTGTAATTGAAGCTCACCTTCGTCTCCCGCCGTTGCAAGGTACTACTTAAATGAACGTGAAATCCGTTGCCTCAAGTGGCAGAAGGTCCCTTATGCCTATGGCAGGGTTACTCCATCTCCGCTACAAGGGTGACTACCCCGTGTTTCTATTCTCGTGTTTCCAAACATCCCCCAATTCTGGGGTCCCCATCTTCTGCAGCCTCCTTAGTTGTTACCCCTCCCATAGCCATTACGGCATCTAATCCTTTTGCTGTCCTTGGCTCTGGACGTCCCGGACTACAACTCAGTCTGTTCGACATCTTCGCGTCCTTCTCACAAGCCCAGTATCGACAAGACACTCGTACGTACACCTAATACCATCGCCCCTCTACTCAGAAGTCATAAAAATCCACATTGCTCAAATCTTCTTTGCCCCTTACCTTCCCTTTTCCACATCCACACGTTACCTTTCCAGTCTCTGTACCTAGTTCTTCCCTCTCTCGGGCTCTATTACAAGTGTGGCAGATTCCTCCTCCTCGTACTATTGCCTTCCACCCCCGTTCCCCTCCAAGTTTCTACCCTACTTCTGTCACCTCCAGGTTTCTTATATAACTCTTCTGTCCCCCCCCACACTTCATCTCCAGTCCCTTCTACTTTTCCTCCCCCTCTACTTTGGTACAGTCATTACTGTCCCAATCTTTACTCACCCTCCTCCTCCTATCTCCCAATATGGTTTCCCATACATCTTATGAATTCAGAAACACTTGAAGCACATTTCAGATTATATTGCAGAGACTAAAAACCTTCAATGGACACTGAGTCACCTTCCTGTTCCTTTCTCTCCTATCCTCCATCTTCACAACCCCATTCTTCGCAACGCTCCGTTCCTTCGCTACTTGAACATCTTCCAATGCCACCACAAGTTGACTTTTTAAACTCCCTCTAGTCGTAGGTGCCTTACCACAGATTTCCCTGATTATTTCATTCATCGCCATCTGGCTATTTACGTGGATATCGGCCTCAGGGGGTAATCGGGGTGAGCTTCAGATGTTGCTTCCAGGTTTTCCCTGTTGGGCTTGCTTACATGATACCAAAAATTACACTCGGATGTTTTCCAACTATCTCAGGCTATTTTTTTGTATTATTCGGATCCTTTCTCAGATGGACCTTTAATGAAGTGCCTTATTCTACAGCATTGAATTCCGTACTGTCAAACATTGTCCAATACCTCGCTGCATTACACTGCAGCCCGTTTCCTCTTGATAAGTGTAGGTTACTATATGTTTTTTATATCTCTCTCCTTCTCGAGCATTTTTCTATCCCAGACTTTGCCTTTCTTGGTTCATCCTTACCACAACACTTCTGTTACTTGGTGATTTTAATGCCCACCTTTCCTCTGGGGGGGGTCTCCATTGTGACTCACGTGGCATTCAGGTTGGAGGTTTTCTTGCCTCTCACCCCTCCATGTTTTTAATTACGGGTACTCCCACCCATTTTGTTCCTCGTACTCATACTCTCTCTTGCATAGATCTATCTGTCTGCTCTTCCTCCACTGAACTAGGACTTCACCTGGTCTGTTTAACACAGACTTACATGGACAGCGATCATTTTCCGATCATTCTTATTTCTCCTTCCTATTCACACCCTTCCGTAGCCCTCGTGGCATTTGACTCTCGGGAAATTGGGATCTTTACTCAAACTCAATGCCTTTTAGTGAGGTTCTCTTCTTCATCCTCCATTGATGAGCTCCTACAACATCTTCTCGACATAAGTTTATACCGCAGCTTACTCATTATACCCCAAACCTCTCAGGCAGGCATTCTCAGAAGTGCGTGCCTTGGAGGTTCCTGATTGTCGCTCGTGACAGTACGTTTGGAAAGTGCCTGCATGGGGCAGGTACGGTACAATAGAGACGCTGAGAGGACGTGTTGATTTTTAAGCAGAAGCGTGCGATACGCATCGCCGTGTCATCCTCGTGAAGCTAAACGCTCTTGTTGGGAGACTATGTTTCCACCATCACCTCTGCTTCTTCTATGAGTGCAGTCTGGATAAAAGTGAGATAATTGAGTGGTAAATACTCTCCTGACCCGGCTCCTGTTCTAGGGTCATGGTGTTATATAAGCAAACCCTCTCGACGTTTGCCATTGAAATTGGCACACATCTGGTCCGTAATTTCCCGAGGGCTCCATCTATGCCCTCGTTTCTTTCCTCAAAGTCTGACCAGGGAGTTAGTAAAAACCCCCGTTGGACTTTTCTTCTCTCGGAGAGAACAGTATAATGGGCATTTTACCACTTCAAGAACTGGAGGCAACGCTCTCAGCTTGCCGATCATCGCGCTGGGGCCTGATGACAATTCATATTCAGTATGTTACAACATTTACATCGGTCAGCCCTTGTAGTCCTCTTACACCTCTTCAATCTTATTTGGGACAAGGGTTTCTTCCCCAGCATGTGGAAATCTGACCATTGTCCCCTTTTCGCAAAACCGGGTACTACAGTCTGATGCCTCCCACTATCGCCCCATTCGCTCTTACAAGTGCAGTTTGCATATGTGATGGAACGCCTCGTAAATCGACGTTTAATGTTGGTTTTTAGAGATCACAAACAGCTATCCGCTAGTCATTATGGCTTTCGTAAGGGTCGTTCTTCCATAGACCCCTTACTACGCTTGGTTCGGATGTTCGTATTGCCTTTGCGGATAAATCAATCAGTTATTTTTTTAAATAATTAACTGCCATATTTTTTGACCTGAGAAGGCATATGACACAACTTGGAGGTATATATTTTGGCCCAGCCCATTCCTTAGGCTCCGAGGACAATCTACAATCTTCCTTAAGAACTTTTTAACTGACAGACATTTCTCGTGTTCGAGTCAATTATTGTTCTTTCCCCGGACTTCGTCCAAGCTGAAGATGGTCCCTCAGGGTTGTGTTCTAAGCACAACATTTTTCTCCTTGCATACAATGATTTGGCTCTGTTCTCCACCAATATTTGGTCATCACTCTATGTTGATGACTTCGCTTTGCTTGTCGCAGGCAGCTGACTGTCACCTTATTGCAGTTTCTCTCCAGCATGGCGGTCGACCGTGTTTCACTTGGGCCACCACACATGGGTTTAAATTTTCATGTTACTAAAACTCACCAAATTACTTTTCATAGACGCTATGTTATCTCCGATCATCCCTTTGTATCCTATGGCTCCCGTATCCCCGAACGTGATAACAGTCACGGTTTCTAGCCTTCTCTTTGACCGTCGGTTAACCTGGAAACATCACAGTACCTCTCTGTAGGCAATTGTCACAGCCGGCTAACCTTCTTAAAACCCTTGCTCATCTTTTATCCTGGGGAGCTGATCGTCGAACTCTGCTTCGCCTACATTCAGCCATTACTCGTTTTATCGAAACGCGATTATGGTGACAGCATTTTTTCCGCGGCCTATCCTGCTACTCTCTCTCGGCCTTAATCTATCCATCCACCAAGGCTTACGTTTTGCCTTGGTGCTTTTCGCTCTTCCCCTGTTGGGAGCCTTTTACAGAAGCAAATGTTCCTTCCTTGTTGATCGCCGTGATGCCCATTGCCTTCGTTACTCATGTTCGCTCTCACGATCTAACAATCATTCCATTTATTGAATGTCCTCTGATATTAGTTGACTCTAATTCTTTATTCGTTCGGCCGCCCCTGTGTTGCTCCGTTCCCTTTTCTCTTCGCTACTTTCACTCTTGTCTTCCCTTCAGTTACCATCTTTATATGTTTTGTAGCATCTCACTTTTCCCTACCCCCTGGGAAGTTCCAGCTGTTCGGGTCTGTTCTTTCTCACTCCCCTTGCTCGAAAACTCATCTGCCTTCGGTGCTTCCCGCTCTCTTTTTCTTGATCGACTTCCACTCTCATTCTCATGCCAACGCTGTTGTAAACAGATGGCTTCTAAGTCTTCAGGACGGCGGCGGATTCGCAGCGTGTGTCGGACAGGTCGTACGAGGGCATTTACTATCTTCAGTAGGCATCTTTTTATGCTGAAACTGGATGCCAGTTCTTGCAGCACTTATTCGTATCGCATCTATGCCTGTGTCATTCATTTGTAGTAGTCTCAGGACTCCTAGTGCTCTTCAGGCTATTCGAAAATTTATACAATTCATCCCCTAGTTTCTTCCGTATCCAACTTGGCTACGCCGTATCTCCTACCAATCATAAAGATATTGTTTTTTTTGTTGGGTCCCTGGTATGTACGCCGTACAGGTCAATGGGAACTGCAGACAATGCTGCGCGGTCTGCAGTTTATGACTACCAATTTCCTATCGATGTGTTCCATTCTGGACTATTTTGCTGCTATAGCACCCCACCTTCGCACCCGTTGGCAACAACGTTGCGTCATCTCTGCTCGGTAACAAACTTCATTCTTATTAAACCGAGCATATGTTACTGGCCGTCTTCTTGTCTCATGCCGGGGTTGGGAGACACTCTCATCACCGCTTCCGCATTGGCCCACTCGTTTACTCTATGGGTATCTCATGGAGAGGCAACCCTGGTTCCTCTCTGTGAGCAGTGGCAAGTTCCTGTATCGATTAGCCACATTCTGATGATGCCCTCTCTATCAACGAGCACGCCAGGAATTTACTCCAACGTCGTCTTCGTTTCCTACTCTATCATTACCTTCCTTCTTGCTGTTGGACCCTCTTTATACTGACCTCTCTTCAGTGACTTTGACATCGACCTGATTTACTCACCAAAAATACTCTGATGATACTTTTCGCACTCCCCTCAGCCCTTTCTAGTAGTTCAGTCTCTTGCTGCCCTTTTCCCTTTCACCATCCACTGCCCCGCTGTTATCCGTAACCTGTTGCTCATCCATCTCCCTTTTGCCACCTGATGCCCTCGCTTCCTTCCTGCCCTGCAGCGCTGTATAGTCCTTGTGGCTTAGCGCTTCTTTTTGATTATAATAATAATAATGTGGTTCGTACATTGGACTACGTGCGGCCAGCAGTAATAGCCTCGTTGATCAGAACCTGATCCACCAGGAGGCCTGGTCATGGACCGGGCCGCGGGGGCGTTGATCCTCGGAATGCCCTCCGTGTAGACTCCAGGTAGCATGCTGAAAATATCTAACAAAAAAAGGACTCCTATCAATATATTCAAATTTGATAAATTTAGATTTAGAAAGTATATTAGGAAAGTACCGTTTTCCAGAAGAGTTGTACAGCAAACCTCCCAGGTAGCGTCATTAAAAAACCAGAACTTTGGGTAGCTTTAGTAATAGGTTAGATGAGTTCATGAGTAGGTGTGAGTTGGATCTGTCTAGCATAGGTCAAGAGACTTACTGCAATTGTTCTTAAATTTTGAAACGGTTTTTCCGTAAAAAAAAAAAAGGTGTACAGTTTTCACTGAAAGTTATTTCAATCAGAGTATGGTACATGCACAAACGATGATTTTAACACTACATACTGTATCACAACTCTTTAAATTTAAATGTATGTTAAGTGGTCAAATTATATGGAGTGGCATTTTTTCTAGGTAGACGGGAAAAAATTTGGCTTGTCTTTTTAAGTTCCCTAATATACTCGATGTATGCACAAGACTTATTCCTCAAAGAAAAAGGAGGAGTAGATGTAAAATAGAAAGAGACAGGCCCCTCTCTTTACAGGCGACGGAAAAAAATAACAGAGCGCTAAAAGAGGTCAATCTATCTGAAATGCGTGGGGAGACACTGGTCAGAGAAATAGCAAACATCGACTTAAGCTAAAGGAATCTTATAGGATCAGGAATCGGGGGAAGAACTAAAAGCCATAATGAAATCGAAAGAAACCCAAAGTATTTCTTCTCCTATGCCAAATCAAGTCGAGAACAACGTCCAGTATTGGGCCCTTACTTAAACAAGATGGGTCCTACACAGATGACAGCAAGGAAATGAGTGAGCTACTCAAGTCCCAATATGACTCAGTTTTTAGCAAGCCACTAACCAGACTGAGAGTCGAAGATCAAAATGAATTTTTTGATAGAGGCCACAGAATTTGGTTAACACAAGCCTATCTGATGTTATCCTGACGCCAAATGACTTCGAACAGGCGATAAATGACATGCCAGGGCACCTCTCCCCCAGGGCCAGACTCATGGAACTCCGTGTTCATCAAGAACTGCAAGAAGCCCCTATCACGAGCCTTTACCATCCTATGGAGAGGGAGCATGGACACGGGGGGCGTCCACAGTTACTAAAAACAACAGACAAGCCCCACTCCACAAAGGGGGCATAAAGCAACAGCAAAGAACTGTATACAGACCGATAGCACTAACATCCCATATAAAAATCTTTGAAAGAGTCCAAAAAAGCAAGATCACCACCATCTAGAAACCCATCAGTTACACAACCAGGGCAACATGGGTTTAGAACAGGGCGCTCCTGTCTGTCTCAACTATTGGATCACTACGACAAGGTCCTAGATGCACTAGAAGACAAAAAGAATGCAGATGTAATAAAATACAGACTTTGCAAAAGCCTTTGACAAGTGTGACCATGGGGTAATAGCGCACAAAAGCGTGCTAAAGGAATAACAGGAAAATCGGGCGATGGATCTATAATTCCTTACTAACAGAAAACAGAGAGTAGTAGTCAACAGAGTAAAGTCCGAGGCAGGCACGGTGAAAAGCTCTGTTCCACAAGGCACAGTACTCGCCCCATCTTGTTTTCCTCATCCTCATATCTGACATAGACAAGGATGTCAGCCACAGCACCGTGTCTTCCTTTGCAGATGACACCCCAATCTGCATGACAGTGTCTTTCCCTTGCAGACACTGCAAGGGTCCAGGCGGACATCAACCAAACTTTCAGTGGGCTGCAGAAAACAATATGAAGTTCAAAAGATGAGAAATTTCAATTTACTCAGATATGGTAAACACGAGGAAATTAAATCTCCATCAAGTACAAAACAAATTCTGGCACAAAATAGAGCGAAAAACCAACGTCAAAGACCTGGGAGTGATCATGTCGGGGGTCTCACCCTTCAAGGACCATAACATTGTATCGATCGCATCTCTAGAAAAAAAGACAGGATGGATAATGAAACCTTCAAAACGAGGGATGCCAAGCCCATGATGACCCCCCCCTTCAGGTCACTTGTTTTAAACTAGGCTGGAATATTGCTGCACACTAACAGCACCTTTCAAAGCAGGTGAATTGCTGACCTAGAAAATGTACAGAGAACCTTCAGGGCGCGCATAACGGAGATAAAACACCTCAATTACTGGAGTGCTTTGAGGTTCCTGAACCTGTATTCCCTGGAACGCAGGGGGGGAGAATACTGATATAACACCTGGAAAATCCTAGAGGGACTAGTACCGAACTTGCACACGAAAATCACTCACTACAAAGCAAAAGACTTGGCAGACGATGCAACATCCCCCCAATGAAAAAGCAGGGGTGTCACTAGCACGTTAAGAGACCATACAATAAGTGTCAGGGGCCCGAGACTGTTTTAACTGCCTCCCAGCATACATAAGGGGGATTACCAACAGACCCCTGGCAGTCTTCAAGCTGGCATGGACAAGCACCTAAAGCGGTTCCTGATCAGCCGGGTGCTCGTACGTTGGGTTTTCTGCAGCCACAGTAACAGCCTGGGTTTATCACTCTATCCCCAGGGGGCCTGGGCACAGACCGGGCCGCGGGGGGGTTGACCCCCGGGAAATCTCCAGGTAA
>NC_069403.1:55971951-55987885 GCF_026875155.1 Cherax quadricarinatus
TACTCTGTGAGTATTTTGGGAGGTTGAATTTAGAAAATTTTTTTTTTAGAAATTTGTTATTTTAAAACTAAAAGTTTACATGCACATGGGTTAAAAAAAGAGCGACCAAAATTTTTTGGTGTTGGAGTTTTGTTAATCTCAGGGGTGTTCAGGGCAGGGGGTTGACCCTTCAGCTTCCCCACAATACCCATTTATCAGAGGCTTTGGCAGGCAAGTGTCGTGGTAAGATCTAGTGCGTGGTGAGTAACTACGTAGACGGAAGCGTGGGTTGGGCGTGCGCAGCGAGAGAAGCAAAGTAAGGGAGGTGGGTAGTGATGGAGGGAGTGTTGTTGAAGAGCTGACATCTTAGGTCCAAGCCTCAAGTGTTGGCACTTCACTTAATGCTCGGTCATGTGCTCTCCGCTAAATTCGCTCGCATAGTTGGCCCACCAATATATTATTTTTCATAACACTAAGACTTAGCAGATTACACGTACATAAAGTGAGTCAATGTCTACGTATTTTTATGAATATTTGTAAATAAGTACTCTTTTTTTTTATATATTTTTTGAATGTTTGTTTTAACGTTACTCAGAAAGGAACAAGGTTTGTCTGTTATAATCCAGACATAGTAAATATAAAGAGGATAAGATAACCTGGTCCTGATATATAATACTAGCAGACCAATTGTATGCTCAAGACCAACATGTGATAGCAAAATATTGTACTACAGTTTTACCCTGTCCTTCACATTAAAAGACACTTTGTTCTAGATCGAAAGCATTATTTAACTCGTAATAACGGTTCATTGCACATATATTTTTTTCTTTTCTGAGTAAATGTGAAACTTATACCGGTTTTCTGGATTTCGTTTATCTCCTATTTAGAGATAACTGCACCAAATGCTCAAAATAATGAAATTAGTACATCTCCAGGAGCGACGAGCATAACGTACATGGGAAAAGAGACAGCAGACTTGGAAGTTCCCATCGAGGCTCTCTACTGAGAACTATCTATTCTGTCTAGATTAAGGACAGTTATGTATTATTCTCCCCCCCCCCTCCCCGCTTTCTGCCGGTATGAAACAGAGGGGAAAAATATACAATACTATATTGGAAAACTAGCATGGAATTTACAAGAGTTGGAAGGTATTGGCTACAACTATCTCTACTTATTAGTACTGTTCCTATCGCAATTATTCGTTTTACTCCACTTCCACTCACGAGCTGTGTATCAGTGATTCAGTTTGTAGGTGCCACTTTGTTCTACTGGATCCGTTCCGTGGTGCAGGGAGGACGCGCACTACTGCTATGACTACCACAACCGCCACCGCTTTTGTAAATACTTACGCTGGTTCGTTGTCAGCTAATCGTCCTGATTTAGTTGCTGAACTACCTCAGGAATCCATTGATTTCAGTTTGCGCCAACATAGTATCCATCATGAATAAATGTCAGTGATAAAGGAGATATAAATAGCATGCTAAAGGGATAACTGGCAAAGTAGGCAGATGGATCTTCAACTTTCTAACCAATCGAACACAAAAAGTAGTGGTAAGCAGAGTTAAATCGGAAGCTGCCATAGTGAAGAGCTCTGTTCCCCAAGGCACAGTACTCACCCTATCCTGTTCCTCACTCTAATATCAGACATAGACAGAGATATAAACCATAGCACCGTATCATCCTTTGCAGACGTTACTAGGATCTGCTGAGAGTGTGCATCCATCGAGGACACGGCAAATCTCCAAGAAGATATAAACCAAGTTTTCCAATGGGCAACGCAGAACAACATGATGTTCAATGAAGACAAATTCCAGCTACTCCGTTATGGAAAACTGGAGGAAATAATAACTAGGACTGAGTATGCTACAAACTCAAATCACACAACAGAGTGGATAAGAAATGTGAAGGACCTGGGAGGGGAAATGTCAAAAGATTCCCTTAAAGGACCACAACAATGCCACTATAAATTGGAGGAAATGATAGGATGGATAAGAGAACTTTCAAGACAAGGGTCCCAAAAATTGATGATCCTTTTTAAATCACTTGTTTTCTCAGGTGGAATACTGCTGTTCTTTAACCCCCCATTCACGGCAGGGGAATTTTTCGTCTAGTGAATGTACAGAGCCCTTTATGCGCTAAAATTTCCCATCAAAACCCCTTAACTAGGGACGCTGGAAGTATTGTACCAGGGCGCGGGCGAGATAGATATTTTAAAATTATACCTGGAAGATTCTGGAGGATGGTCCCAACCTCACACAAAAATCACTCCCTTCAAAAATCAGAAGATTTGGGCAGGCTATGTAACATACCCCCAATAAAAAGTGGGGGCGCCACTGGTACACTTGAGAGAAAAGAAAATAAGTGTCCGGGGCCCAAAACTATTCACCGCTCCCACCAGCATAAGGGGAATTTAAATAGACCCGGTTGTTTCAAGGGGGAGTGGCAGATCAAAAAGTCAGTCCCAGATCACCCGGGCGGGTTCGTCCCTTTTAAGGGGGGTCCTTGGCTTGGTGAAGGGGCTCTTGGTCTGAGGAATTACCCCTGTCGGTCTTTTCCCTCGGGACCGAACCTAATTCCCCCCATTCTCCCTCCCCTACCCCCCCCCCATCCTCCCCTTTTTCCTTCCCTCCTCTCCCCCTCACCCCCCCCTTTTCCCCTTCCCTCTTTTAGCTTCGTATTTCTCCCACAGGCGCGTATTCCTGGGTGGGGAAAAGGCAGGGGGTCGACCCCATTCCGTTGGGTTTCTTGGGGGGTGGCGTAGTTTCCCGTGGAATTGGTTGCTGGGGATGTCCCGATCCTCCGGTATCCCGGGTAGTTTTGGGGTTGTCTTTTGGGCGACGGGGGGATCTTGGAACCCACCTTTCGGTTTCCCGGGGGTGGTGGCTGAAGGGGTATGCTTTGTGGCGGATACCCGGCCCCCCCTCTCTTTTGTCCCCCCGAGGTAGCTCGGCAGTGTAGGTTGCTACCCCGGTTTGTGGTTTACTGGATGAAGGGTGGGGTTTATGGCAGGGTTCCTGCTGATCTGCGCTATAGGGGTTCGGCCCTTTTGGGGCGGGGGAGTTTTCCCGGCCCCTTTCATTCCCCCTGGGAATATTCCCCCCCGCTCCCCCCTTTTTTATTCTTTTTTTTTTTTTTTATTTTCTTTTCTTCTTTCTTTTTTTTTCTTAAAAAAAAAAAAGCAAAGGAGAAACCCTAACCAGGGCGCCTAGTCTGAAAACCACTCCCCCCGGGCCCTCCTTGATCCCGCCCCCCCTTCTGCCCTTCCTTGTTTTTAGACCACTCTTGGACACCCCTGATGCCCCTGTCCCTTTTGTGGTGCTTTTTCCCTCACCCGCTTCGGGTCCGGGGGCTTCGATGCTCCTTGATTTGTTGAACCCCGCTTCCTTTGATATGTTCCGGCTTTCCTCAGGGTACGGAAAATTTTCGAATCCCCCCATTTCATGCCGGCCAACTCCGGTCTACTCCTAAACCCCAAGTCAATCCGATGATGCTCCGTCGTTACCCCCCTTTTATCGGAAACGCCCGACAGTCAAGCACTCCCTTTCCCACGCTCAGTTTGGCCCACACAATGGACTAAATTTTTTTACTTTAAGACCAACTTCTTCTTCTCCCTACCTTTCTGCCTGTATTGCCAAAGCGCTCCTGGTATGTTGGCAGAGATATTTCTTTTTTTTTCACGTCTCAAGACGGTAGCGCCGTCATGTCCAAAAATGACCCAAGCTCATGATCTTTCTCTCCTTTAAATATGATATACCCCTTCACTATTGAAAAACATCTTTCTCTAAATTCTTGTAGTGGTTGTCATCTGCCCCATCCATGTCCAAACAGAATTTCCAGTCAGTGGCAATGACATTTTAAACAGTGGAACTCCGGGATCTCCAATCCTCAAGTAGACACTTATGCCCTTCCTCCCCGGGGGGCGGAGGTTTACCCTTGAAAATGGGGCCCGGGTTTAACTTTTGACACCCGAGAACTCCCGTCCTCTGATATTCGGGGGACATGGGTTCAAGTTCGAAAGGTGTACCACCCGCAAAATGTAAAAAATTGTGGCGTTTTGGTCACCCAGCGAAATATTGCGATCTTGGCCGAATGCCGTCTGGGGTCCCGAAAAAACCATTCTATAATTTTGGGTAAAACTCCATTTCCCTTAATTGTAATAAAGCTCCCTTCGTACTCCCGCCTTTGCCGGGTTATTTAAAAATGAACGTGAAACCGTTCCCTCAAAGAGGCAAAAAGGTCCCCCTTATGCTTTGGCAGTTACTCATCTCCCCCCCCAAGGGAGTTACCCGTTTTTCTTATTTGTTTTTTCCAAACCCCCCCCACTTCTGGGCCCCATTTCTGCGCCCCCTTGTTGTTACCCCCCCAACCCATTAGGGATTAACCCTTTGCTGTCCTTGGTCGAGTCCGACTAAACTCAGTTTTTCCACATCTTCGGCCCTTCCCACAACCCCCGTATCGACAAGACCTCGTACGACACTAATCCAATCGCCCCTTACTCAGAAGCCCAAAAAATCCACATTGCTCAAATCTTTTTTCCCCCCTTTCCCTTTCCCCTTTTTCCCACCTCCACACGTTCCTTTCAGTCTCTGTACTAGTTTTCCCCTCTCTGGCCTTTAAAGTGTGGAGATTACCCTCCCCCTGTACTTCCCTTACCCCCGTCCCCCCCAAG
Organism: Cherax quadricarinatus; assembly: GCF_026875155.1. Lineage (NCBI taxonomy): Eukaryota > Metazoa > Arthropoda > Malacostraca > Decapoda > Parastacidae > Cherax > Cherax quadricarinatus. The sequence continues at coordinate 55,976,600 of NC_069403.1, forward strand.
TTTCCCCCTCTTCTGTCACCCCAGGTTTCTCTCTTTGCCCCCCCCCCAACTTCATCTGTCCCTACACTTTTCCCCCCCCCTCTATTTTGGGTACGTCCATTACTGCCCCATTTTTTCCCCCCCCTCCCCCTATCTCCAATAGGGTTTCCCCATACATTTTGAATTCAGAAACCTTGAACCCATTTCAAAATATATTGCAGAGAAAAAATTTCAATGGACACTGATTCCTTCCTTTTCTTCTCTTCCCTCTCTCCTTTTCAAACCCCCATTCTTCGCAACGCCCCGTTCCTTCGCATTGAACATTTAAAGCCAAAAACCGTTGATTTTCTAACCCCTTAGTGTAGGTTGCCTTTACCTCGATTCTGAATTTTTTTTCCCCCAAATCATGGCTATTTACGGGGAATATCCGCGGCTCAGGGGTAATCGGGTGAGCTTTAGATGTTGCTTTCCAGGTTTTCCCCCGTTGGTGCTTGTTTCAAAAACCAAAAAATTTTCACCCGGTGTTTTCCAAACCCATTCAGGCTATAATTTATTTTATTCTTCGGATCCCTTTTTCAGATGGGACCCTTTAAGAAAATGCCCCTTTTTCTACGCAATGTATTCCCTACTGTAATATTTGTCCCTACCCCGCTGCATTAACGCAGCCCGTATCCACTTGAAAAAGTGGTTTACAATATGTTCTTTTTTCTCTCTCCCTTTTCGGTTTTTTTATCCCCGACTTTGCCTTTTTTGTTTCATCCTTTCCCCCACCACTTCTGTTATTGGGGATTTTAATGCCCACATTTCCTCTGGGGGGGGGCCTTTTGACTCACGTGGCATTAGTTGGAGGCTTTTTGCCTTCACCCCCTCCATGTTTTAAATCGGGGACTCCCCCCATTTTGATCCTCGTATCATACTCTTCTTGCATGATTATCAGTCTGCTCTTCCCCCACTGCACTAGACTTCACCCGGTTGTTCTACCGACTACATGACAGCGATCATTTCCCACATTCTTCTTCTCCCTTCCCTTTTTAACCCCCGTAGCCTCGCTGGCAATTTGATGGGCAAAAATTTGGGGTCTTTACTCACCTCATGCTTTTGTTGGGGTTCCTTTTCACTCCATTGATGAGCTCTAACCCTCTTTTCGACATCAGTTTTTACCCCCGTTTCATTTTACCCCCAAAACCCCGGCGGCATTTCAGAAGGGTGCCTTGGTGGTCTCTGATTTTGCTCGGCGTACGTTTGAAACGTGTGCTGGGGAGGTACCGGTACAAAAGAACCGCTGAGAGACTTGTTGATTTTAAGCAGAAACGTGGATCGCTGCCGTGTCATCCGTGAAATAAAAAGCACTTGTTGGCGGGGATAAGTTTCCACATCACCCCTGCTTCTTCTATGGTGCGTTGGAAAAAAAATGAGGAAATTGAGTGGTAAATACTCTCCTGACCGGTCCTGTTTAGGGTCATGGGTTGATATGCAAACCCTCTCGACGTTGCCAAATTTAAATTGGCACACATTGGTCCCATTTCCGGGGTCCATCTTGCCCCCCGTTTCTTCCTCAAAAATCGCCCGAGAGTTATACCCTTGGGCTTTTCTTCTTCGGAGAAGAACAGTTTAAAAAAAATGTGCCCTTTTTCATTCAAAACTGGAGGCAACGCTCTCGCTTGCCGACATCGGCAGTGGGCCTGATGACATTCATATTTGTATGTTACAACATTTAATCGGTAGCCCTTTTTGGGCCCTTTAAACCCCTTTTAATCTTTTGGGCCCAAAGGGGTTCTTCCCCCGTGTGGAAAAATTTCCATTGTTTTTCCTTTCCCCAAACCGGGTATACAGGACATGATGCCCCCCACTATCGCCCCCTCGTCTTACAAGTCAGTTTGCAAAGTGATGGAAGCCCCGTAATCGACGTTTAATGTGGTTTTTAGAGATCAAACAGTCTCTCGTAGTCAATGGGGTTTCGTAAGGGTCTTTCCTAGACCCCCTTTTCCCCTTTGGGTAGTTGTTTTGTAAAGCCTTTTCGTAATCACCAGTTATTGCCCTATTTTTGACCTAGAAGGCATATGACACAAAATTGGGGTATAAATTTTGGCCCCGGCCCATTCCCTTTGGCCCCGAGGCAATCTACACCTTCCCTTAAAAACTTTTTTAATCAGACATTTTCCCCTGTTCGAGTCAAAAATGTTCTTTCCCCGGACTTCGCCAAGTGAAGGTGCCCCGGGTGGTTCTAAGCACAACACTTTTTCTCCTTGCTTAAATGATTTGGCCCCGTTCTTCCACCCAAAAATTTTTTGGGTTTACTCTTGTTGTGACTTCGCTATTGCTTGTGCAGGCGCGACGTCACCTTTTGCAGTTTTTCCCCCAGATGCGGTCGACCGTGTTTCCACTTGGGCCCAACATGGGTTTTTAAAATTTTCAAGTACCAAAAATCCCAAATTACTTTCCTAGACCCTGTTTTCCGTACCTTTTTTCTCTATGGCTCCCCGTATCCCCCAAAGTGATACAGTCAGGTTTTAGGCTTCTCTTGACCGTCGGTTAAACCCGGAAAATACATTACCTCTCTGAAGGCAACTTGTCACAGCGGCTAAACCTTCTTAAAACCCCTTTCTATCTTTCCCGGGGAGCTGATGTCGAACTCTGTTCGCTAATTCAGCCCCCGTTTATGAAATCGATTATGGTACCGATTTATTCCCCGGCCTCTCCCGTCTCTCTCTAGCCTTAACTCTATCCATACAAGGTTCGTTTGTGCCTTTTGGTTTTGCCCTTCCCCTTTTAGAGCCTCTATACAGAAGCAAATGTTCCCTCCTTGTTGATGCCTGAGCCATTTCCCTTTGTTACTAGTACGCTTCACGATTACACAATCCCTTCCCTTTATGAATGGTCACCGTATTAGTAGACATTCTTTTTTCGTTCGCCGCCCTGTTTTCTCCCTCCCTTTTCTCTTCGCCCACTTTCCTTTGTCTTCCTTCAGTTACCACCCTTTTATGTTCTGTAGCATTCACTTTTCCCCACCCCCTGGGAAGTTCCCGCTGTTCGGGTTGTCTTTCTCACTCCTTCTCGAAAGTCAACTGCCTCGGGGGTTTCCCCCTTCTTTTTTGATCATTCCACTCTCATTTTTCTGCCACCCTGTGTACACGGGCCTTTAAATCTTCAAAGGGTCGGATTCGCAGCAGTGTTTCCGGCACGTCGTACGAGGGGATTTACTTCTTAGCTAGATTTTACTGCTGAAATGTATGCCCTTCTTGCAGCACTTATTGTATGCATCTATGCCCGTGTCATTTTGTATAGTCTCAGATCCCTTTTGTGCTTCAGGCTATTTTGAAAATTTTTATACATCCATCCCTAGTTCTCCCTTCCAACTTTGGCTACGCCGTATCTTACCCAAAAAAAGATATTTTTTTTGTTGGGTCCCCGGTCTGTCGCCGTACAGGGCAATGAACAGGCAGACACTGCTGGCGGTCAGAGTATATGACCTACCTTTCTTCGAGGTGTTTCCCTTTCTGGACTATTTTGCTGCAATGCTACCACCTTGCACCGTTGGCAACAAAGTTGGTAACTCTGCTCGGTAAAAAATTCTTTTTATTAAACCGAGCATATGTTTCTGGGGGTTTTTGTATCAGTGCCGAGGTTGGGGGACCATCTCTCCCCCCCTTCGCATTGGCCCCACTCGTTTTACCCTGGGTATTCATGGAGGGACCCTGTTCCTCTCTGTGGCGTGTCAAATTCCCGTATGATTGCACATTCTGTTAGATGCCCTCTCTATCAACGAGCACGCGAATTTACCCTCCAAGTCGTCTTCGTTCTCTACTCTTCTTTTTCCCTTCCCCTTCTTGCATGGGCCCCCCTTTAAAACCGACTCTCTCATTGACTTTTTGGGCAACGACTGATTTACTCCACAAACTTGATGTACTTTTCGCACTTCCCTCGCCCTTTTTGTTCGTCTCTTGCTGCCCTTTTTCCCCTTTCACCATCCCTGCCCCCCGTTACCCAACCGTTGTCTCCATCTCCCTTTTTTCCCCCTGATGCCCTCCTTCCCTTCCCGCCTGCAGCGCTGTTTAGCCCTTGTGGCTTAGCGCTTCTTTTTGATTATAAAAATAAATGGGGTTCGTACATTGGACTACGGCGGCCACCCGTAATAGCCTCGTTGATCAAAACCCTGATCCCCCGGGGCCCGGTCATGGACGGGCCGCGGGGGCGTTGATCCTGGGTTGCCCTCCGTGTGACTCCCGGTGCTGCTGAAAATATTAACAAAAAAAAGGGACTCTTCAATATATTCAAATTTGATAAATTTAGATTTTGAAAATATATTGGAAAGTACCCTTTTTTCAGAAAAGTTGTACAGAAACCTCCCCGGTAGCGTATTAGAACAGAACTTTGGGTAGCTTAGTAATGGTTAGATGAGTTTATGAGTGGGTGAGTTGGATCTGTCTGCTAGGTCAAGAGATTACTGTTTTTTTAAATTTTGTACGTGTTTTTTTCCCTAAAAAAAAAAAAAAAAGGTGTTTAAGGTTTTCCTGAAAGTTATTTAATCGGTATGGTACATGACAAAAGATGAGTTAACATCAACTGTATCACAATCATTAATTAGTGATTTAATTGGTCATAAATTTTATGGAGTGGCATTTTTTTTGGTGACGGGAAAATTTGGTTGTTTTTTTAAATTTCCCAATATACCGATGTAGACAAGACTTATTCCTCTAAAAAAAAGGGGGGTAGATGTTTTAAAATAGAAAAGCAGGCGCTCTCTTTACAGGCGAGGGAAAAGAATAACAGACGGTAAAAGAGGTCAATCTATCTAAAAATGCTTTGGGAGACACGGGTCGAGAAATAGAAAACACGAATTAAGAAAAGGGAAATTTTTAGGGTCAGGAATCGCGGGAAAAAACTAAAGCCATAAATTGAAATCAAAAGAACCCAAAGTTTTCCCTTCCCCTATCCCAAAATAAAAGTCGGAACAACGTCAGATTGGGCCTTACTTAAAAAGAGGGGTTACACGATGACAGCAAGGAAAGGTGGCTATAAAGCCCCAATATGACTCATTTTTTTAGCAAGCCATAACCAGACTGAGAGTCAAAGATAAAAATGAATTTTTTATGAGAGAGCCACAGAATTTGGTTTAAACACAAGCCTATTGGTTATCCTGACCCCCAAATGCTTCAAAACAGGCGATAAATGACTGCCCATGCACCTTTCCAAGGGGCCCGACTCATGGAACTCCGTGTTTATCAAGAAAATGCAAGAAGCCCTATCCGAGCCTTTCCATCCTATGGAGGGGAGCTGGAACCGGGGGGCGTCCCCCGTTACTAAAAAAACGAATAGCCCCCCTCCACAAAGGGGGCGTAAAGCAACAGCAAAGAAAATGTAAAACAGACCGATAGCACTAAATCCCATATAAAAATCTTTTAAAGAGTCCCAAGAAGCAAGATCACCACCCCTCTAGAAACCCCTCAGTTACAAACCCCGGGCAAAAAAAAGGGTTTTGCAGGTCGTCGTCGTCTCAATATTTGGGTCCTACGCAAGGTCTAGATGCACTGAAAACAAAAAGAATGCAGATGTAAATTACAGACTTTGCAAAAGCCTTCGACAAGTGTGACCATGGCGTAATAGCGCACAAATGCGTGCTAAAGGAATAACGGGAAAAAAGTCGGTCGTGGATCTAAAATTTTCCCTTACAAACAGAAAACAGAGAGTAGTAGTCAACAGAGTAAAGTCCGAGGCAGGCACGGTGAAAAGCTCTGTTCCAAAAGGGCCCACAGTACTCGCTCCCATTTTTCCTCACCCTCAAAATCTGACATAGACAAGGATGTCAGCCACAGCCCCGTGTTTCCTTTGCAGATGACACCCGAATCTGCATGACGTGTTTTCCCAAATTGCAGACACTGCAAGGCTCCAGGCGGACATCAACCAAATCTTTCAGTGGGCTGCAGAAAACAATATGAAGTTCAACGATGAGAAATTTCAATTACTCAGATATGGTAAACACGGGAAATTAAATCTCCTTCAGAGTACAAAACAAATTCTGGCCACAAAATAGAGCGAAAACACAACGTCAAAGACCTGGGAGTGATCATGTCGGAGGATCTCACCTTCAAGGACCATAAAATTGTATCGATCGCATCTGCTAGAAAAATGACAGGATGGATAATGAGAACCTTCAAACGAGGGATGCCAAGCCATGATGACATCTTCAGGTCACTTGTTTTATCTAGGCTGGAATATGCTGCACACTACAGCACTTTCAAGGCAGGTAAAATTGCTGCCCTAGAAAAATGTACAGAAAACCTTCAGGGCGCGCATAACGGAGATAAAACACCTCAATTACTGGGAGGCTTGAGGTTCTGAACCTGATTCCCTGGAACGCAGGCGGGGAAAAGATACATGATTATATACACCTGGAAAATCCTAGAGGGACTAGTACCCAACTTGCACACGAAAATCACTCACTACGAAAGCAAAAGACTTGGCAGGGCGATGCAACATCCCCCAATGAAAGCAGGGGTGTCACTAGCCGTTAGAGGACCATACAATAAGTGTCAGGGGCCCGAGACTGTTCAACTGCCCCCCAGATAATAAGGGGGATTACCCAACAGACCCTGGCAGTCTTCAAGCTGGCACTGGACAAGCACCTAAAGTCGGTTCCTGATCAGCGGGCTGTGGCTCGTACGTTGGTTTGCGTGCAGCCAGCAGTAACAGCCTGGTTGATCAGGCTCTGATCCACCAGGAGGCCTGGTCACGGGCCCGGGCCGCGGGGGGGCGTTGACCCCGGAACTCCCCCGGGTAAACATACACATAAGCCCATTTGTAGCACTAAATAGCACCAAAAGTTCAGTTGCGTAATTAACGTTTCTAATGATTTTTTTATATAGAAATTTAAAATTTTAATTAATCATCTCAGTCACAAATAATAATGGTTTTCTCAAGAGTCTACCCTAAAAAAATTTATCAGTGTTTGCTCTGAAAATGTTCAGTTTTTGCCTTGAAAATGTTCAGCTTCGTAGTTCAAGGGAACTCTGCCGCCCCCCTAGACCCTCCCTGCCTCTTAACCTATGAAGTAAGAATAATAATAATAATAATAATTCTTTTACAGAAGAGATCAATCTTTGCCGTGAGGAGCAATAACGTGCTTGGAAGGTTCGCGGAGCCCTTATCTAAACAATAAAAAGGAGCTTACAAACTATGAAATTTAACTGTTTTACTTTCTGTAGATTCAGGCTGTGTCATAGGTACATTATTCTTACAGGAAATACGCATGCAAAAAAAAAGTATCTACCTTTCAGTAAATGCACACAGAGAGGTTTCCCTCGGTATTGTTATACACCAAGAGGTGTGTGTAAAAATATATACGTAAAGAATTTACAAAAACACTCAAATTTTATTTTTTTCACAAATTTAATTTAAATATACCTGTGAATCTATAGGGTTTACTGATTTTTTCCAGATTTACGGAGAAGATTCCATTCATTTTGCGCTCCAGTTTTTTTTAAAAAACAATATGCCTTGGTCTTGAGACTCAACATCTTGATGCTCACTCTTTTAGTGACATCTTAGTAAGCATCGTGTAGTGGTGGTATCATTGAAGGTGGTCTTCAGTGCTCATCTAAAAATAGCTTGGGGTCAGGGTCAGAAAAGTTTAGGGTTTTGCTTATCGACTGTCGACATTAAGACTCAATTTACCCCCATTTTTGATCTGTCGAATATTTTTTAAATCTCTAATTGAGCTAAAGTATGCCAGTGGCCTTATATACTCCCTGGTTTTGCCAGCACTTGTTGTGGTCCGCCAGGTCTGGCGCCGTCTAGTCGTGATTTCCTCGCTGGCTGCCGCTGTGCGTCGAGCAGGCGACGCCCTGTCACAACCATGCATACAGATTTCTGATGAAACGTTTGGTTAATTACCCATTTGTAATTATCCAATCGAAGTTACACGAAGATTGCTTTACTCGTAGTGTCTCGCATTCTAAATTAAGTTGATCACATAACATTAAAGAAAAAAGTATTTTCTAATAGCCATGGCACAAAGTATTTCCTCTGATCCCAGTACGGAGCTCTTCATTCAAGGAACCGTAGCTATCCTGAACTTTCTTGGATAAAAACTTATTGTTTTAAAATTTTCAGGTGCTATATAACGCATACGAGCTTAGTTCTCTCCCATAAACATAGCAATAACAACTGAGGAAATTCTTAATGTCGGTGCTACAGCTGCGTCTTGCGCGCACACATCTGCGAATCATCCGCACTAGTAATAAGAAATAGTATTATAAAATATACAGCAGTATTACTGTAACATATGATAGGGTGTAAAACGCAGTGAATAAACTGATGGATACAAGGAATGAATAATAGGTTGATTACGTCCCTTGTGTGTTGATGTATGATGTATGCCTTGTTGATGTATGATGTATACCTTGTTGATGTATGCCTTGTTGATGTATGATGTATGCCTTGTAACCCACACTATATGTAACTACATAGACATAACAGTAATTAGTGCTCCTAAGCTGAAAACTACAAGTTTACATCGCATTTCTCCTACTTTTGTGCAAGTAGGGATGATAATTATTATAAGACAGACCCAGTTCCTCGGAAAGTTTTTAGGTAAATTTAAAAAATAAAAATGAAGTGACCTGTCAACTCAAGTTGGTGAGGCGCTGCAAATATTGATAATCGGGTTCATTAGTCTTAAGCATGTATTTCCTAAATTATGCCGCATTAATGGAAACTGATCATCGCCAATAAGTGAACATTACATAGATCTATATATTAAATAGATCCCAAGAAACGGACAATTGATAAAATACTACATTTGCTGGAAATGTTTCTAATTACCTGATTACAAGTAAATTTTACGAGGATTAACCGTTAAATGCCAAGTAAAACTGCACTTTACAAGTGTTCTCTTAAGGAACTAGTGTGCTATTATAAAGCACTTGAAAGAAATAAGTGCATGTTTATAACTTCTACAGTGAGCTAGATAAACTGTAAAGCTGAGTACAACTGAGATAAACTGTTCCCTTACTTAAGGTACAATATATATAGCCTATTAATAAAGGTTCTCTTTCTAATTGCAAGTAGTGACAACTGGTAATGGAGGCAGGGTTGGTGTGTATTCTAAAAGAAATATGATTGTTTATACAATCTAAGTATCTAGTAAATTTATAGCCATTCAATATCAAGATTGCTAAATATTACCAAGTTCATGTCCATAATTATGATTGTTGTTTGTTTATTTAATTTTGAAAGCCTATCAATTACTCAAAGGATCGTTAAGACTGCATGTAACCTGTTCACGAGCAAATTAATAGGGATTAATGTAGCATCTATATATATACACTTATGAGAAACACTTTTAGGTATATATAGCCTCGTATGATTGAAAATATGTTTGTTAAAGACGTAAATTTTCAATACAGTTGCTGGGTAGCTTCATGTTAGCTGTAAAATAACAACGCGAATGCAATACTTTGGTTATTTAATTAGTTAAACCTTCAGCTTGCTCCATGCTTACAAGTTATCCAGGGGCGTGGGAGTAAGCAATCATAGCACCCCGTTGTAGAACCTGCCGTGTTCCATTTCTCCTTGGGAGCGCTCTGAGTTGATAAAGCTCACAAGAATATAGAGTAAGGACTGCCTACCTTAGAATATGGTAAGGAGGTAGGCAGGAACAATATGGAATGGTAGAAAGGGGTTAAACAACCACTGTGGGCAAAACGGTGGCCACTGCAGCTGTCATTTACTTCGTGTATTAATTATTAATGAATTGATTAAAATCGTGGGGCTGTGGAAATAGATTTAAGTACAAACTTAAAATATTAAATTTTAAACAAAGGGTATCCGTATGCCCTTTTAACGTCTGTTCCGGATTGGCCAAGATAACACATACAATAATTTGTTTCTTCATAACGCAATACGAAGGTCCTACATATAGATTGCCTCGACATGTCATAAACCTTTACACCAAACCTAACTAATATTCTCAGACATTGCTGTACATTGACATAAAGAATAATATCTCACAAAAAAAGAAACACAAAACCACCCCATCCGTATTATGAACATGATTCGTATGTAGTGGTGGTGGCCTCCTGTGACGGATGATGAACGGCCCTCTCGTATAATGTTCCTGCAGCTCCTGTTACTTCTCTGGGATTCCCGCCGGACACGATGGAAGGTTAGCGACTTACACATGAGAAATGTTTAAAAATCCATCGACTGCCTGATAGTACGATTTCATGTCACCTGTATATCACTCAAACTATTATATACGTATATATATATATATTTATATATATATATATTTATATAATAATATATATATATATAATATATAAAATTTTATATTTTTAAATATAATTATATGTCGTGCGAATAGGCAAGAACTTGCTATCTTGGCTTAAATAGCAACGTCATTTGCATATAGGACAAGTGAAAATTTGTGTATGCAATAATTTCACCAAAATATTTTGAACCTAACGAAAAAAATATATTTCAATGTGTTTGTTTAGTATTAAATTACTGTAAACAAATTAAAATATATTTAGTTGGGTTAGGTAAATAAATTGCTCTTGTTATAATAAGGTTAGGTAAGTTTTCTAAGTTCCTTTTTGTGCAAAATTATAAATTTTTACATCAACATTAATGAAAAAAATATATCTTTAACGTATAAAAGAAATTTTAGAAAAGGACTTTAATTTTAAATGAGTTCTTTTCTAATTGATCAGTTTTAAATTCGGCACGAACATATATATATTATATATATATGTCGTACCGAATAGGTAAAACTTGCTAATTTTGGCTTAATAGCAACGCTTTTCTTGCGAATGGAGGCAAAGCGAAAATTTGTGTATGCCATAATTTTTGCAAAGATCATTCTGAACCTAACGAAAAAAAATATATTTCATTGTGTTTGATTATTATTAACATATTGTTAAACTATCTAAAATATATTTAGTTGGATTAGGCTAAATTAAATTGAGCTTTTTTATAATAAGGTTAGGTAAGTTTTCTGGGTTCTTTTGGTACAAAATTATTAATTTTTACATTAATATAAAAAAAAAAATACATCTTTAAACATTAAGAAATTTTTTTTAGAAAGGACTTAAATTTTAAATGAGTTTTTGCTAATTAACTAGTTTTACCCATTCGGCACCCTGTGACGTTGGCCGTTCCAGTAAATGTAAATTTTTCACTTGTTGGGGTTTTTAAAAATCATTAACAATAAAAGGGAAAAGGTTGGGGAACTTTTTAGTTCAAAGGGTGTGACGATAACACCTCTCATCAAAATTTATTAAGGGTTCTTTGAGCTGTTTCCAGTAC
>NC_069403.1:55988385-56022362 GCF_026875155.1 Cherax quadricarinatus
AAATATCTATACGTATCAGTTTAAGTTATAATATTTGCGAACTTATATGAGTTTTGAAGACAGTGTACGCACTTATAACATTAAATGTACTTGTAGAAATAAAGATATTATTATTAAGACAATGAAGCCAGGGCAAAATTACTAACAAACATACGGCACCCCTGGACACTATCAGTGGCAAAACCAATACTGCGGCACCCTACTGAAAAACAATGCAGTATATTTTCATTAACTGTTCTAACTGTTACAAAGTCCTATGTCTCCGTTTATCTCTCTCTCTCTCTCTGATACATTATCGTTTGTCATTGCGTTCGAGGTATCCATATCTTTAAGAATATGCATGGTAGGGCTCACGAGGTTTGAAGGAAGTGACCCTGAGCACAGCCAGTTAACAAGGGGTTTAAGAACCGAGCTCGAACCTGGGAACGTTGCAAAAGTGAGACGTACACACGTAATAATTACTATTCGAACGAAATTGATAAATCCAGATAAATTAAGCCAACGTAAGATTAAGAAAATGCTCTCAAGACTTTGAGCTCTGCAGCCTGTTAGGGTAGGTAAGATTTGTCAGGAAACAGGACAAGTGTTTCTTGACACGGGTCTTAGTCAGATGATGACCCGCCGCTGGGGCTTTGGCATCCTGTCCCCTTAAAACTTAAAATATGTGCCAAAAACCCTGTAAACAAACTTCTCATTTTTTTATTATATATTAATTTCATTTAGTTACATATTTTATTATTATTATAATAATTTAACTACTTACTACCTCTGGTTTGTATTTTCATTAAACTTCGAGTCTTCACTCGGATTTTCTGACTTTGGTTGGTAAGTGTGTATCTGTTGCATGAGGTTAAGTGGTTGTTACAGGAAAGAGTTCAGCATTGGTTGGAATGGGGAAGTAAAAATTGCGTAAAAGAACAAACAATTCTTGCTTAATTTATTACAGCAACCTAGATGTGTATTGGTACACATTTGGGTTACTGAAAAGTGTTTTAAACGCCTATGTCATTTTTGTATGATTGAAGAGCCAAATATCTATACCGTATCAGTTTAAGTTAAAATTATTTTGCAGAATTATTGCATTTGAAGGACAGTGTTACTGCACTTAGTGAACTAAGAATGATTGAGTATGGCTTTCTCTTGCAGACAGTTGAGAGACAACAAATGAAAAGATCTTAAAAACACTCACTACAAGAATTATAAATAATATCGTAGAATAAAAAAACTAAGGAGTGAATCAAACTACCCACACTTCTCCCTTACGGTCAGAATGTGTTCAGGATAGACTCATTTAGTCTGCTATAGGTAGTGGGTTGGTAGCAACCACCCAGGGAGGTGCTACCGAACTGCCAAATGAGAGTGAAACGGAGGGTGGCGATATTTTCAGTTTTGAGGGGCATCTGAACTGCAGTATCGGTGCGCCTCTGGGAAGACAGTGATGGAGTGAGTGATGGTGAAAGTGCTTCTTCTTTTTCGGTTCACCCTGCCTCGGTGGGAGACGGCCGGCGTGTTAAAAAAACAAAACTAAAAATTTCGAGTCTTATGGCGAATACTCTGAAATTTTCATCGTAGTTACAATATTTTTTAATACCTTATGACAGCAACCATTCAATGCGTACATTTTCAGCCTTCTGTCAAAACTTGTTGGTTGTTTATTTAAAGCCTATAGATTGCACGACCGCACTAGAGTCATTAAGGCTGCACGGCACACTGTGAAAGCTTTTAAAAATGTTAGTTAATAATGTGAAAAATAATGGGCTTCAAAGTTGTATAGATTTTCACAGCTTATGTACTACCACAGTATAAGTTGGCGATAAAAAAATAACACGTATCAACTTTTGTTTTTTAAATTTATCGATAAAGCAAAAAGTGTGTCTAGTGGAAGGCTTCGGTCAGATGACCAAAAATTTCAGTGGCGGGTCATCTTATGACTAAGACCAGTGTCAAGTCAAGGTAAAAGTCCAAGATTTACTTCTGCATGATACAGTGTTTGTACAGAGATAGGTGACATCTGGTTGTTCAGCAGAAAGCCCATGGTTATGTAGAGCATTTCGGCCTGACGAATCTTACTTAACTGGTTTGCAATGACATAAAAGTAAGTAATAGCATAATTACTAAAAACTTGCACGTAGAGGCCACGTTATATGACGCAGTGACACTCTTGTTTTGGGGGGATAGTAGTTTTAGTGTTATGAATTAAAAACATATGTAAAGAAATGAAAAACCTCTAAAACGATTCATAAATAAATAAACTTACGCAGAAAACTTCTCGCAAGGGATATTTGAGGAATTTCTGAACAATCTGTAAAACAGTAACAACGTATCTTGCAAAATAAGAAGGTTCGTATTATTCAGTTTCATTATCTATTGAGTGTGAAATATTTTTGACATTTAATTCACAACAGATAATATACATTGACCTCCAGTTGGCTCATTCGTCATGGTAGTCACATTTATGGTTGGCTCTGTAACTTTGTCAGCGTCTTCCGTAAGTTCAAGTGTACAGAAAGTCATGCAGGTTAAGTATCCACATATTTCATCTGCTAAATGCCGTTGCGTGTGGAATGTTCACTTGTTTGTTGATGGAGAAACTTTTTATTCTCGTCACCGAGTGATGCAGAAGTATCAGAAATAACCTATAAATGGGGACGGTGCCCTTACCTGGCAAAGAGGCGCGCCACGTATGAACTTATCTATCCATCTTTCTATATATATCTATATATATATATATATATATATTATATATATATATATATATATACATGTATATTAGCATGTACTCATTTAAAATTAAGTCCATTCTAAAATTTTCTTTCTTGCGTTTAAATATTTTTTTTATGTTAATGTAAAAATTAATAATTTTGTACCAAAAGAACCTTAGAAAACTTACCTAACCTTAATATAACAAGCGCATTTTAATTTAGCCTAATCCAACTAAATATGTTTTAGATAAGTTTACAATAATTTAATAATAAACAAATACAAGGAAATATTTTTTTCGTTAGGTTCAGAATCATTCTGAACCTAACGTAAAAAATGTATTTCATTGTGTTTATTATTAAATAAACAAACACAATATATATTTGAACAGAGTTTAAGTCGTAACAGAAATTCTATTAATAAGCTGACAGCAGATACTATTTTCTCATAAATGAACTGTATTTGTTACTTCTCTGTCCCAATTTAAAGTTTATCCTCCTATAGTTCCTTTCTTACTCTAAATATATTTGGGGTCGTATTTCATCTATCTTCTGTTAATTCACTTTTATTGATGTGTATTCCATTATAAAAAATAAGGTTCCCAAGAAATAACATGGCAGTTTGAGAGCGTGAACTCTATCAGGTAAGTGGACAACAACATAAGTATGAAGAAAAAACTTTTATCTAGACAAAGTTTTGCTCTAACCAGAACTTTTTCAGGTCACTAGGAAACGCTACAAAAAGCAAAACGTTGTCGAGACAAAAAGCTTTTTGTTCACATGTGTGCCTTTGTCCGATACAATTTAGAATTTCGCAGAAACTGCGGTGTGCTATAACTATCGTCTTCGGCCTCTTTCCTGAGAAAGGGCTAAATCACTGCTAAGGTCAAGATAATTTCGGTCACTTCCCAGTATTGCAAAAACATTTAAATGGCTTGAGAGTAAATTTGTAAGGCAAGCTGCCTCTTATTTAAGACTGTTGTTAATTATGCTTTATAATGTAATATGACTAAATCTGCCTTATCATGGTCGAACCAAATTTCAGTAATAAAATTTTTATTAGCTCAGTGGTGGAGCGTTCTGCTCATATCTAAGGGACCCCTCGTTCACTCTAGAGCTAGTCAAGGCGTATAAGGTAGAGTCCGGGTTCACCTAGCAGTATATAGGTATCTGGGAGTTAGCCAACATTTGTAGCTCGCATCCTGGGAAAGAGGACGAAGGATTCCAGTAGAAAGTTACATTGTCTGGCTTCCGTGGAATATTCTGGGATAACAGCCCTCTGTAGTTAACATTCCGAAGAAATCTTCTTTGATATAATCAACCCTTCACATATATTAACTTAGTAATAATATGCTTGGTCTTCATTATCCAGGACTTAATATAGAAGACATGTGTCTATTTTGTTTATTCTCCGACTTGTTGTATGAACTATGTATAATACAGGTTCATTGTCAGCTTTTCTATAGAAGAGATGCATCCTTCATACTCACAGATATATATGTATAAATCATGCCCTCGTGTATATAAAAAGAAAGATGTGTCCTTATTCTCTTCTTGGGTTATCTATAGATGGCATATACATTAATAAAGAAGAGTACTGTATTTTCCGGCTTCATATTGAAACACTATTCAGTGTAATTCCGAAATATACAGTATTCGTCTTATATTATGTTACTGTCTTCATGTAAGTTTGTTCGTGCCACTGACCAGTGTTTATTACACTGGTGGTAATCTAAAGATATTGCAGTCGAGGCTCATAACATCTTTTACTGGAAGATGTGTCCGTGTTGCTGATACTGAGTTATGAGGGATGGTTTAGTTATGAGCAGCTGTTGACCATGAACCAGAGGAGTTTCTTTTAAGTGGTCTCGCTTTCTCTTGTGTGCTGGCCGACCTTTCTCTCACTCTCTTACTACCTACATACCGACCTTGTCATGACCCTGCTGGTGCTGCAATCTAGTCAGCTCTCTCTCTCTCTCTCTTGTTTGTCACCCGATCTTTCGGCCATCTGGTGGCTATGACCTGACCTTACTATCACCGAGTGGGTATAACCTGATCTTACCATCACCTAGTAGCTTTGATCTGATCTTGATGTCACCTGGTGAGTGTGATCTGATATTAAGAAAAACGGATAGAATCACTGTAAACTAATTGTGTTGGGTTGAAGTTTCGGTTGTTGAGTTTTCACTGCTGAATGCGAGACCACATAGAACACCGTCTGTACAGATGACTCTACGTTGCTAGGTACTGTCGCCTCACATCTGCTTCCTCAGTTCTTCAGGATTTGTAACGTATAGGTTTGATTAGTTTTTATGTTATTTGGTTTTTATTTATGATATTGAGGGAGTAGTGGGAGTGTTTGGTGGCCACTGCTACACTAATGACTGTTTAACAAACTTTGGATGTGGTTACGGCTGCTAGCTACACCGTTCACATCCCCTTTATTCCCTTCATTTGCTCATAGATATATGTAGAAGGCCTTCTGTCGTCTCGCTGTCTCCCATTAATATTACATCACAAGAAAGTCATCATAACATTACCTCACAAGCAGTCATCACAGTTACATAGTGTCAGTTTTGGGACTGAATTTCTGCAGTGTGTGTGTGTGTATGTGTGTGTGTGTGCGTGTGTGCGTGCGCGCGTGTGTGCGTGCGTGCGTGTGCAGCTTCTGTCCATATTCGTTACTCTTGTCATTTCATCAACATTGTGGACAATCCGGCTTCGAGGACTGTTAATCAATTTGATTTCATTCCGGATAGTCAGAAAACACTGCTGTCCTCTCACTAACGACATAAGAACATTTTCCTTGCGGACTTAGTGTCAGTAATGGGTCGTGTGTGAATTTATTGTATTCCGAGTTTGTTACATTGGTGCTGCAGTGTTGTTGGCAGCGCTTTGATACGAATGTCCTGAATGAACAGTGTGTGTACATGGAGTACATTGTCTTGGATTGACTTTGACTTAGCTTTGGTGTCAGTGTTAGTTAATTTTGGTGTACTGGACTATTATTTCATTATATTGAATAAGCTTAGTATTTACCTAGCCTTGTAGATTCATTTTTTTTCTGCTGTAGGAGTGAATGGACGTTGTCACTAATTTGCGTTGTTGACGTTTACACACTGTAATCGTGTAGACAGCCTTGATCAGTTGGTATCTGCAGACGTGTTTATTTAGGATTATGTGCAAATGAGTTGCACACTTTAACATGTGTCTTTAGTATTGCACATTGTTATATATTTTCTACCATGTAACGACTATATCATGCATACTGTAAATATAATTTGTACAAGGTATCTTCAGTAATTAAATATAAGGGCATTTTACTCCTTGTTTTACCAAATCTCTAGGCTGGTAACCAGGAGTAAGCTTTTCAGTTTGTTTTACCAAATCTCTAGGCTGGTAACCAGGATTAAGCTTTTCAGTTTGTTTTACTAATATCTAGGCTCGTAACCAGGAGTAAACTTTTCAGTTTGTTTTACCAAATCTCTAGGCTGGTAACCAGGATTAAGCTTTTCAGATTAACCATGAAATAGTTTGCCTACGACAGACACTGCTTTAGAAGTTGAGGCAAGCATATCTCAGAGTCTCAGTAATTTTCTTTTATCATTTTCTTTGGGTGATGGCGAGAGTAAACAGTGGTTCACTTACAGCTGCTACATGAAACTCATGTAAACACTTATGTTTGTCTTGGGTTACTTTACTGGACTTTTTAGTTCATGTAGTTAGGAATTAATGTAATTTCTCTATATAAGACAGCGCCAGTTTAGTTGTCCCCTATTTTCTAATATCGTCTATTTTAATGTCTTGACGGTATCTGTAGGTAAGTAACCTAATGTTTTGCTTTTTTTCTCTGTTATTTCATTGGCTTGATCAACCGAGAGGGCGAGTATACATGAGCATTTAAAATCTGACCTGACTTCGTGGGAGATGAACCGTCGAGGTTATTGGTGAGGTATCGTAGAATATATATAAATGTGTGAACCTGACTTGATGCAGTTCCAAGCAAGTGATCCAAACTGTACCTGGTTAAATGCCTCAACCAACCATGTCAGCTCTTAATCTCAGTTCCCACCAGAAAGATAAATACCTTCAGTTGGCAGAAGATCGACTAGTCCCGAGTGTTTTCTTGGCTGTTACATCTGTACGTCTACTTAGAAGCTAGCAGCGAGCATTTATGGCTTATTGAGTAAAGTCTCTTTGAAGATCAGTAATAAATACTTTTCTTTCACATTCACTGGTAGACTTTGACTCGAGAGTTATTATAACTTCCCTGGATTGAAGACTATCTTGTAATTTTTTTTTATTTAGCTTTGGTTCGTCATTTTTTTTTATCTTTGGTTAGGATTATCTTTTCTTTGTTATTTAATAAAGGTCTTCTAATAATTTACAAATAGGGGCCTAATTCTTAATTCTTTTATTTTTAACTTTGATCATTTTCAACAGGGAGAGCATACCGTCCTACCATTTTCCCAGATACCTGACCATGTTGTCACCTGGTGAAAGTTGCCTGACTTTGCTGTCAATATGACGACTTTGACCTGCTGCCACCTAGTGGTTATTCGACCCTTCACGTTTTAAATTTATGAGAGTTCCAGGGACTTAATAATATTTTTTTGTGATGTATCGCCATTGTTTGTGCGTTGCCTCAAGAACACTTCAGGATGATTGATTCATGTTGATTATAACAGTATATTTGTTGTTTTAAAATTATATATTATGATTATTTTTATAAAAAGCACTAACGTCGTATGGGTCATTGAGCGTCGCGATGTAGTAGCAAGAAATCTCACTTAGTTTTACAGGTTCAGATGACATTTGAAAATACACATGGAAACCTCTGGTTATGCATAACAGAAGATAATAGACATAAACATTGCACATATGTGTATACAGAGACAATAATACTAATGAAAATAAGAAACACACATATCAAGCTACACTTAAACTACGCTCATATGACAATAAAGAGTTAGAGTCTAGTCATGGTTATATAAAAGAAATATTTTCATTCTTCATTTGAAATAGCTTTTGATATATTCTTTATATGATGATAAGTAAGACGCATGTGCATCATTTAGGTATCCGTATTACGAAACGTTTCGTCTACACAGTAAACATCTTCAGTTGTATGGAGTCGAACATAGTCTGGAACAGTGTTCCAGACTATGTTCTCTAGGTTGAGGGACTGACTATCTCCAAACTATTTCACTGACGGTGATGGACTCATTACATTATCTTTGCATCTGTACTGCTTCTGCTGCCTTCTCTGCATTCGGCTGAAACCTTCCGGAATAAGGATACCTGATAATTGCACATACATGTATGTCGTAGCTACTTGTCGGTACTCTATATGATGCTTGGCGTAGTGTCATAAACGTTGATCAGTGAAAAGTGAGTAACCACTTGAACAAAATTTATACAGGTAAAAGAGGTATGTAGAGCATGTCCTCAGAGATTCTCCATCAGGTCTCACGAGACCTTCATCAGCAGGTCTTAAGTCAGAGACCCTTCTTTAGAAGGCCTCAGTCGGAGATTATTACCGTCATTAAATGAGTTTGAAGATGAAGATGGGTTGGACACACAACAATCATTGCACACACTCAGATGGAGAAAATAAAACAAGATAAAAAGAGTATTATATATTTGGGACTACCACTGAGGCATCCCTTCACCAGTAACCACGTTTAATATACGACCTGTGCCTGGGTATCCTTCATCATTATCATTATATTAAAGATCGTATCTTCTGAATTGTTTAAAAAAAACTCGAAGTTTATCTATTCATTTAACAATGTGTATATTGCCGATACAAAGGATGCGAGAATCAGATTTTAAAATAGTTGGCTGAGGTGTGAAGGTGGTGAGGCGTGATGTCAGGTGGCGGATCTTCACACTTCTTTATGAGAGCCTTCATTGTTTACGTCTCTCCAAATGGGCCATTCTCCTTATATATTTGACGCCTCAGCTTGTGCCGTGAATTTTTACCTGCAGTGAGATCATAATGCTTCGTGCCTTCCCCATCCCATCTCCTGCCTACCTTTATTGTCGATGATGCATTTCGGGCTTGATCTGTCCAATACATAATATAACCTTAATATTTAGCCTTAAATCACGAAGAACGAGGTTGATAAGAAGTAGACTGGCATATTTTTGAGCTAATATGTTTAATAGACACCTCTAACCCGTATGGATTTAGCGCTTGTTTGTAAATATAATGATTTAATGATACAAGCTTAAAAAAGAGATAATGGACATATTGAACATTTCACAGTACAACTTTGAGCAAATTTTGTCAAGCCCGGAGTCACTAGGTGGTATTACCTCTCACGGTGTACTCCTGAGGTTATTTTCTTATCGTGCGCAGAGTCTGATTGCCCTATATATGTATTCCGCGCGTGCCATTGCTTTTCTGAAGTGAAACGATTCAATTATAGCAAGTCTGTGTACGTCAAGTATGCAAAACATAGGTGACGTAAGAGAAAAGAGATGTGATGAGCCAACGAGGCTCTGTAGATTTTCAACAGTGAACGGCACTATATTACAGAGCCGAGCCCCCTCGACTGTGTATCTTTCAGGACTGACGAGAGTTATGTGTCGAGTGAAGAAATTATTAGGAGGGATCACGTAAGTCCTCTTACAGTCCCGGAACCAAGAGGCCGAGAACATATTTTAAGGTTCACTATCACTATAAAGGCATGTTATTCCACATTTTCACTTGTTATATTGATAGAAAACTTTCTAAGTGTGTTGATATGACTGTCGTGATTGATGTTCATTTGTTGGGTATTTCCTTTTGTTCTGTAGCGATCCCAAAGCGTAAAATGTCTCACAGTATTATGAATTTTGAAATTTACAGAGATTTTGAGTTCAGGAGATGAGATTTCAGTACCAGTTTGTGTGTTAAAATGTTATAACTTGAGACCTTACCAAGTGTGATGGGTACACCTTATATCCTTGGAAGAAGAGCGGAACACTGTTGAAGAACTGGTCTGGGACCGGGATGCGGGGGCGTTGACCCCGAAAATATCCTTCAGACATCATTCATATGTATGCCTACTCTGGGTGACGCTTACATTGGATTTAATGTTGGTTTAAAAAGGAAGTTCTTGATCATAGGGAAGCAGTGAGTGAAACAAGCATCTGGACTTTGGACACCAATTCCACTTTGTCCCAGTAGGATCGAAGACCTTTGGAATTCAAGGTAAAGGTGCTATAAATTTAATCATAATTAGACTCGGGGCTGTCTTTTCGGTTCCAAAATCTCAGTGTGGCTCTCCAGAAGTGATGCACCTGTTTCTTCATAGGTTGCTGTCCGGGTTCTGAGGAACAGAAGAAGATCCACACTTGTTTCAAATGTTCCCCTCAAGGAAGGTTCCTTGATGTTGGTGAGGGGCTCTTGATTTAGGGAATTAGATCTGTGCTCCAGTTCCCCGAATTAAGCCTGAATACCTTCCACATCCCCCCCCCCAGGCGCTGTGTAATCCTCCGGGTTTAACGCTTCCCCCTTGATTATAATAATAATAATAATAATGTTTCAAATGTTGTACAATACACTGTATAATGTTTCACATGTTTGTTTCTGGATTGATATAGCCCCCAGTGGGCGAAGTCTCCCAATAAAATGCCCTAGTAGTTATCTATGTGTCTTAAGTTTCACAGTTTGATGACATTGATATACCTAGTACTTGTTTGTACCTTTCATTCCCTTGGGTCCTAATAGACAAGATGTCTTAGCGCAATATATATATATTTAAATATATATATACACACACACATATATATATATATATATATATATATATATATATATATATATATATATATATATATATATATGTGTGTGTGTGTGGTGGTGTTTATGTGTGTGATGTGTGTGTGTGTGTGTGTGTTTATGTGTGTGATGTGTGTGTGTGTGTGTGCGTGTGTGTGTGTGCGTGTGTGTGTGTGTGTGTGTGTGTGTGTGTGTGTGCGTGTGTGTGGAGTAAAATAAAGATTGGATGTGAAAAGTGGGTTATAGTAAGTGTATATGCACCTGGAGAAGAGAGAAGTGTAGAGGAGAGAGAGAGATTCTGGGAAATGTTGAGTGAATGCGTGGGGAGTTTTGAATCAAGTGTGAGAGTACTTGTGGTTGGGGATTTCAATGCTAAAGTGGGTAAAAATGTTATGGAGGGAGTAGTAGGTAAATTTGGGGTGCCAAGGGTAAATGTAAATGGGGAGCCTTTAATTGAGCTATGTGTAGAAAGAGATTTGGCAATAAGTAATACATATTTTATGAAAAAGAGGATAAATAAATATACAAGGTATGATGTAGCACGTAATGAAAGTAGTTTGTTAGATTATGTATTGGTGGATAAAAGGTTGATGGGTAGGCTCCAGGATGTACATGTTTATAGAGGGGCAACTGATATATCGGATCATTATTTAGTTGTAACTACAGTTAGAGTAAAAGGTAGATGGGAAAAGAGGAAGGTAGCAACAACAAGTAAGAGGGAAGTGAAAGTGTATAAACTAAGGAAGGAGGAAGTTCGGGTGAGATATAAGCGACTATTGGCAGAAAGGTGGGCTAGTGCAAAGATGAGTAGTGGGGGGGTTGAAGAGGGTTGGAATAGTTTTAAAAATGCAGTATTAGAATGTGGGGCAGAAGTTTGTGGTTATAGGAGGGTGGGGGCAGGAGGAAAGAGGAGTGATTGGTGGAATGATGAAGTAAAGGGTGTGATAAAAGAGAAAAAGGTAGCTTATGAGAGGTTTTTACAAAGCAGAAGTGTTATAAGAAGAGCTGAGTATATGGAGAGTAGAAGAAAGGTGAAGAGAGTGGTGAGAGAGTGCAAAAGGAGAGCAGATGATAGAGTGGGAGAGGCACTGTCAAGAAATTTTAATGAAAATAAGAAAAAAATTTGGAGTGAGTTAAACAAGTTAAGAAAGCCTAGGGAAAGTATGGATTTGTCAGTTAAAAACAGAGTAGGGGAGTTAGTAGATGGGGAGAGGGAGGTATTAGGTAGATGGCGAGAATATTTTGAGGAACTTTTAAATGTTGAGGAAGAAAAGGATGCGGTAATTTCATGCACTGGCCAGGGAGGTATACCATCTTTTAGGAGTGAAGAAGAGCAGAATGTAAGTGTGGGGGAGGTACGTGAGGCATTACGTAGAATGAAAGGGGGTAAAGCAGCTGGAACTGATGGGATCATGACAGAAATGTTAAAAGCAGGGGGATGGGGATATAGTGTTGGAGTGGTTGGTACTTTTGTTTAATAAATGTATGAAAGAGGGGAAGGTACCTAGGGATTGGCGGAGAGCATGTTTAGTCCCTTTATATAAAGGGAAAGGGGACAAAAGAGATTGTAAAAATTATAGAGGAATAAGTTTATTGAGTATACCAGGAAAAGTGTACGGTAGGGTTATAATTGAAAGAATTAGAGGTAAGACAGAATGTAGGATTGCGGATGAGCAAGGAGGTTTCAGTGGGTAGGGGATGTGTAGATCAAGTGTTTACATTGAAGCATATATGTGAACAGTATTTAGATAAAGGTAGGGAAGTTTTTATTGCATTTATGGATTTAGAAAAGGCATATGATAGAGTGGATAGAGGAGCAATGTGACAGATGTTGCAAGCATATGGAATAGGTGGTAAGTTACTAAATGCTGTAAAGAGTTTTTATGAGGATAGTGAGGCTCAGGTTAGGGTGTGTAGAAGAGAGGGAGACTACTTCCCGGTAAAAGTAGGTCTTAGACAGGGATGTGTAATGTCACCATGGCTGTTTAATATATTTATAGATGGGGTTGTAAAAGAAGTAAATGCAGGGGTGTTCGGGAGAGGGGTGGGATTAAATTATGGGGAATCAAATTCAAAATGGGAATTGACACAGTTACTTTTTGCTGATGATACTGTGCTTATGGGAGATTCTAAAGAAAAATTGCAAAGGTTAGTGGATGAGTTTGGGAATGTGTGTAAAGGTAGAAAGTTGAAAGTGAATATAGAAAAGAGTAAGGTGATGAGGGTATCAAATGATTTAGATAAAGAAAAATTGGATATCAAATTGGGGAGGAGGAGTATGGAAGAAGTGAATGTTTTCAGATACTTGGGAGTTGACGTGTCGGCTGATGGATTTATGAAGGATGAGGTTAATCATAGAATTGATGAGGGAAAAAAGGTGAGTGGTGCATTGAGGCATATGTGGAGTCAAAAAACGTTATCTATGGAGGCAAAGAAGGGAATGTATGAAAGTATAGTAGTACCAACACTCTTATATGGATGTGAAGCTTGGGTGGTAAATGCAGCAGCGAGGAGACGGTTGGAGGCAGTGGAGATGTCCTGTCTAAGGGCAATGTGTGGTGTAAATATTATGCAGAAAATTCGGAGTGTGGAAATTAGGAAAAGGTGTGGAGTTAATAAAAGTATTAGTCAGAGGGCAGAAGAGGGGTTGTTGAGGTGGTTTGGTCATTTAGAGAGAATGGATCAAAGTAGAATGACATGGAAAGCATATTAATCTATAGGGGAAGGAAGGCGGGGTAGGGGTCGTCCTCGAAAGGGTTGAAGAGAGGGGGTAAAGGAGGTTTTGTGGGCGAGGGGCTTGGACTTCCAGCAAGCGTGCGTGAGCGTGTTAGATAGGAGTGAATGGAGACGAATGGTACTTGGGACCAGACGATCTGTTGGAGTAAGAGCAGGGTAATATTTAGTGAAGGGATTCAGGGAAACCGGATATATAATATATATATATATATATATATATATATATATATATATATATATATATATATATATATTATATATATATATATATATATATATATAGGAACGGTATATTATTATTATTAAAGTGGTAGACTGGTAAGCCAGTGGAAGTTTTTTAATTTTATCTTTGTTATGCACTCCATACTTATCCTGTGGGCGGTAGTCTTCACATTACAGAGGTACATAATGGGTGAACAAGTTACAGTGGTAATGAACTATTTACATGATTATATCTGGTCACAATCGTAATGAGTTATTTAATGAAGACATGAATTACGTCACACAGACACAAGAAAACAGTGGTAATGCTTTATTGACAGTGAGCAAAATCAGGGTATTTTTCCCGGAATGGTTTATAATATACCACTGTGAAAAAAATACTTTGACATTTCTTGAACATTTCAGTCGGCGGAAGGCTTCGGTCAGATGTCCAAAAGCTCCACCGGCGGGTAATCAAATGACTAAGACCCGCGTCAGGAAACCTGTTTCCTGACGAATCTTAAATGACCTATTTAAATTTAGTGACTATGGAAAAATGCCTTTTACTTTGTATGACCTAAGCTAATGTTACCCAACGTTGGGTTATGTTATTAAATTTACTTACCAGAATATACATACTAAATGATATACATATTTTGCTTCATCATCATTCTAAATAAACAAGTTGTACAAATAACAAGTGTGAACGTTATTATAATGTAGCCGAGTAGCGGATTTTTGTCCCAGAAAAATAAGGTACATCAAGTGAGTAAATTTAACTGTTAGAGCGTGAAGATGGTGAGATGCTGGATGAGACAGTACTTGAGTTAGAGAAATAGACAAAATTATAATAGGAAAGATCGAAATGTGCACTGTAGCTCGGATGTTGCTCGATGCATGTAGATATTTTACAAATATAGACTAGTCAACCAGTGGAAACCGGAAGGTATGTAATTATCAAACTAAATATGAAAGATTAATGCTGTTTAAGCTTTATGCTATTGACGCTTTTTTTTTTTTCATAGATTTTTGGATTCCCAGAGCACTAAGATACATGTAAAATTAATATCTTTCCATTTATTCGTACTATAATAATTATTTATATCGTAATACGAGCTCTTGTATCATGTTATTATTTAAAAAAATATATATTTTCTCGTGCATTTTAATTTGATATATTTTATTACTTATCTAATTATTAGATCTAGTTTTATCTTTTGGCACCTGGAAATTTTGACATGTGAAACTTGGCCCTTAAATAAAGTATATATATATATATATATATATATATATATATATATATATATATATATATATATATATATATATATATATATATATATATATATATATATATATATATTAATTTTATACGTCTTCGCACACAAATAACTGATAATTTTTACAAATATTTTAAGATGACGGAGTTTTATCTATTTTTTCTTGTGTGACACAAATTTTTGAACGTCTAATGCTATTGTAAATTTGTAAATCAGTAAATTTATAACTTTCTTGCAAGAACATAAGAAAGAAGGAACACTGCAACAGGCCTACCGGCCTATGCGAGGCAGGTCCAATTCTCCTACCGGCTTAAGCTCACTGACCTAGTGACCTTAAGCTCACTGACCGTCTGACCTCACTGACCTAGTGAGGTCAGACACGTCACTTAAAGGAGGAACACAGCATCCGACCCAGTAGCACAAGCTAGTCAGGTCCAACTCACACCCACTCATGTATTTATGCAACCTGTTTTAGAAACTACACAACATTCCAGCTTCTGTGACGGCATTCGGGAGTTTGTTCCACTCATCCACAACTCTCACCAAACCAGTGCTCTCCTATATCCTTCCTGAATCTGAATTTTTCCAATTTAAAACCATTGCTGAGAGTCCTGTCTATGTTAGATATTTTTAGCACTTTATTTACATCCTCTTTATTAATTTTTGTTTTCCATTTATACACCTGTCATATCCTCCCTAATTCTACGCCTTTCTAGAGAGTGGTGATTCAAGGCTCTCAGTCTATCCTCATAGGGAAGATTTCTGATACATGGGATCAATTTTGTCATCCTCCTCTGTACATTTTCCAGTGTATTTATATCCATTCTGTAATACGGTGACCAGAACTTTGCAGCATAATCTAAATGAGGCTGAAGAACAACCTGAGGACTTCTATTATTTATACTGTACTTCTTGCTATGAAGCCAAGGATTCTGTTAGCTTTATTGCAAACACTTATGCACTGTTGTCTTGGTTTCCGATTACTGCTAACCAGAACTCCTAAATCCTTTTCGCAATCCGTGATATTAAGATCTACATTATTTACTTTATATGTGGCATGAATATTTTCCTGTCCAACATTTAGAACTTTGCATTTGTCTATATTAAACTGCATCTGTCACTTCTCCGACCACTGCATGAGTCTATTAAATCGTCATGGAGTGCTCTAATGTCCTCATTAGAATGAATTGGACGGCCTATTTTGGTGTCATCAGCAAATTTGCTTATGTCGCTATTTATTCCCTCATCTATGTCGTTTATGTAGATTGTGAACAAGGAGCCCAGCACTGACCCCTGTGGAACACCGCTTGTGACGTGACCCCTTACTGATTTCTCCCCATTTATGCAAACTCTCTGCTACCTATTTGTCAGCCATGCCTCTACCCAGGAAAAAAATTTCTCCTATTCTGTGTGCCTTAAGTTTCCTCAATAATCTCTGATATGGAACTCTATTGAAAGCCTTACTGAAGTCCATATACACAATTTCATATTTATTACCATGATCTGCCTCCTCAAATACCTTAGTGTGTCATGTAGGGGGGTAATGATTAGGGGAATATGGGGGTAAGAGGAGGGAGTCAGTAGGCAGGGGACAGGCAGGCGAAGTGGTAGGAGAGATGATTAGCGGAGGTTGGTGGGTAATGTGAGGTCACTGGTGACTACAACTTCACCTCTCATTACTCTACCCACCACTCCACACTACTCACCCTCTCACTACTTTAACTACACATAAATAAATGGAAATAATAAATAACGGGGACAGTGAATATTACTATTCCACTCAAACACAGTTTATTATTAAGTCCTTGTACAATAATCTATTTGGGAACAGGAGTACATCATTGGATTTTAGATAAATGGGGTGGTACACATAAGCAGTGAGACAGGGAATACAATCAACTTGACCAAAATGAATATAACTTACAATATAGTTCAGAGGGCAGTTCATCACAGGAACTAAGCCACAGGTCCCAAGACCTACACAGCACGAGTACTGCTCCAAGCCAGTACCCTGCCCAATGCCTCCAACAGTCTCCTCCAGAGAATTCAGCAGCCTTCTCCCGAGCCCTGCACCCCAGCAGCAGCTCCGCTCGAAGTCTCTGCTCAGGAGCTCTGCACCCCAGCAGCAGCTCCGCTCGAATCTCTCTGCTCAGCTGTTCCTTGGGCTTATATCGTGGTCCAAGCACCCTCCACAACCACGTGTACGACCTGACGCCTGGATTTGACGCCGTCAAGAACAAAAGACCTCAGACGTGGGCGTGGCTACCCGACATTTGCCAAGGCAGGTGTGGCCATATAATTGGTTAAATTAGGTCTCCCCAGAGACCTCACAAGCCCAGCTGAACTACATCACAAGTGGAGAAAGTTGTAAATTAGTAAGACAGGAACACCCCTTTGTAAAACCGTGCTGAGATTCATTAATCAATTTATGCCTTTCAAGATGGCTATGAATTGCTTCGGCAATTATTGATTCCATAAATTTACCAACTATGGAAGTAAATAGGTATTACATTTGCCATTTTCCACTTGTCTGGCAATATGCCAGTTTTTTTTTTTTTTTTTTTTTCAACAAGTCGGCCGTCTCCCACCGAGGCAGGGTGACCCAAAAAAGAAAGAAAATCCCCCAAAAGAAAATACTTTCATCATCATTCAACACATTCACCTCACTCGCACATTATCACTGTTTTTGCAGAGGTGCTCAGAATACACAGTTTAGAAGCATACACATATGAAGATACACAACATATCCCTCCAAACTGCCAATATCCCAAACCCCTCCTTTAAAGTGCAGGCATTGTACTTCCCATTTCCAGGACTCAAGTCCGACTATATGAAAATAACCGGTTTCCCTGAATCCCTTCACTAAATATTATCCTGCTCACACTCCAACAGATCGTCAGGTCCCAAGTACCATTCGTCTCCATTCACTCCTATCTAACACGCTCACGCACGCTTGCTGGAAGTCCAAGCCCCTCGCCCACAAAACCTCCTTTACCCCCTCTCTCCAACCCTTTCGAGGACGATCCCTACCCCGCCTTCCTTCCCCTATAGATTAATATGCTTTCCATGTCATTCTACTTTGATCCATTCTCTCTAAATGACCAAACCACCTCAACAACCCCTCTTCTGCCCTCTGACTAATACTTTCATTAACTCCACACCTTTTCCTAATTTCCACACTCCGAATTTTCTGCATAATATTTACACCACACATTGACCTTAAACAGGACATCTCCACTGCCTCCAACCGTCTCCTCGCTGTTGCATTTACCACCCAAGCTTCACACCCATATAAGAGTGTTGGTACTACTATACTTTCATACATTCCCTTCTTTGCCTCCATAGATAACGTTTTTTGACTCCACATATACCTCAACGCACCACTCACCTTTTTTCCCTCATCAATTCTATGATTAACCTCATCCTTCATAAATCCATCCACCGACACGTCAACTCCCAAGTATCTGAAAACATTCACTTCTTCCATACTCCTCCTCCCCAATTTGATATCCAATTTTTCTTTATCTAAATCATTTGATACCATCATCACCTTACTCTTTTCTATATTCACTTTCAACTTTCTACCTTTACACACATTCCCAAACTCATCCACTAACCTTTGCAATTTTTCTTTAGAATCTCCCATAAGCACAGTATCATCAGCAAAAAGTAACTGTGTCAACTCCCATTTTGAATTCGATTCCCCAAAATTTAATCCCACCCCTCTCCCGAACACCCTAGCATTTACTTCCTTTACAGCCCCATCTATAAATATATTAAACAACCATGGTGACATTACACATCCCTGTCTAAGACCTACTTTTACCGGGAAGTAGTCTCCCTCTCTTCTCCACACCCTAACCTGAGCCTCACTATCCTCATAAAAACTCTTTACAGCATTTAATAACTTACCACCTATTCCATATACTTGCAACATCTGCCACATTGCTCCTCTATCCACTCTATCATATGCCTTTTCTAAATCCATAAATGCAATAAAAACTTCCCTACCTTTATCTAAATACTGTTCACATATATGCTTCAATGTAAACACTTGATATTCACATCCCCTACCCACTCTGAAACCTCCTTGCTCATCCGCAATCCTACATTCTGTCTTACCTCTAATTCTTTCAATTATAACCCTACCGTACACTTTTCCTTGTATACTCAACAAACTTATTCCTCTATAATTTTTACAATCTCTTTTGTCCCCTTTCCCTTTATATAAAGGGACTATACATGCTCTCCGCCAATCCCTAGGTACCTTCCCCTCTTTCATACATTTATTAAACAAAAGTACCAACCACTCCAACACTATATCCCCCACTACTTTTAACATTTCTGTCATGATCCCATTAGTTCCAGCTGCTTTACCCCCTTTCATTCTACGTAATGCCTCACGTACCTCCCCCACACTTACATTCTGCTCTTCTTCACTCCTAAAAGATGGTATACCTCCCTGAGCAGTGCATGAAATTACTGCCTCTGTTTCTTCCTTAACATTTAAAAGTTCCTCAAAATATTCTCGCCATCTACCTATTACCTCCATCTCCCCATCTACTAACTCCCCTACTCTGTTTTTAACTGACAAATCCATACTTTCCCTAAGCTTTCTTAACTTGTTTAAGTCCAATTTTTTTTTCTTATTTTCATTAAAATTTCTTGACAGTGCCTCTCCCCCTCTATCATCTGCTCTCCTTTTGCACTCTCTCACCACTCTCTTTACCTTTCTTTTACTCTCCATATACTCTGCTCTTCTTAAAACACTTCTGCTTTGTAAAAACCTCTCATAAGCTAACTTTTTCTCTTTTATCACACCCTTTACTTCATCATTCCACCAATCACTCCTCTTTCCTCCTGCCCCCACCCTCCTATAACCACAAACTTCTGCCCCCATTCTAATACTGCATTTTTAAAACTATTCCAACCCTCTTCAACCCCCCCCACTACTCATCTTTGCACTAGTCCACCTTTCTGCCAATAGTCGCTTATATCTCACCCGAACTTCCTCCTCCCTTAGTTTATACACTTTCACCTCCCTCTTACTTGTTGTTGCCACCTTCCTCTTTTCCCATCTACCTCTTACTCTAACTGTAGCTACAACTAAATAATGATCCGATATATCAGTTACCCCTCTATAAACATGTACATCCTGGAGCCTACCCATCAACCTTTTATCCACCAATACATAATCTAATGAACTACTTTCATTAAGTGCTACATCATACCTTGTATATTTATTTATCTTCTTTTTCATAAAATGTGTATTACTTATTACCAAATTTCTTTCTACACATAGCTCAATTAAATGCTCCCCATTTACATTTACCCCTGGCACCCCAAATTTACCTACTACTCCCTCCATAACATTTTTACCCACTTTAGCATTGAAATCCCCAACCACCATTACTCTCACACTTGATTCAAAACTCCCCACGCATTCACTCAACATTTCCCAAAATCTCTCTCTCTCCTCTACACTTCTCTCTTCTCCAGGTGCATACACGCTTATTATAACCCACTTTTCACATCCAATCTTTATTTTACTCCACATAATCCTTGAATTAATACATTTATAGTCCCTCTTTTCCTGCCATAGCTTATCCTTCAACATTATTGCTACTCCTTCTTTAGCTCTAACTCTATTTGAAACCCCTGACCTAATCCCATTTATTCCTCTCCATTGAAACTCTCCCACCCCCTTCAGCTTTGTTTCACTTAAAGCCAGGACATCCAGCTTCTTCTCAT
This sequence comes from Cherax quadricarinatus, assembly GCF_026875155.1. NCBI lineage: Eukaryota > Metazoa > Arthropoda > Malacostraca > Decapoda > Parastacidae > Cherax > Cherax quadricarinatus. The sequence goes on from NC_069403.1 coordinate 56,008,824, forward strand.
TCATAACATCCACAATCATCTCTTTCTTATCATTTGCACAACATCCACGCACATTCAGACTTCCCACTTTGACAATTTTCTTCTTCTTCTTATTCTTTTTAGTAATCTTTACAGGAAAAGGGGTTACTAGCCCATTGTTCCCGGCATTTTAGTTGACTTTTACAACACGCATGGCTTATGGAGGAAAGATTCTTATTCCACTTCCCCATGGATATAAAAGGAAAATTAATAAGACCAAGAACTATTAAGATAAAATCAAAGAAAACTCAGATGAGTGTGTATAAATAAATGTGTACATGTATGTGTAGTGTGACCTAAGTGTAAGTAGAAGTAGCAAGACATGCCTGTAATCTTGCATATTTATGAGACAGACAAAAGACATCAGCAATCCTACCATCATGTAAAACAATCACAGGCTTTCGTTTTACACTCACTTGGCAGGACGGTAGTACCTCCCTGGGTGGTTGCTGTCTACCAACCTACTACCTATGCCAATTTATAGTGATATATTGAAAAGATTAGCCAAAGTTATGCTAATAGTCTCGTTACACTTACACAGTACAGAGCTGTTCTCTGAAGAGGGTGATATAATATTTTTAGTTGCTGCTGTGTTTAATAGATTTTTTTTTTACCACAAGGGTCTTAAGGTTGAAAAATCGCGTGCAAACGTAATTAAGACCTCAAATTTCCTTGCTTACAAGGTTATATGGGACCAAGTGCATTTTGGGTTGATGTGACTGCGAGTTGTGGGATCTAAGCAGCACGAATTTCGAGTCCTATTACTCACAGTTACTTAATTATTGGCCTGTTTACTTAATTAATAGAAACATTGATTCGCAATATAAAATTTTTATTTTGTTTAAAAATATTTTTAATCATCCAATCTGTTACATTCATAGTGTGTTAATCACTGGAGCAACTCTCAAAATTTAATATGTATATGTCGTGCCGAATAGGTAAAACTTACGATTTTGGCTAAAATAACAACGCTCTTCTTGCTGAATAAGGCAAGCGAAAATTTGTATATGCAATAATTTCGCAAAAATCATTCTGAATCTAACTAAAAATATACTATAAATATTTCATTGTGATTGTTTATGTTTATTATTAAATTATTCAAAACTTATCTAAAGTATATTTAGTTGGATTAGGCTAAATTAAATTGCGCTTGTTATAATAAGGTTAGGTACGTTTTCTAAAGTTCTTTGGGTAGAAAACTAATGAAGAAATAGTACCTTCAGCTTAGCACAACCCTTAAGAAGCAGAATAACAATACCTGAGGTGTAGTGGACAGTAAGGACTCGCCAAGTGAATCTTATTATTGACAAAAAATCTGTATAAAATTGCTCAAATGGTTGCTGCCTATGATTTGAAAAATTATAGGTTAGTTAAGGTAGGCTTAAGTATTGAAGGCAGGCAGGTTACAAAATCGTCACCATAAGTATAGGAGGTCAACATGTACAACGTCGAACATTATCTTAAGACACTGACAGGTGTGAATCCAGCACGGAGTAAGGTGAGATGATATCACGGGGAGTTTTGAGAGCGTGAGTCATGCTGGTGGACGTCGGTGGTCGCAGCCCCCAGGGTGAGCCACTGACCACACCGAATTAATTAAGGTGGTCCTGATAACAAACAAGCTGGCAGCCGACAATGACAGAGACCTTACGTCACCACCACCGTCACCACCACCACCGTCACCACCACCACCACCACCACCACCACTACCACCATCACCACCACCACCAGCTCAACATACGGCCTTTTTTTTTTTTTTTTTTTTTTTTTTTTTTTTTTTTTTTTTTTTTTTTTTTTGTCATTTAGAACGTAAATCAGAGCACTTCAGCAGCCCAACTGGCCTATCCAAGTATACATGGAATATACTTGGCAGTATACTCCATTCATTTACATTTCAATTCCGCATCCAGTGCTTTTCTCTTTCTTAGCTAAACCGGAAATTATCGAATTTAATCCAACATTTCGAGTCTGCCTTGAAATTCTTGAAATATATTTAGGTGGAAGAGGCTGGATGAGTGAGTGAGAGGACGAATGGAGGAGGTAGAGATAGTGGTATGAGAATTTATAGAAAGTTCCTGAGTGCAACCCTGGCCTCAATTGTATACACCGGAGTTTCCGAAATGGAAGTTTGTCTGGGTTATACACTTAAATAATTTGAAGTTCTTTGTTAGCTGTATTGCTGTAGGCATACATTTGTCTATAGGGTTACCTTCAACCTGAAGAAAGGTGTCCTACCTGACATGAAAGAGGTATTCGATCAAGGATGTTTGGGGGGGGACGTCGTAAACCATTGTCTCCTAGGTTTCTCTGGATTCTTTGAATGTTCCTTTGAAATGTGGTAGCTACTACCTCTACCTGGTTACCTGGAGGTTATTCCGGGGATCAACGCCCCCGCGGCCCGGTCCATGACCAGGCCTCCCGATGGATCAGGGCCTGATCAACTAGGCTGTTACTGCTGGCCGCACGCAGTCCAACGTACGAGCCACAGCCCGGCTGATCCGGCACTGACTTTTAGGTATCTGTCCAGCTCTCTCTTGAAGGCAGCCAGGGGTTTATTGGCAATTCCCCTAATGCTTGATGGGAGGCTGTTGAACAGTTTTGGGCCCCGGACACTGATGGTGTTTTCTCTTAGTGTACCAATGGCGCCCCTACTTTTTATTGGGGGCATTTTGCATCGCCTGCCCAGTCTTTTACTTTCGTAGGGACTGATTTCTGTGTGCAGATTTGGGACCATTCCTTCCAAGATTTTCCAAGTGTAGATTATGATATATCTCTCCCTCCTGCGATCAGAAGAAAAGGCTTCCTTTATATGAAAGGAAATGACATGTTGTCTCTGTAGTTGTCGTAAGAAATGGAATGACCACCATGAATCTACATCAGGTAGATATGATATCTGATCGTTTTAAAGCACATAATATTCGTCCCGAAACTGAAAAAGGTGGACGGTCAGAGTTTACATATTGGCAAAAATTCTCTTGATTTCTAATGAAGCGTCTCATGACTGGAGGGCAAAACGTCTCTTAAATAAAGATTATCCAGAAATAATAAAAATGTACAGGTTATTTATAGTTTAAAATTATCACCTCAATTTATCTGTGAGGGCAGTAACCACTTGATATCCAAGAAGCCCTCACAAATTTCTACAGCAGGTGCTAATAACCAGCTCTTATTGACGATTTATTTCAATATCTCAATTTCCACACAATAACTATAATTAGATATCCCTGAAGGAGGAACTTTAAGAGGTTGCCTGATATTTTTTACCTCCAACTTTCATCTTTGTTTCGCTTATAACTCGAGAACGCTTCATCCAATCAACTTCAGATTTTCATCGCTTATACACAGTAACGAGGAACAAATTCTTAGAACAATGGCTCGGATAACTTCCAAAACCCTTACATGTATGTATGTATGTGTGTGTATATATGGTGAAAGTGTATATGTGGTGAAAGTTTTTCTTTTTCGGGCCACCCTGCCTTGGTGGGAATCGGCCAGTGTGATAATAAAAAAAATAAATAATATATATATATATATATATATATATATATATATATATATATATATATATATATATATATATATATATATATATATATATATATTATATATATATATTTATTTTTTTATATTATTACACTGGCCGATTCCCACCAAGGCAGGGTGGCCCGAAAAAGAAAAACTTTCACCATCATTCACTCCATCACTGTCTTGCCAGAAGGGTGCTTTACACTACAGTTTATAAACTGCAACATTAACACCCCTCCTTCAGAGTGCAGGCACTGTACTTCCCATCTCCAGGACTCAAGTCCGGCCTGCCGGTTTCCCTGAATCCCTTCATAAATGTTACTTTGCTCACACTCCAACAGCACGTCAAGTATTAAAAACCATTTGTCTCCATTCACTCCTATCAAATACGCTCACGCATGCCTGCTGGAAGTCCAAGCCCCTCGCACATAAAACCTCTTTTACCCCCTCCCTCCAACCTTTCCTAGGCCGACCCCTACCCCGCCTTCCTTCCACTACAGACTGATACACTCTTGAAGTCATTCTGTTTCGCTCCATTCTCTCTACATGTCCGAACCACCTCAACAACCCTTCCTCAGCCCTGTGGACAACAATTTTGGTAATCCCGCACCTCCTCCTAACTTCCAAACTACGAATTCTCTGCATTATATTCACACCACACATTGCCCTCAGACATGACATCTCCACTGCCTCCAGCCTTCTCCTCGCTGCAACATTCATCACCCACGCTTCACACCCATAATAGAGCGTTGGTAAAACTATACTCTCATACATTCCCCTCTTTGCCTCCAAGGACAAAGTTCTTTTTTCCACAGACTCCTAAGTGCACCACTCACTTTTTTCCTTCATCAATTCTATGATTCACCTCATCTTTCATAGCCCCATCCGCTGACACGTCCACTCCCAAATATCTGAATACGTTCACCCCCTCCATACTCTCTCCCCCAATCTGATATTCAATCTTTCATCCCCTAATCTTTTTGTTTTTCCTCATAACCTTACTCTTTCCTGTATTCACCTTTAATTTTCTTCTTTTGCACACCTACCAAATTCACCCACCAATCTCTGCAACTCTCTTCAGAATCTCCCAAGAGCACAGTGTCATCAGCAAAAGAGCAGCTGTGACAACTCCCACTTGTGTGTGATTCTTTATCTTTTAACTCCACCCCCTCTTGCCAAGACCCTCGCATTTACTTCTTTTAACAACCCCATCTATAAAATATATTAAACAACCACGGTGACATCACACATCCTTGTCTAAGGCCTACTTTTACGGGGGAAAAAATTTCCCTTTTTCCCTACATACTCTAAGTTGAGCCTCACTATCCCGTAAAAAACTCTTCCTGCTTTCAGTAACCTACCTCCTACACCATACACTTGCAACATCTCCCAAACATTTGCCCCCTATCCACCCTGTCATACGCCTTTTTCCCAAAATCCATAAATGCCACAAAGACCTCTTTAGCCTTATCTAAATACTGTTCACTTATATGTTTCACTGTAAACACCCTGGTCCACACCCCACACACACACACACACACACACACACACACACACACACACACAAAAAATATATTTATATATATATATATATTTTATATATATTTTATATATATATATTTATATATATATTAGCATATGAGAAGTTTTTACAAAGTAGAAGTGATGAAAGGGGGGAAAGGGAGTATATGGAGAAAAAGAGAGAGGTAAGAGAGTGGTGAAGCAATGTAAAAAAGAGAGCAAAAGAGAGAGTGGGTGAGAAAGTTATCAACAAATTTTGTTGAAAATAAGAAAAAGTTTTGGAGTGAGATTAACAAGTTAAGAAAGCCTAGAGAACAATGGATTTGTCAGTTAAAAATAGGAGAGGAGAGTTATTAAATGGGAGAGTTAGAGGTTTTTGGGAAGATGGAGGGAATATTTGAGGAATTATTAAAAGTTGATGAAGATAGGGAAGCTGTGATTTCGTGTATAGGGGCAAGGAGGAACAACATCTTGTTTGGAGTGGGAGGAAGAGCCAGTTGTGAGTGTGGGGGAGTTCGTGAGGCAGTTTGGGGAAAATGAAAGGGGGTAAGGCAGCCGGGATTGATGGGGATAAAGATAGAAATGTTAAAAGCAGGTGGGGATATAGTTTTGGAAGTGGTTTTGGGGCAATTATTTAATAAATGTATGGAAAGAGGGTAAGGTACCTAGGGATTGGCAGAGAGCATGCATGTTCCTTTGTATAAAGGCAAAGGGGATAAAAGAGAGTGCAAAAATTATAGGGGGATAAGTCTGTTGAGTATACCTGGCAAAGTGTATGGTAGAGTTTATTATTTAAAGAATTAAGAGTAAGACGGGGAGAATAGGATAGCAGATGAACAAGGAGGCTTTAGGAAAGGTAGGGGGTGTGTGGACCAGGTGTTTACAGTGAAACATTAAGTGAACAGTATTTAGATAAGGGGTAAAGAGGTTTTTTGTGGCATTTATGGATTTGGAAAAGGCGTATGACAGGGTGGGGTAGGGGGGCAATGTGGCAGATGTTCAGGTGTATGGTGTTTGGAGGTAGGTTACTGAAAGCAGGAAGAGTTTTTTTTTGAGGGGTAGTGAGGCTCAAGTTAGAGTATGTAGGAAAGAGGGAAATTTTTTTCCCCGTAAAAGTAGGCCTTAGACAAGGTTTTGTGATGTCACCGTGGGGTTTTTTAATATATTTATAGATGGGGTTGTAAGAGAAGTAAATGCGAGGGTTCTTGACAAGAGGCGTGGAGTTAAAAGATAAAGAATCACACATAAAGTTGGAGGGTTTTCACAGTTGCTTTTGTGATGACACTGTGCTCTTGGGGAGATTCTGAAGAGAAGTTGCAGAGATTGGTGGATGAATTTGGTATGGGTGTGCAAAAGCAAGAAAATGAAGTGAATACAGGAAAGAGTAAGGTTATATGGATAACAAAAGATAAGGTTGATAAGATTGGGATATCAGATTGGAGGGGGAGAGAGTATGGAGGAGGTGAATGTATTCAGATATTTGGGAGTGACGGGTGTCAGGGAATGGGTCTATGAAAGAGAGGTGAATCATAGTTTGATGAGGGGAAAAGGGTGAGTGGTGCCTTAGGAAGTCAGTGGAGACAAAAGAACTTTGTCCTTGGAGGCCAAGAGGGAGTGTATGAGAGTTATAGTTTTACCAACGCTTCATATAATGGGTGTGAAGTTGGGTGATTGAATGTTGCAGCGAGGAGAAGGTGGAGCAGTGGAGATGTCATGTTGAGGCTATGTGTGGTGTGAATATAATGCAGAGAATGCGTAGTAGTGTTGGAAGTTAGGCGGAGGTGCGGGTTACCAAAAATGTTGTCAGTGGGCTGAGGGAAGGGTTGTTGAGGTGGTTCGGACCTGTGGAGAGGAAATGGAGCCGAAAACAGAAATAAACTTCAAGAGTGTATCAGTCTGTAGTGGAAGGAAGGGCGGGGTAGGGGTCGGCCTAGGAAAGGTTGGAGGGAGGGGGTAAAGGATGTTTTGTGTGCGTAGGGGCTTGGACTTCCAGCAGGCATGCGTGAGCGTGTTGATAGGAAGTGAATGGAGACAAAATGGTTTTTAATACTTGACGTGCTGTTGGAGTGTGAGCAAAGTAAACATTTTTGAAGGGGTTCAGGGGAAAACCGGCAGGGCGGATTGAGTCTGGAGAGGGAAAGTACTGTGCCTGCACTAGAGGAGGGGTGTTAATGTTGCAGTTTTAAAAAAACTGTAGTGTAAAGCACCCTTTGGCAAGACAGTGATGGAGGAATGATGGTGAAAGTTTTTCTTTTTCGGGCCCCACCCCTGCCTTGTGGGATTCGGCAGTGTGTAAATAAAAAATAAAAAATAAATATATATATATATATATATATAATATATATATATATATATATATATATATATATATATATATACTATAGATTATATATATAATAATATATATAGATATTATATATTATATATATATATTATTATATATATATATTATATTTATATATAATATATATATATAAATATGTGTGTGATGTGTGTGTGGCGTGTGGTGTGTGGAGTGTGTGTTGTAGTGTGTGTGTGTGTGCGTGTGTGTGTTTGCGTGCGTGCGTGGCGTGTGTGTGTGTACTCCACCTAGTTGTACTCTCCTAGTTTGAGGTTGCGGGGGGTCGGTCGAGAGGCTCTGGCCCCCGCCTCTTCATGATCGTACTAGGTCACTCTCCCTGGGAGCCGTGGGCTTTATCATACATCTGCGTAAAGCTATATATTGATTCCTGCCTCACTACATCGCTTCCCAAACTATTCCACTTACTGATACTCTGTGGCTGAAGAAATACTTCCTAACATCCCTGTGGATTCATCTGTTGTCTTAAACTTCCAACTGTGTCCCCTTGTATTACTGTGTCCAATCTCTGGAACATCCTTGTCTTTTGTCCACCTTGTCAATTCCTCTCAGTATTTTGTTAATATGTCGTTATCATGTCCCCCTATCCTCCGTCCCTCCAGTGTGTCAGGTTTTGATTTCCCTTAACCTCTCTCGTAGGACATACCTCTTAGCTCTGGGACTAGTGTGTTGCAAACTTTGCACTTTCTCTAGTTTCTTTACAGTGCTTGGATAGGTGTGGGTTCCAAAATGGTGCCGCATACTCATAGGGCCTAAACGATACACTGGTGGACAGGGAGTCTGAACGTTCTTATTAAGAAGTCGAATGTTGTTCTGAGGTTGCTAGGCCCCATTATGCTGCAGCAGTTTATTTGGTTGATGTGCGCTTCAGGAGATGTGCTGGTGTTATACTTCACCAAGATCTTTTCTTTGAGTGAGGTTTGTAGTCTCTGGCCCCTAGCCCGTACTCCGTCTGTGGTCTTCTTTGCCCTTCCCCAATCTGCATGGACTTTGCATTGGTGGGATTGAAATCGGGAGCCAATGTGGACCAGGTCTGCAGCCTGTCCAGATCCCTTTGTAGTTCTGCCTGCGTCTTCGTAGAGTTGAATTCTTCACATCAAACTTCACGTCTCTGCAAACAGGGACACCTCAGAGTCTTATTCTTCCGTCATGTCGTTCACAAATACAGAAAACAAAGCACTGGTCCTCAGGACTGACCCCTGTGGGACCCCGTGGTCACAAGGTGCCCACCTCTGACACCTCGCCACATACCAAGGACTCGCTGCTGTTTCTGACAAGTATTCCCTGATCATTGTAGTACCTTCCCCTGTTATCCTTGCTTGAGTCCTTCCAGTTTTTGCACCAATCTCTTGTGTGGAACTGTGGTCAAACGCCTTCTTGAGGCCATGAATATGCAATCCACCCACCCCTCTTATTCTTACTGCTGTCACCATGTCATCGACTCCAGTAGGTATGTGACAGTGATTACCGTCCCTGAAACCATGTTGGCTGCTGTTGATGAGATCATTCCTTTCTAGGCGCTGTTCCACCATCTTCTCTGTAATCTATCTCCAGATTTTGCATACTATACATGTCAAGTGACACTGGTCTGTAGTTTAATGCTTCATGTCTGTCTCCTTTTTTTTAAGATTGAGACTACATTTGCTGTCTTCCATGCTCAGGCAATCTCCCTGTTTCGATAGATGTATTGAATATTGTTGTTAGGGGTACCACATAGCACTCTGCTCCCTCTCATCAATACCCATGGGGGATGTTATCTGGCCCCCATGGCCTTTGAGGGTATCTAGCTTCATCAGAGCTCTTCACTTCTTCTCGGTTGTGTGCACTGTGTCCAGCACTTGGTGGTGTGCCCCACCTCTCCGTCTTTCTGGAGCCCCTTCTGTCTCCTCTGTGAACACTTCTTCTTTGAACCTCTTGTTGAGTTCTCCACGTACTCACGGTCATTTTTGTCTCTCCTCCTACCTTCCTTAGACTGTTTACCTGGTACTTGACTGTTGTTTTCCTCTGATGTGGTGTCAAACAGTTCTTCGGGTCAGATTTCGGAGCTTTCGCTGGCTATGTCATTTTCATATTTGTATTGGCGGCCTCCTTTTTATCTGTTGCTATTCGTTTCTGGCTCTACGACTGCTCTCCTTATTCTCCTGGGTCCTTTGCCTTCTATATTTTTTTCCATCCTAGCACACTTGGTTTTTGCCCTCCCTGCACCTTTTGGGTTAAAACCATGGGCTCATCCTGGCTTTTTCATTATTCCTGTTACCCTGGGTACAAACCTCTCCTCAGCCTCCTTGCATTTTGTGCACATATTCCATCATCTCATTAACTGGCTTCCCTGCCAGTTCTCTGTCCCACTGAACCCCGTTCAGGAAGTTCCTCATTCCTGTGTGTGTGTGTGTGCATGCATGTAGACAGCCTGTACTGTCAGAACAGACAGCCTAAGCCGTTCTGCCGGCTTTTAGTTCATATTTCGCGGCATTTAGTGCTGCCCTCTGTAGGCTCACCCAGGTCAGTGGGAGGCTGGGCCCATTTGCTCTCACTTCCCCGGCCGACCGACTTGATAGGCACAAGTGCTCCCCCTCCACTGACTGGCTAGCTGTCATTCCTCACATTGCCCGTTGTGTACTACACTCCTTTATCCAGTTATAACCAAAACTAGTCCACAGCCATATCATTGATACCTATGCTACACTCGGCACTAAATGCTTGTTCAACAGCAAGATAGTAATGATCAGTCAACGGCATTGTGAGCCTACTCGGGGTGGTGGAGGGGTTGACGCCAGTCAAACACCATCATCGTCATTCAATGCACTGCTGGCCTAAAGAGTTATCTGTTACTCCCAGCGTCTTGACGGAGCCTGAGATAGATCTTTCGTCTGTTTTTCCCACAAAATCTGGGACATTGGCGTCACGGCGTCATCTCAGCCTTAGACAGTCACATGATATCTCATAACCCTCTCTACAGCCCTTCACACTCTCCAGCACATTCTCCTGCTCCTACGCGTCATACACCTTCTCGGATACAAGAAGTAGAAGTGAGGTCGTTTAGTGTGTTGGCTTCGCGTGGCTCCACATGTGACCACGAGGCAGCTCTGGGGTTGGTTGATACCCTAGTCAGCGTGTAAACACACCCGCCTCCTCTACAACCTTCTCTGCTACGCAACTACGTCCATCTTGCCGTTCATGTGTATTGTGTTCCTTGCAGTTTCCTCCAAGAAGTTCTACCTGGCTTAAGCATGTGAGGACCCAGTTGGCTTAGCCCCTAAGCCAGCCTAGTTCAGCCCCCACGCCGTCTACAGCAGCTCGTGACTCATCATTGTGTCTACAACTACTCAGCGTGTATGTATCTTCAGCCAGTGCAGTTTTTTTTTTTGTGTTGCCCAGTTAAATTTTTCTTTTCCTTGCTGTACATTCCCAGTTCACCACCAGTTTTGTTTTTCCCCAGTGAATAGTTACAGTAAAACCTCCTGGTACCAGTTCACCAAATAATCGTCATTAAACATTGGTGGGAAGCGGTGGTCGCAGCAGTTGTGTTTGCCCGGAGAGAGGAAGGAAGGAATGAAGTTGTTCACTTCATCCCCCTACACAACAAGCATCCGTCTCTCAACGAGTTATCCTGATGTCGTGTCTGCATGTTTCAGCATCCAGACACAGGTACAAGCAGGATCTAGCCGAAATTTGCCGAATTTCTTCGAGAATTGTATGTGGCGTCCCAGTGACCCCATGCTACAGCGTTCCACGCTGTTTCTCAAGTCATGTGTTCAGCACCACTTGTATGTTGCTGTTGTTGTTCAGCTCAGCACAGCTGTTTCAGCAAGCCAGAGGTGAGTTTTGTGGTGATTTCTGCATCCAATGTGTGTTTCGCCATGTTGTGGGTTTGAGAGGAGGAAGTGGCCAGATCCTCCCTCGCCACACACTCACCCACACTCCTCGCCACCACACTACCATACACCACGCCATCACTCCCTCTGCTGTGTTTTCTGCTGTTTTTCGTGTGAATTCTTTGCCAGAGCTGTGTATCCAAGTGCCCGAGGCCACTCGAAGCCATGTGGATCAGCATGCCACATAGATCAGCAAGCCACGTGGACCAGCAAGCCACGTGGATCAACAAGCCACGTGGATCAGCAAGCCATGTGGATCAGCATGCCACGTGGATCACGATGCCATGTGGGGTGTGGGCTGTCACGTGGATCTACAAGCCATGTGGGTTACCAAGCCAGATGTCCCAGGCCTCATGCTGTGGTCTGCTGCCTGCATCACATTGACGTCACCGACGATGCTGCCCGACTTCATGATGTCTGCCTGACGTCACCTCGAGATGTCTGCTGACGTCACAGTGCTGCTGACGTCACCTCGCGACAACACGCCTGACATCACATGATGTCACATCGTGTCCCAGTAATTATTTCAGTATTGTCGAGAAGATTGAGAGAAGATATATGTCGTGTGTTAATTCCTCTCAGTCAGTGTTCTCACGTGTTGGTGTATGGCTTAGTGACAGTTTTGTGCACAGAAAAGCATCTTTTGCTAGTTTAAGCCATGTTGTACTGCATGTATTGCGGGTGTGTGTAAAGTTTTCCGTGAGTCCAGTGTGAGACCCAGAGTAGCACCATTGTGTTAGTCACCCGGTGTGACCAGCGCGTTTGACAGCTGATATCACTCAGCCTCTGAGCCTGAGCCCCCTTGTACAGAAAGCTCTTATGCTCGTCGCTCACAGATGTTCTGCAGAATCGTACCTGCTATGATTCCCATCAAGATTTGTTTCACTTCACCTCTAGACCTTCAGAGTGCAGTTATATGTAGAGAAACAAGTCTGGGGACGCTTAGACTAACCTCTGCTATAACTCCAACTGCCGAGAGAATGACACTCGTCAAGCCGCAGTTAGCCCTGTCGGCAGGCGCTGTGTCAGCCTCGTGTCACAAGCTTCAGTGAGCAGCCTGCACAAAGAAGATGTCACTTTGACTGCTAGCTCGCTCACTGCAGTCTGGTGTATGATGTTACGACTCCCAGATGTTTCGCCCAGTTGTCTCTGCCACAACTCGCTCCAGCGACTCACCCCAGCGACAGTACCAGTCGAGAAGTGTCCTCCTGAGTCGCTTGCCAGAAGTTCTGCCCAGTTGCCGAGTTTTGTCGATGCCACACTCGAGGGCACCAGCATGTCGTGCCCCAGGTTGAGTGAAACCTGCAGCGACTCCTACGATGACTGCTTCACCATTCCAGAGGAGACCGTACCCTGTTACGTCACAGCTCAGCTGCAGCGATGTCTCCTATGTTGCAGTATCTGTCCAGATGCAGGAAGGCGTGCAGTGATGCCCTTCGACGCTCACTGCGTATGACCACGATGTTTAGCACACCCCATATGTTTTTTTCTTCCCTCCATGTAGGAAGTTTTTTTTCCATGTCCATATGTATATACATGTTTTTTATTTTGTGTTCTGTGCCCTGTTCCTACGAGAGAGAGACCGAGTTTCTTTTACCACCAGTAGTGTCACATCTGGCCAAGCGTATGTAGACAGCCTGTACTGTCTGCACAGACAGCCTGTGCTGTCTGCTAGCTTAGTTCATATTTTGCGCCACTAAGGTGCTGCCCTCTGGGCCTGCTCCAGGTCAGTGGGATGCTGGGCCCACACACACTCACTCACACAGTGGCCTAGCAGGAAGATACAAGGCCTACTAGCTCTCCCTCTCGTGGGATGGCCCTCCTGGGCCATGGGCACAACACACAAGCCTGTGTACCCACCACGACTTTGCAAAAAAGTAAGAAGCCTCCGAAGACGTTTATAATTCACACCCCGCTTGCAGCATTACCAATAACCCCTTTCACATGCGTGCGTGCGTGTGTGTGTGTGTGTGTGTGTGTGTGTGTGTGTGTACTCACCTATTTGTACTCACTATTTGTGGTTGCAGGGGTCGTCACAGCTCCTGGCCCCGCCTCTTCGCTGATTGCTACTAGGTCCTCTCTCTCCCTGCCCCATGAGCTCTATCATACCTCGCCTTAAAACTATGTATGGTTCCTGCCTCCACTACATCACTTTCTAGGCTATTCCATGGCCTGACTACTCTATGACTGAAGAAATACTTCCTAACATCCCTTTGATTCATCTGAGTCCCTTCAACTTCC
>NC_069403.1:56022862-56072862 GCF_026875155.1 Cherax quadricarinatus
AAAAATTTTATTTATATTATATATATATTATATATATATATAATATATATATATATATATAAAAAATATATATTTTAACATAAAACGAGCATAAGGTTTGCACATCTGAAATATTATATATCAACGTCATTGGCTATATTTTTATTTTAAAATAAGTAGCTGTGCTTAATATGATAGTGAGAAGTTAACTTAGAAGCGGCTGGTATACTGAAAAACGTGTGATAAAACAGATTAAGTCTTCGTAGCATAAAAGGTAAATGAGACGGTAGTGTAGGTCAATAAGACCGTATAGGGAGACGGAATGTTGTGTATTCATGAGAGGAACTTGCCTCTAGCCACCCCACCCACCCTTCCACACCCATCTGATCAACGTGCCCACCCACTGTGTCTCACCTGGTCACTGCGCTCGCCCACTGTGTTCTCACCTGGTCACTGTCCCCGCTCAAATGCGCCTCACCTTGTCACTGTCGTTACCTACAATATTATAAGGTCCGTCACCTAGTCAGTGGCAACCCTACATTGGTTCCAAGAGCGGCTAAGCGGGACCTAAGTAAGCATACTCACAAATCACATTTAAGTACCACTATTTTACTATATTCTTCCTGTACAGTGCTATCTACTAGAATCACGATATGTCTGTTAAAGTTTCTTTAATTCGAGTAGTTTTTATGAATCAAATGATGACAGAACAAAAGACACAACTTACGAACAAATGACTATGATCACAAATTACTGTAATCTATGTGAAGTTGATAGGTCGCAAATTATAACAAACTAAATTAACTAGGCTAGCAGATCAGGAGGCCTGGTCTAGGATCGGGCCGCGGGGGCGGTGCACACACTCAGAAGCAACTACAGGAAAACAACAGGTAATCCCACCCCACATAGTATTCTTAGTGAGAGGGAGATACCATTTGCGAGCCAACCGTATGAATGAAGAGGCCTCATACTTAAGAATCATTTCGGGTGGAATGAAAAGTGGCCAAGGAACAATGGGAGTATGAGTGTAGAGGCCTCATACTTGCCGAATCATTTACAGTTGAATGAAAGTGGTCAAGGAACAATGGGAGTAAACGTCACTGTCGATGTCAGTCAATTGACGTCACTACCTCACTCTTGAGTAAACACACCCCATGTTCTATGTCTGGCACGAGCACTAGGCTGCAACCTGCATGTTGACTATGAGACAAACATTAGACTGCATGATGTGACTGAATTAATGATATGTATGCTCAACCCTGCATCGTTTGTTCCCTGCCATGAAACAAATTATTTTATGCTCGCGATAATCATTGTCATTACTATTTTCTCTAAGTAAATGTGATACATCATGGTAATTTAGTTAAGAATAAGAATTAAAGGACTCAAAAATTATACAAAAACTGAAAAGAGATAATGAAAAAGGTATGCTATAAAATCATATACGTAAGAAAAGGATATATGCAACCTGTCTTCATGGCATATATCATTAAACATCGTAGCATTATAATACAATGGAAAATGCACTTTTTTTTTGTAACTCTTTACACCAAACGTACTTGAACGTACTATAGGAGGTTGTGATTGTTCAGGCTCATTCGTCAGGAAACAAGCTCATGTCATGACAGGGGGTCTTAAGCAGACAAGACCTGTTAGCCTAAAGCATCAGCTGGCCTACTATTTAACAAAACAAAAGATCACTAATTGGAAGTGTATCCAAAGATGATGATATCCTCGCGAGTATCCTGAATATCACCTTTCTTGAGGTGGATTTAATATGTTCATATATAATTGCACATATATTAATAAAATTATTATGAATTACAATGTAATTTGTGCTTATTAGAATCTTGAAAGTGCTTAAACGGATTAAACGTAACAAAATGTTAGAAGCATGTCGGTATTATATGCCATTACCGCTACCCCCCCCCCCCAAAAAAAAAGTATAATATTATATATATATATATATATATATATATATATATATATATATATATATATATATATATATATATATATTATATATATAATATGTATGCATGCTATTCGTTAACAGTTTTAAGGGTCATCATTGCTGCACAGAGTATGAAATAATAACCCTGCCACATTTATGGAGGCAACAAAATGAATATCTATTATAGTAGCGATATGAATTCTACAGCAGCGTATCTCGCTGGCTGGATGGTTGGTTGGTTAATCAGGCTGAAAGCCTATAGACTATGAGAGGGTCATTAAGGTTACATGTAACCTGTTCGTGACGAGTAAAGAATACTTTCATCCCTTAAATAGGAAATAGCATTTCTCTCGGTGTAAATATCCATGTCGCTTAGAAATTATTAAATAACACATAAGGAAATCTAAGCGCAAAGAACCCAAGAATTTTCGTGATTGAATAAAACTACTAATCGACATAATATTTACTTACACATTTGAAGCATAGCTATGATTATTGCATTTTTTTTAACTGGAGGAGATGACAACGTTGTTTTGAAATGCCTAGGAAAGACAAAGCTAGAAGGCGCGCAGCAATTTCGAGGAGCACCTCTCCAAAATTTCAACACGGGAAGGAAGCTAGACGCAGGATTACTGCTAAGTGTTCAGTGAATGATGCTATACCCAGAAACTTTGTTGACATCATGTTGGATCAAGGTTCAACGGGTCACCTATATGATTAAGACCCTTGTCAGGAGACACTTCTGACGTATAAAACAACAACTACACCATCTTATTTCTTGGTATTGTGCTGTGGGTATCTGCCACATGTATATACCCAAGATTAATTTATATGTTGGAGAAGACTGGAGAGTATTGGAGTCCTCAAAGCTGAGTAGTGATCTGTATAACAAAGAAATGAATAGAAAAGTAATTTGAGGAGCCTACATCAAGAACGATTACATCGCTACAAACATCGTTGTCAAGCCACCTGACGAACATAAACTTTGACAAAATTTACTGCCTCATATCCAAGCAAGTAAAAGTAATTTTTGTGCCTCACATTTCAACACAGGACACCAAGGTTTCCATCACACTGCATATCAGATAGATTTCTTAATTATATTACACCTAAAAGGACACTTCAGTATATTCCGGATTATTCATTAGGTTATTTTAGGTAAGATTTGTAAGGAAAAAGAACGCGAGTTTTACTGATATGATGACCCGTCACTGGAGCTTCAGGGCGCATGACCGAAGCCTTCCGCTGGCTTACCGGTCCATCTCTAAGTACTAAGGATAACATTTCTGATGTTAGTACATACGATCACTCCTTAGATTCTCCAGTTAGGAGAGTCTACCCACATCGACAAACCGCATAGCAGTCAGACCGAACGAATTAAGGACACAATGGGTGAAGAAGTGAGGATAGGTAAAGAATAGTGGAGGGAGAGAATAGACATCAATAGAACAAAATAAGCTAGGGCTGGACACAGTAGCATAGGTGTTATTTGCAATACATGACTGGTCTGGCTCACATGTGCCCTATTATTTTTAAAATATTCATCAGCAAACAGAAAAAAATGTCCTGTGTCACCTGATACAGGTCAAAATCATATAGATGACCCGTTTACGATTCAGTAGCACATGAGTCTTAGAACCCACTGAAGATACTTTAATGAAAATTTAAATATATATATATATATATATATATCCTAGGTAGTAGGTTGGTAGACAGCAACCGCCCAGGGAAGTACTACCGTCCTGCCAAGTGAGTGTAAAACGAAAGCCTGTAATTGTTTTACATGATGGTAGGATTGCTGGTGTCCTTTTTTCTGTCTCATGAACATGCAAGATTTCAGGTACGTCTTGCTACTTCTACTTACACTTAGGTCACACTACACATACATGTACAAGCACATATATACACACCCCTCTGGGTTTTCTTCTATTTTCTTTCTAGTTCTTATTCTGTTTATTTCCTCTTATCTCCATGGGGAAGTGGAACAGAATTCTTCCTCCGTAAGCCATGCGGGTTGTAAGAGGCAACTAAAATGCGGGAGCAAGGGCTAGTAACCTCTTCTCCTGTATATATTACTAAATGTAAAAGGAGAAACTTTCGTTTTCCTTTTGGGCCACCCCACCTCGGTGGGATAACGGCCGGTGTGTTGAAAGAAAGATATATAAATATATTATATATATAATATATATTATATATATATATAATATATAATATATATATATATATATATATATATATATATATATATATATATATATATAATATAAATATATATATATATATATATATATATATATAAATTATTGCAGTGTATAAGGGCTAATGCACCTTATAAGAAGCATGTTACCATATTGCTGAACATGTAAATTTGCTAATATGCTAACATAGTTAAAAAAAAAAATTGGAATCATAAGAATATGAGAGGGAAACACTGCAATAGATCCAGTTCACACTGAACTACGCCCGTTCATAGACGCATCTTGCCCGTATTTACAGCTACTCAATATTTTCACTTTAATTATGCTACTTGGGAATTTGTTCTACTTATCAACAACTCTACTAATAGCCCAGTACCTCCCTATATTTTTTCTAAACATAAATTTGTCCTGCATGAATCTACTTCTGTCAGTTGTGTCAGCACGTTAGCTATCGTATATTGCTTTTATTTATTTATGTTGTCCATTTATGCACCTCCGTCATCCCCCCTGATTTTACATCTTTCCTGGGAGTTTAAATTCAGTGCTTTCTGCTCATTTTCGTTGGAAAGGTTTCCAGTATATAGAAACAACTTGTCATCCTTTCCTGTTCATTCTGTAATGTGGAGACTAGAACTGAGCAGCATAATCTAAATGAGGCTTTATCAAAAAATATATTACGTTGAAGTACTGTATAACCTTAGGACTTCTACTATTTATACTTACTGATATAGTTAAGAATTTTATTAGCTTTATTGCGAACACTTATGCACTGTTGTCTTGGCTGTAAATTTCTGCTAACCAGAACTCTAATCTTTATCGCATTCAGTTTTACTAAGATCTACATTATTTAACTTTTAAATGCCACAGTTATTTTGTTTTCTTGGAATTATAACCCTGTACTTATCTGCATTCAACCGCATCTGCCACTTCTCTGATCACACCATTAATTTCTAGTGTCGCCATCAGAAATTATTTGATGACCTATTTTAATGTCTATATTTCTTAAGCATGTTGTGAATAACAAGGGTCACAATACTGACCCTTGTGACACACCACTGTGTTGTTTATACCATGTGCTGTTACATTCTTCACCACTCTTCTGTGTAGAATTATAAAAGTCTTCCTGAATTATATATACATAGTATCATATTCTTTATCTTGGTTAACCACTTCAAATACTTTAGTGAAAATTTGTAAGACATCAACGACCCTTACTGGATTCCGTGCAATAAGTGGAGAATGCCTCTTCCGGTTGGCTTCAAACTTTTAATGTTTGTTGTTTTGCCCAACAGAAGGTTCAATTTGTATTCAATATCCATAATGCCAATTGATGAACTTCGGACCTACTGAATGCCAGGAGACCTCGGTTGTAGTCACAATCCGTTCTTCTGTTTATTCGTTTATATTAATTTCCATCAATAACCTGAGAATGCCTCTTCTGATCGGCTTCAAGTAATTAACTCTGATGCATTTTATGATAAAGATGATACTTTTTAGGTTTAAACCCTGTAGGTTCAAATTTCGTTATCACGGTGAAAAATTAAACGGACTTTTAAAATGATTCGATGCTAAGCCATGAAAAGTTTTACACACTATCTGTTAGCCTTTGATAGGTATAATGTTTGTCAGGAAACAGGACAAGTGTTTCCTGACCCAGGTCAGGAAACATTTGGTCATCTGACCGAGGACTTCCTCTGGCTTACTGGTCCACCTCTTTAGAAATCATGGTTATGCTTATAACAATTAGTATATTTCGTCCGTTAACCTTCGAAGAGACATTAATTTTTATTAAAATATACCTCAAAATATTAAGATGAAGTTAAACTATTTATTATTATTATTTTGCTATGTATTCTTTCATAGAAGAATAACATATAAGTTTCACTAATCTATTACTTTCCGTGATATAAATTGGAGAATAATAACTAAGTAAAAACTTGTTTTGTCCTAATTCCTAACAAATATTATAACAACAGTGTAAACCAGTCTCAGAGACTCTAACATATGCACTTACATACATATTCACATGCATATATAAACATACAGACACACCCATGTACATACAAAGATACATTTTTTTTATTTTGCTGCTTTAGAATTTTATGATGGCCAAGCATACAACGCTTTTGGGTGCATTGAGGTAGAGGGGGTTGAGGTAATGGGATACGGGGATAACGTTCTTGAAACGCCCTGCGATCGAAACACGTCTAGTAAAATTTATGTATCCCACTATTGGATAGAAAAACGTGTGTGTGGTTTGTGATGTTTGCAAAATTAAATCGTTATGAATGCTTTTTTTTAATTTAGTTAAATTGGAATATTATGGCTAAGTTTCGTTTTTTTATTATTTTACTTTCAGTATTCAAAAATTTCCCACAAAACGAAGAAATTTATTGAAGTAAATGAAGTGACGAATTAATCTTCAACGTTTCCGTTATTAATTATTTTGTTTTGTTGTGTGTAGTTGACTGAGTAAGTGCAATCCTATCAAGGCCGCATTATCCAATAGGCACTGGGCCTAGAGCCTACCATAGTTAAATGGCCTATGATATTTTTTGATCATTATTTATATATATATGATAAAAACTGTAACGAAAATCCCTCCTTGAATCATTGTCTTTATAAAGTGCAAGAATTAAATAAATGTTCGAGTTTTTATTGCAAAATCAGAACATTTAATTTTTTTTTTCGAATAATCTCGTTCTTAACAGAGAATAGCACATCCATCAAAGGGCCTATTAAATTGTGCCAGGATACTGTCCTTGGGAATATCATATACGGGCCTACTAAACAGTAGTGCCCAGGGCTTAAATAAGGCCTTAACTACAACAAACAATTCACATTATTATTATTATTATTAATAATCATGGGGAAGCGCTAAACCCGTAGGATTATACAGCGCCTGTGGGGGGATGGGATGAAAGGCATTCAGGCTCAACTCAGGGAACTGGAACACAGATCCAATTCCCTAGATCAAGAGCCCCTCACCAGCGTCAAGGAACCTCCCTTGAGGGGCAAACAATTCACAGATATGAAGAGTACTTCATCTGGGAACACCATGCCCACCTGGCAGTCAGTAGAATAATCCTTAGAGAGCACACAAACAAAAGTTATTAAGAAATTACTAAAATAAATTTAATCTGAACAAAGCCTAATTTGTTATAATGACAGCCTGCAGGAAATTTAAATATATGAAAAAATACTTCGATGCAAGTTATGAGAGTAAAAAATTATTGCCCTAATGTAAGAAATAATAGATATACATAAAATTAAGTAGCTATAGAGGCACTAATGTGAAGAAAATGCTATAAGCTGGAATAAAGTCGCAAGAAGTACAAAAGACGACATTTTAGAGGAACAAACTGGATATGTGGACCGACATCAACGACCAGAATAGCTTCGGATGCTTGACCATACTAGGATAACACTAGTAGCATCATTCAAGGTTGTATTAAATTATTCTAATTAAGTGCGCTTGCTGAATACTTTCAAAGTAAATTTATAGCTGTACATCTGATTTACTTTAGGTATAAACTTTCTTGTGAGAATGTTTCGTAACTAGAGCGGCTAACATCATGTTCTCGTTGTAATCAAACCGACATATTTGGTAAAAGAGAATGGAGTTGTATGCTGAGGTTAAGAATGGAACGAGTTATGCAAACAATGTAAACAATCGCTTCTCCTTGTACACAACAAACAAAAATGATGCAGAAATGATCGATAGAAAACTGAAGAAAAAATTAGCCTGAGAACAGAATGCAGATGTATGATTTTATTATAAGAATACGATTTTGTTGTACTGGCAGTAAATGTAGGCTGAGAGAAATTAAACAACAGTTTTATATTGTTAGATTAGCCATAAGAATGAGAGCTAGTGCCTCGAGAGTAGAAAAAGTTGTTGGTAGGTTAAAATTTATATTTATTCTAGATCTATTTTGCTGATAACAGCTGGTTATGGTCGATACTGACTCACAGTGTGATTTTGTTTAGCGCACTTATAACACACTTATAATTTAAGAGTCATAAACTAATCTTGATAGGTGAAATAATGCTTGTTTACTCTGTGAGCAGTAGCAAGTTTTTCACTTCCAATTTTGTAAATTTACATCTCAATTACCTGCTTAGAACAAACGTGTCTGAGTGCACATTTGAGACTTGTCCAGAGATAGGAGTGGCATGAACTTGACATTATATTTTCATAATGCAAAGGTTAACCGAAATTATCTATAAATTAAAACAGCATACAGACTGAAGTGTATACATCTGGAGTGATGTTAGTACAAATAGGGAAAATGTTTTGATGTCGATATGACATCCTGCAAGGTCATAATGGTAATATATCAACTCATTTGCAGATACATTCTCATTTTCCATAAAAGAACAAATTGACTCGCTCAGCGTTGTGAATATTATTCACTGGACAATACAAAAAAGAGCTGTGATAAGAAAAGTGGTGTTTGTTCTTAGATTAAATTCTGACTCGGCGCGCGCCAGGACACATGTAGTGTTCATTATAATGGCAAAAATCAACGCAGAGAAAGAAATTTAAATTCTGTGAAATTTAAGGCTTATCCGAGTATGAGAAAGCAAACCGAAAGCCCCTACACTAGGTCAATTTATATCTGTCTCTTCTCTTGTCTTACATATGGTTAGATTTAGTGTATGCCAACTGCACGAGTTATTAAGGCAGAGATCTATCTAGTCACTAACCAGCAACACCCGGTTGTATACCGTTCGTGTTTTACTTTCCAATTCCTTTATCTGAAGATACTCTGCTGGACACATGCACTTTCTTGAGAGCCACTAGTCATGACAGCGGGTTAAGTAGTGCTTATTTCTCGCGCACTGCAGGGTCAAGCATCCATCACTATATAAAGATTGACCTACACAGATTTTTCGTTTCCTGTAATTATAATGATAATGTGATGTGGGCATTCGCTTATGTTTCAGAAGCTCTCGGCTGTTAGGGTGATACGATCGCACTGCCGTCCTAATATTCTATCGGTAGCATCTGCAAGCAAGTAATGAATAGTGGGTGAAGGGGAAGTTATACATTAGATAATGCTGGGCTTTGAAATGAGAATATGACTTCCTCCTAAAGTCCATGCAAGAAAAAAGTTCTAAGCTTTTCCTTGGATGCATCGCAGTGAGGGTAGACCACACTTCTAGTCAGATTAGGCAAACTGGGTATACTCAAAGCCCTAGAGATTGATTTGCCAGCTTTCTTGTCCTCCCCCAATGGACCCAACAAGCTGGTGAAAGAAATTATACTAGTATATATATACACACACATATAGTATTGTAAAAACGAACAAGTGGTATTTAATCAATAATAACACTGTGACTAGCCGGGGGATCGAACCCGTGTTCTTTTAGCCTGCCTGATGGTGAGCGAAAATTCACGACGCTCTAGCCCACTGGACCATACAATCCTACAAGAATCACCCACCCAGCAGAGCTAGGTGTTGTACCGTGATCCGAGGACATACGATGGTGTGGGTGCTTCAGAAATAATTTCATTCTACTTCCCGTTTTGTGCACTAACCTCCACACACAGTATATATAGTACTGTAACCACGAACAAGTGGTATTTAATCAATAACAACACTGACTAGCCGGGGGATCGAACCCGTGTTGTTACTGATTAAATACTACTACGGCCTCGTCACAGACCGGGCCGCGGGGGCGTTGACCCCCGGAACTCTCTCCAGGTAAACTCCAGGTAATACTGCTTGTGGAGGCTAGTACACCAAACGGAGAGTAGAATGAAATTAGCTCTGAGGCATCCACATCATTATATGCCCTCGGATCACGGTACAACACCTAGCTCTGCTAGGTGCGTGATTCTTGTAGGATTGTATGGTCCAGTGGGTTAGAGAGTCGTGAATTATCGCTCACAATGAGGCAAGCTAAAACAGGAGAAAGGGTTACTACTCCTTTGATCCCGGCACTGCCTATTATATGGTTACGCTGATACCTCATATACTGTATAGTAATTCAGAGAGCTGACACATGTTAGACCATTAACAAAAGCCATCGTTTCAAGGAATACAGTATTACTTAACCGCGGTCTAGCAGCACGTGACATGGCAGGCGTTTGCTGCTCAGGAGTCTTCTCTGTTTCTTGTAGCAGTCTCTCCTGCTCAAGAGTCTTCTCTGACTTGTAGCAGACTCCTGCTCAAGCGTTGTCTCTTACAGTAGTGCCTTGCTTAGACTCACATCTTCCAACCGTATAACTTATGCGAGCTTTGAAACCTTACGTCTAGATCTATGCAGATGTCACTGGATGAGCCATGAACTGGTAGGTACTTTAATACATCAGTACACGTTAACTCTCACCACGTTACTGCAAACATTCTGCTTATTCGTCTGTTGAAAATTTAATAAAATATTCATGTCCAAAATATACAGTAATTAAAACAAAGTATTTAAAGAAGCCCAAATTATATATAACATTAACAACGTCTTTTCTCCACTAGTTCTGCTGTAGTTTATCAACTATTCTCCCATCTTTGTATATATAATATATAATATATATATATATATATATATATATATATATATATATATATATAATATATATATATATATATATAATATATATATATATATAATATATATATATATATATATATATAATATATATATATATATTATATATATATATATATATATATTTATAATATATATATATATATATATATATATATATATATTTATATATATATGCAATAAGATCACAGTAAACAGGTGATTTCAGAATATGCAAAACAACCACTCTGAAAGAATAGAGAAATTCCAAGCGCTTTCGTGACTACTCACATTATCAAGGAAGTATGAAAGTAAAGCATCCAAGGAAGCTATATAAGGGGTCTGGTCGGCACCTCACTATCAGATCCCACAACGGTTTAAACACCTGAGCGCGCCGACCCAACTTGGAAAGGTCCTTGGCACAACTCACCCACAAACTATTCTACCCAAGAAATAAGAAATTTTAAAGATTATTTGTCCAGTGTATTATTAAATTCTTCCCAAATTCTATTAATTTATAAATGGATCTAATTTATATAAACCAAAGGAAATATTCATATTATTGTCAAAACTGCTTTTTATGAAACAAGATTCAATTATATTCCTGTCGACCATGGACTTGCTTGATACTACTTTCTCAACTTTTTGAAAATCAATTGGATGGTTAAAATCTCTTACATGAATAAATAGAGCATTGGAATCTTGTCCAGTTCTAATGCTATATTTATGCTGTTTTAATCTTAGTTCGAGATTTTTACCAGTTTGACCGTAATAAACTTTATCGCAAATTTTACAAGGAATCTTATAGACACATCCATCAGCATTTTGGGGGGAATTCTTTATCAAAAGTTTTTTTACTGTATCGAGATTTTTGAATACAACTTTAATATTAAAAGTCTTAAGAAGAGAAGGCATATCAACCAAGTTTTCATGGTAAGGGAGAACCAACATATTTTTATTTGAATAAGGCTGGTTGTCCCTTTTTGGATTGTAAAAAGTATTTCTAGCAACTTTAAAAGATTTATCAATTACATTTCTTGGGTATTTTAAATCATTACCTATTTCATAAATTTAGTAACCTATACATGGAATTTTTTGAAACAAGGTTACTTAACACAATCCTCCCTAATAGAGCTAAATGGTTCAGATATGTTGATGATATTTTGTGTCTTATGCCCAAAAATGTAGATATACACCATTTCCTTGGAAAATTAAATAGCTTAGCCCATTCAATAAACTTTACTGTTGAGTTTGAAGAAAATAACTCATTGCCTTTTCTAGATGTTTTAATTATTAAGGGTAATAATGAATTCAAATTTAAAATTTACAGAAAACCTACTAATAACTGTTCCTATGTCCACTATTATTCCTCGCATCAAGATAGAGTCAAACTGTCTGTTTTTCTCATCAATGTTTCTGAGAGCTTTACGAATTTGTAGTCCTGAGTTCATAGATGAGGAAATATCCAAAATTTATGAAATAGGTAATGATTTAAAATACCCAAGAAATGTAATTGATAAATCTTTTAAAGTTGCTAGAAATACTTTTTACAATCCAAAAAGGGACAACCAGCCTTATTCAAATAAAAATATGTTGGTTCTCCCTTACCATGAAAACTTGGTTGATATGCTTTCTCTTCTTAAGACTTTTAATATTAAAGTTGTATTCAAAAATCTCGATACAGTAAAAAAACTTTTGATAAAGAATTCCCCCCAAAATGCTGATGGATGTGTCTATAAGATTCCTTGGTAAAATTTGCGATAAAGTTTATTACGGTCAAACTGGAAAAAAATCTCGAACTAAATTAAAACAGCATAAATATACCCATTAGAACTGGACAAGATTCCAATGCTCTATTTATTCATGTAAGAAAATTTTTAACCATCCAATTGATTTTCAAAAAGTTGAGAAAGTAGTATCAAGCAAGTCCATGGTCGACAGGAATATAATTGAAACTTGTTTCATAAAAAGCAGTTTTGACAATAATATGAATATTTCCTTTGGCAGTAAGAGAACTAACTTCCAGCCTACGCAGTGAGCTCAATATCTGGTACCTGGATGACGGCACTCTGGCAGGTACTGAAGAGTCCCTCGTGGGGGACCTACAACTGGTGAAAACACAGGGGGAAGAAATTGGGACTCATCCTCAATCCCTCCAATGTGAAATCATCACAGCGAACGCAGAAATAATCAATGTCTGTGGCCGAAGAAATCCACCCAGAAGTCTCAACTACAACTCCGTCCACAGTACCCTCTTGGGGGGCACCGCTGGGTCACCAGGCCATCGACTGTCCTCAGGGACAAATTGAATGACCTGATGAGAAATGGAAGGAGAATATAAGGATCTTGATGCCCATGATGCTCTGTATCTCCTCACAAGGTTCTTTATATGCCAAGACTCACTTACTTCTTGAGGTGTGCACCTCTATAGACAACCCCAACACCGATGAATATGAACGCACACCTAGATCAACTTTTAAGAAGGCACTGAACCTGTCACTAGAGGATGAGCAATGGGAACAGGCAACCCTCCCAGTGACGACTGGAGGTATAGTGGTGCGTAAGCAACGCAAGTTGCTTACCTGCTTTTTCCTGTCTTCGAGTTTTGGCTTCCAGTGCATTAGTCAAGAAAGATAGTGCCCTAACGCTTTAGAGACTTGGTAGGAGACTCAAGACCCCATGTTTACTGAAGCACGATTCGTGGGACACCCTTACAGACTCCTCCAGTAGACCAGCTCCTCCCAAACAGCACAAACAGTCCCACTGGGACAAGAGCCGATCATGGAAAAAATCGCCAACACAAAGCTCTCCAATGCCTTCAGGAAAGAACAAAGCTCTCTCCTGCAGTGAAGGCACCACACTCAGATTTCCTTTAGCTGTTCCAATTCCTCCCTGGTGCACCAGTCTCGACCCACAGCCCAACACACGCATTCGGATTGGTGTTGCTCTTCGCCTAGCCGCCCCCATCTCACCGAACATAGGTGTATTTTGCGGCAGGGCGACAGCTGATCAATTCCGGACTTCAATGGTCTCGTGTGCCACACAGCAGAGGGAAAGTATGCAGACATGAAGGAGATCAATGACATAATAAAGAGAAGCCTCGCCACAGCCCGTTGCCCAGCTCACGGGAACCACCAAGTACAGAGGTCTGATGGAAGTCAAAAGCGTCTTATGGAGCCACTATGCTACCCTGGAAGAATGCAATCAGATTGCCTGGGACTACACCTGTCTGCCACAAATTGGCAGAACACCTACTAGGCCATCCTCTTAGTGGAAGGGGTGAGCTGCCAGCCAGCAGGGAGACCCAGAAGAACCGAAAATAAGAAGACCTTCCCCCTTGCTATAAACTTACATTCCAAAGGTCGGAGACCCTTGGATGCTATGGGGCAAGTGTGCTCTAAAGTTCCTCAAAGAGCTGGTGAAAACTCATCATAGAACCATGACCACAGGGCGACCAGCTTCCTCTTTCAGAGACTCAGTGTTGCGATCCAGAGAGGAAAGGCCTGCAGCATTCTGGGCACGCGGCCCACCGCAGGGGAGTGGACAAAAGTATTCGAGATGTAGCTTTTGGTTACCTATGTTGTTTCCCTTTCTTTTGTTTTTTTGTGAATGTTGGCCAATGTATTTTGTCTTTAAATAAAACATACTTGAAATATAGGGGGTGGTAGGAGAAAATTCTCAAACAGCTTCAGGGAGAACCTTGAGTTTTCCCTGAAGCAAGTTTATTCTTTTCTCTGAGGATGAGGGTCCCCATGACAGTTCTAGAGGAGGTACTTCCCTATATTATATATATATATATATATATATATATATATATATATATATATATATATATAATATATACACACAAAACAACCACTCTGAAAGAATAGAGAAATTCCAAGCGCTTTCGTGACTACTCACATTATCAAGGAACTATGAAAGTAAAGCATCCAAGGAAGGTATATAAGGTATGTATATGTATGTATGTATATATGTATATATATATATATATATTATATAATATATATATATATATAATATATATATATATATATATATATATATATATATATATATATATATATATATATATATATACATACATACATACATACATACATACATACATACATACATACATACATACATACATACATGCTTTCAACCTATCTACACACGATTTTTAAAACACAAATTTCTACCTTCTTCATTTCTCAACAAGCACACCAAGGTCAGCAAACTGCTTCTCCTCCCATCAGTAAAATTAAGTTACGTCGTACATAGGGAGTACTTGGAGAGGTAACTAAATGGGAACATCTGTTAGTTCTAGAAATTGTAGTGCCTAGTCTTTGGTTAGGTCGCGGGGATGATGACCGCTGGAATTGACAAGAGTCAGGATAACCTTTTCTCCTTTATTCATTGGTTTATTCGTCAGTGTCCTAAAACGGATCTATTTTAGATGATGAACCATTCACTACCTCTTGAAGAAGAGTGGTGATGCAAAACTTGGGGTACAGCTGTTAGCCTTATGTCGGGGCCCGATGATTCTATCCCGGTGGCTAGGGATGAGTGATTGCCCTTCTCCCGTTGGGGGAGGCGGGGTACAAGTCTTCCAGTACAAAAATTGTAGCACTTAGCTATTATCAGTGTTCCGTAGCTGGTGTCTTCACTCCAGTGTTGTTAGTGGTGCAGGTCTTCTCAAAACTCAACAAACTTGGCAGTAATCTTGGTCACTAGTTCTGACCACCACCTGTGACCTGTACCGCCGTGTACAGGCCACATCTACTTCTTCATATGTTTACTTCAAATCTTCGAACATTTTTTTTTTATCTTTTTCTTTGATATTAATTTAAAATATAATACTTAATCTCATATATAGTCAGTATTTTCACATAAAGTTCTCTTTAGCAAAACTGCATTAATATCATACCCTAAACTGCCTGCTCTCGTAACTTTCACTCATCAAGCAATTTTTTTTTAACTCTTTGTGTGTACCAAACATCAGCAACAACATTCTCGGCTACAGATGTCTATCGCTTTCATCCAGATGTTCTTTAAACCTGTTCTTGCAAAGTTCAGCCAGATCTTTAATTATCAATATTCTCCTTTCTCCAGACACAGATACAGTAAAGCTATCACCTGTTTTTATTGATCGACTCTCGCGAAAATAATGTATTTTTTGTAAGTTATAAATACAACGCGAATGATTATAATCCTTCTGGCCTATAAATAAATACGGAATTTTATAGGCGACACAAAGTTTAGGACATCATACGAGGGGTAAGTGGACCATACCTTCAATAACTAAGATCTTGTCTAGTACACTATGCGGCGACATTTTGTTTATAGGCTATTACGCGAAGCCTACGTCTGATAAGCCAGCTAGTGTATAAGTGATGCTCCCTTTGTTGGAAAAGTTGAAGAAAAATGTTCATAGCATCTAACATAACTCGAACTCTGATATACCATGTACGTATCTAAAAAAAATTGTTTGAAAAATGTTGACGGTTACAGATTCTGAAATTTGTTAATTAGTGCATGTTATTTACCCGATAATAAAGGTAAATATGTACACACTGGCATTACTAGGCTGCAGGATCCAGCTTATTAACACGAAAGTTAATATAAATGAATTAGTATCAAGGACACCGCTTGCAAAGGGAGCTAAATTTGTACCAACCGAATGAATTAACTTAATACGTACTGTGGTGATGTTGCCCAGTCTTTATCCTTTTCTGGTAATACGCTTAGTATCATGGATTCAGGCACAGTCTTCCTTGAGTATGTAATGCTGGAATTTCTGTTGCAAGGTAATTATGTGAATTTTATGTGAAGAATTTTGAATTTCATGGCTGGGGTTGTTGGTAGCCTGGGATGGCTTTTATCTAACGGGAATGTACATTTCTTTCATTGGTACACTTGTTTGAGTTTGTTCATCCTCACATTAACAACCTCAGTATTATACAGTCTGCTCCTGTCTCTTCAAGAGGCACCAGAAGCGAACTGTAACTTTTGGTTTTGTATTCTGTAGTGTTTTATCATATCAGATTTTATTATTAATGATAATAGTACAGCTGAATATTCAATCAATGGGCGTATTACCATTTTATTGATATTTTTTTTGACGTAGGCTGGGGGCTTGTTAAACTGGTAGTGATTTGGCGCTCTAGCTAGATTTGTTTTTGCCCTAACATGGCTAGTGGAGTTCAAATATCTATCCATTTCATTGCTCAAGTCAAGATCTTTTAGCACTCTTAGTGACGACTGGAATTCTTCATATTATAATTCCACCATTATTTTCGATTTTTGTTGGATAACAGTTTTGCTATGTAACGTTGCTATCCCCCCCCCCTCTCTCTCTCTCTCTCTCTCTCTCTCTCTGCCTATGTCATTAGTGGTAGGAGGCGGAAGACTGTTATGAGGGAGGTAACACCTCATGAGTTGCTCACCAAGCTCAATTTCAATAGGATAAAATTAAAATAATTATGGCATTTTCTTCGAAAGTATGGTAAACTCCTGTGGATCATGAAACGTTGTCTATTAACAGGTGTAGGAATTAAGGAGTGATTTTGTGCACACAAGTAAAATGGTGTTTCTTATAATTAAGATAAATATGCAAGATTTATAAATACATTATACAACTGAACAATCATTACCATAATAAATGGTTCCACATGAATCTTTTCCTCCTTTACAGCAACATGATGTTTCCTAACGTAAGAAATTAACTGAATTACACTAGATCACTCTGACATATATCAGTATACTTTTACTGGGCAGTAACATCGGTACCTGTACATACAATACCATGCAACAAAATTTACACACGACAGGATTAACTAAATGAGTAAGATGCTGCAAAGTACAACTGAACACTGTAACCAGAGTAGAAATAACCACAGTAGGAGAGAACATTTAGTAACATCCAGTCTCAGAGCAAGATACAATATAATCCAGGAAGTAGCAGGCCTTACAAGTGAAGATAAACCACCGAAGTCCACAGGTATAACAAATACTACTGTGACGAAGCTCAGCAATTACCAAAATCCCAGACTATTGCAGTACAGATATCCGAACAAGGGCTAGTGCAAAAGCTTGGATTTTGCGCAACAACAATTGACTTGTTAATCCAAGCTACTACAAACATCCGTTCAGAACTCTACCGCAGTCACTATGATACAAACAGTTCACAGGATACAACAGTATTTCTCTCGGTTCGTCTACCCCAATGACTACATGCAACATGCGGTGCAGGCGTATGATCTTTAGTGATCTGATAATTACTCTCCGCCTTGCAATGCCCTATGAACTGGCCGTGCTGAGCAGATAAATAGTAATCAAGTTTAGTTCAATGAAAAGGAATTTACATCTCACCAATCCACGTCTGCCAACTGGCACTCCATTCGAACCCGCCCTCTTCGTACATCATACAGAGCTGTCTGTAAGACTCTGGATTCGTCAACTATGCCACAGGAGTCAGGAGCACACAAGGACCTCGACTAAGGTGTTAAAATCCAGGATAGAACAAATGCAGGGACATCCAGGCATATCCACTCACGGCTGTTGTTAGAGAGAATACCTCCTCTGACAGTACTTTCCCGCCTTTTTATGCAAGTGTCTGCCAATAACCACGTAATGTGTGAGAAGGGTGAACCAATTGGAATCGAGAATACCTGGACACAAGCAGGGACACAGACAGAGCTGACTCTTTTACAACCTCGTTTATAAATATGTTAAACAACCATGGTGATATCACCAATCTCTATTTAACGCCTACTTTCACTGGAAAATAATCCGCATCTTTCTTGCATACCCTAACCTGAGCGTCGCTATTCAGATAAAAACTTTTCTGCTTCTGATAACCTACCATCTATCCCACGTTGTTTCTCTGACCACCCTATCATATACCTTTTCTAAATCCGTAAATACAATTTAAAGTTATTTACCTTTATCTATATATGTATATGTAGATAGGTATTTTAATTACTCTCTAAAGCATAGTAAAATGTTGTGGTCTAATGTTTTACTTACTTGGTTCTCTTGGGTAACGTAAAATTTACACCCATTATGTAACCTATAAAATGACGAATCGTTGCTTTGAGGGACCGCAAAACAAATCGTTGCTTTGAGGGACCGCAAAACAAATCGTTGCTTTGAGGGACCGCAAAACAAATCGTTGCTTTGAGGGACCGCAAAACAAATCGTTGCTTTGAGGGACCGCAAAACAAATCGTTGCTTTGAGGACTGCAAAATAAATCGTTGCTTTGAGGGACCGCAAAACAAATCGTTGCTTTGAGGGACCGCAAAACAAAGCTGATAACGCCTCTGTTCGAATACTTCTGGCAGTTGCTTTATCAACGAGGCGCCGGAGTGTTGATGAACCTTTGACTCTCCGATAGGAAGATCTCTGCAGTCTCCCTGAGAACTGAATTTACCATCTCTTATTTTTTTTAATCCCCTGGATTCTGATTTTCTCACTGTCGATGGAGCAACTGTTGGGTCTGCCTCTTCCTCTTTTGTGGTTATGGGGAGGGGAATCATGTTGAGAAATCTCTTCATGATTTGATGACGGACGATGCCAGCGACTTGCCGGCACTGCTAGGCAAACACTGCCAAAACAGCAGAAAATTGTGCCAGACGATGATTGTGAGTGGAAAACCTAGGCCTTGGATAAGAGAGCCTTCGTATACTTTCTTCAGGAGGTTTGTGAGTTTTCCAGTTTCTTATGGACGAGCTGCTTTAGCAATATGTGGGAAGGTGATGGTAACTGTTGCTTTGAATTTATACTACTACTATTAAGGGCATGATCCATTAAGGGCATGAGCCTTTAAAGGCAAGAATCTTTAAGGGTATGAATCTCGACACAATTGGTCATTTATACGTAGTCAAACTGAACAAGAAGAATAAAAGTTACGTACATTGGAAAAATATTCCAACTTCCTTCATGGTTTAAAACTATACTATCAAACAAAATATTAATTTATACATATTTTCAATTAGACTTGAACATTCCTAGTCTTAAATGTACAAAAATAAAATATCCAAATATCAAAATAAAAATAGCCTTTATAAAAAAAAAAAAAAAAAAAATCGTACAGAAACGGATTTCTCAAAAAATTGAAGTTCAGATACTATCATTCTCGACCCTCAAGAGAGATAAAGCATAAATGAGTTGAGAAATAAACAATAATGTGTGGTTCCTTTGAGCTTGAGGCCGGGGCCAAATGACCCTTCTGGCCCTCTTCGGAATGGCCCCAGTTTATTCAAAGGGAAGCGCTGAACCTGTCTGAGCCATACAGCACCTGGGAAATGACTTTTAATTAGCTTGACCCGGTTAAGAAAACAGAGGCTCAAATTCTTTGGATCAAGAGCCCTTCATCAGCATCAAGGTACCTTTCCAAGAAAAGTAATATTTGTAAAATCAAACAAAATATGTTCTCATATTTTTTACATTACTGTAGTTTCTTTATCACGTGTATTAGTAATGTGTTGATTTGTAAATGGTACTTCATGGTAACATTAATTTTTTTTATTTAGCGTTGAGCAAATAGTATATATTTTTAAGAATACCATTTTATTTATAAAGAAACATTGACATATACAGCATTTCTGAATTTGGTGAGTCATTACGACTACAACAAAGGTAGGTCATTACTCGGTGTTCTTTCCTCAATGTAACGTATAGCTGGCTGCTGGGCAGCCCATATAAGTCAAAAAGAGTTATTATGTCCCTGAAGCTGGCGGCTTCCTGGCGCCAGGGTGAGTCACAACGCTTCTGTAGGAGCTGTTAATGTTTACTGGTGGGACTCGTGGAAAGTGAAGAAAGATGGTGAATCATCATCGCCGTATTTGGTGGCTTTGGCTGGATGTCAGGTATGTAAAGTACACTGTAACGAGAAGCAGGTTTACCACCAAACGTAGTATGGTCTCGACCTTCCGAATACTGACTACTCTCTGACAGATGACACTGGGGGAGGCCACTACATTTGACAACAAGACTCAACACCCATCGGCCTATCGCTGGACAAAAGGAACACAGATATGATTGGGATTCCCAAGACAGGACGCCCCTGGAGCAATCCTAGTAAGTGGTGGGTTCGGTGAGGCCAGCGGCTAATAAGTGACACCAGAGACGGGTCGCGGCGTCAGGCCGCCGCTCCCCCCCCTCCCGGGAGTAAGTCACGGCCCCCGCCTCTACAACTTGCGTAAATACCCGGTCAC
Source organism: Cherax quadricarinatus (assembly GCF_026875155.1). Taxonomy (NCBI): domain Eukaryota; kingdom Metazoa; phylum Arthropoda; class Malacostraca; order Decapoda; family Parastacidae; genus Cherax; species Cherax quadricarinatus. The sequence continues at coordinate 56,043,728 of NC_069403.1, forward strand.
AGCGAGGAGACGTGCATACCTGCTTCATCTGCCGCCACGGGCACATACTACTTCTTCAAAGATCTGAAGAATCTCCAAGTGTGGCCAAGATGGTGTTTATAGAAACAGTTTTGCTGATCATAATTACAACCCGTGTTGCTTCTCTGTCTCCGCTAGCTGTTCCAATTCCTACTCCTGCACTATCAGAGGACCATCAAATGGCACCAGAGGAGCTTCTAAAGGTGTGATGTGGTTTATAATATTTATGTCTAAAGTGATGTGACCGATATTCACCCTCAGCGGTGTAATAACTTTTTTTCTATAGAGTTTTTCTTTTCCCTGCAGTCATTTGGCCTGTCTGAGCCTGGCGTGCGCAGATGGTACAGTGAGCCCCCTCAGTACATGCTCGACCTCTACAATGAAATAGCAGACTCCAATGGACTAACACGTTTACCAGGACCGTATGGTGCCACTATCGTTAGAGCCTTCTCGGAAAAAGGTCAGACGTGAATTATAAACCATCTTAGTTTGTTGAAATATAAGAACATAAGAACATAAGAAAGGAGGAACACTGCAGCAGGCCTGTTGGCCCATACTAGGCAGGTCCTTTACAATTCATCCCACTAACAAACATTTGACCAACCCAATTTTCAATGCTACCCAAGAAATAAGCTCTGATGTGCAAGTCCCACTCAAATCCAACCCATCCCACTCATGTACTTATCCAACCTAAATTTGAAACTACCCAAAGTCCCAGCCTCAATAACCCAACTAGGTAGACTGTTCCACTCATCAACTACCCTATTTCCAAACCAATACTTTCCTATGTCCTTTCTAAATCTAAACTTATCTAATTTAAATCCATTACTGCGGGTTCTCTCTTGGAGAGATATCCTCAAGACCTTGTTAATATCCCCTTTATTAATACCTATCTTCCACTTATACACTTCGATCAGGTCTCCCCTCATTCTTCGTCTAACAAGTGAATGTAACTTAAGAGTCTTCAATCTTTCTTCATAAGGAAGATTTCTAATGCTATGTATTAATTTAGTCATCCTACGCTGAATGTTTTCTAACGAATTTATGTCCATTCTGTAATATGGAGACCAGAATTGAGCTGCATAATCTAGGTGAGGCCTTACTAATGATGTATAAAGCTGCAGTATGACCTCTGGACTTCTGATATGACCTCTGGACTTCTGTATGACCTCTGGACTTCTGTATGACCTCTGTATGCTTCTCTGTATTATATGAAGAATAGATTTTGCCTCGAGGGAATGAATGCCACTCAGCACTGGCTTCTCTGCCAATAGTCCTAACGAAGGACTCTCCGTGGTTCTTGTAAATTCGCTGTTTATTCTCCTTACAAATTATTAATTTAAGAAGATCCTGCATATATCTACAGAATTCTAGTAACCTTAGTTACAATATGATTAGCTTATTCATATATACAATTTTGTATTCCTTTAGTCTATCACACTGTATGACTGTTTAACCTCATTTCCACACACTTTACACTTTATTTCCTCATCGAAATTGCTACACCAGTTTTCTTGGGTCACAGAAGATAACATATAAGAAAGTTAGGAAGAATGTTTTGCGTGCATCAATGCACACTACATATAAAGTTTACATCTGTAAAATTGATTTCCATACCTTACACTCAACAATGCTTAAATGCAGATGGTAGCAGAGATTCTGTCTTCTCGTTTTCCGTGACTGGGCTTGGAGCAGACGAACAAGTTTTGGAAGTCGAATTTCACGTGCATTACTCGCGACTTACAAAAGCGGAGAGGCACTTACTACAAGATAACATCTACATGGTTTGTAATACTACCTCTGGATTTGTACTGCATCAGTGACAATAAATAACCCCTAGCACCAGCAAACATACAGCAAGTAAACTCCGAGAGTGCCCTCTTACACTTGTCAAGCATTTATGTCTATATCAAATACATCTGAGACTTGGAAGAAGCCATTAGCTCGAAAATTTTATAGTGTGATTTCATAAAACTATTTTAATTACGCATTATTTTCTTATTCCCAGATTGAGATTCACTGGGTGAAGGAAAGAGGTCACCAACTGCTAGTAAAAGAAAAGGTTGCGGCTCACAGTAGTGGCTGGAGAGTGTTTAAGGTGGGCCGCGGAATTGTGGGCACCAGTGCGCTTAGTGAGTACGATCAAAGACGTGTGACCCTTGAAGTTACAGCAACAACCTTGACGGGAGATTCTTTGCCTCTCAGACTTCACCATGGAGTTCATGGCCCGCGCCAGCCGCTGCTCGTCTTCTTCAGCTTGCATTCCAGCGGCAATAATACCATCACTGCACCAGTTTCAATACCAGGTAAAACTTTTAGGTTACATTAATTAATGAAGATATAAATACTGCGAGGTGAAATCTCTCAATATATATGAAATGGGTTATGCCTCCGTGGATATGGCTTGAGAGGTGTATATATACCTTTGATAAACACTGAGATATTATTTTGATTATGTAGGGGAATAAAGTTAGTCTGTTAGGTTTAAGGCCAATAAACTATGCGAGTCATTAGGAATAATACACAAATATACTAACTTCAAAGACATTTAAATCTCTAAGATAATTAAGATACGCTCATTTTATACAATGAGAGATAAAATCCTCCGGGTTCTCATTATAATGAGGAATTATAATTTACATGTTAGTAATAAGAAGGACGGCGGTCTTAACGATTCTGGCAGATGATACATTTAATAAAAAATATACCTGAAAAAAAAATAAGTATTTACTATATTATATATATATATATATATATATATATTTATATATATATATATATATATTTTTATTAATATATATATAATATATATATATATATATTATATATATATATATATATATATATATATATATATATATATATATATATATATATATATTTTATATATTATATATTTTATATATATAATATATATATATATTATATATATATATTATATATATATATACTATAATATATATATATATATATATATATATATATATATATATATATATATATTATATATATATATATATATATATATATATATATATATATATATATATATTATATATAAATTTTATATATATATATATATATTATATATATATATATATATATATATATATATATATATATATATATATATATAATATATATATATATATATATATATATATATATATATATAAACGATGTTATAGAGGGGCCACAGATATATCAGATCACTTTCTAGTTGTAGCTACACTGAGAGTAAAAGGTAGATGGGATACAAGGAGAATAGAAGCATCAGGGAAGAGAGAGGTGAAGGTTTATAAACTAAAAGAGGAGGCAGTTTTGGGTAAGATATAAAAACTATTGGAGGATAGATGGGCTATGAGAGCATAGGCAATGGGGTCGAAGAGGTATGGGGTAGGTTTAAAAATGTAGTGTTAGAGTGTTCAGCAGAAGTTTGTGGTTACAGGAAAGTGGGTGCAGGAGGGAAAGGGGCGATTGGTGGAATGATGATGTAAAGAGAGTAGTAAAAGGGAGAAAAAGTTAGCATATGAGAAGTTTTTTACAAATTAGAATGATGAAAGGGAGGGAAAGAGTATATGGAGAAAAAGGGGAGAAGTTAAGGAGTGGGAAGCAATGAAAAAGAGGCAAATGGAGAAGGGGGGAGTGTTATCAACAAAATTTTTTGAAAAAAAAGAAAAAGTTTTGGATAGATTAACAAATTAAGAAAGCCTGAAACAAAAAAGGTTTTTCAGTTAAAAATAGGAGAGGAAGTTTTTTTAAATGGGAGTTAGAGGTATTGGAAAATGGAAGGAATTTTTTGAGGAAATTGTTAAAGTTGATGAAGATAGGGAAGCTTGATTTCGGTATAGGGCAAGGAGGAATAACATCTTGTAGGAGTGGGAAAGCCGTTTTGAGGTGGGGGAAGTTCGTGAGGCAGTAGGTAAAATGAAAGGGGGGAAGGCAGCCGGAGATGGGGGATAAAGATAGAAATGTTTAAAAGCAGGTTGGGGGAAAAGTTTTGGAGTGGGTTGGTCAATTTTTTAAAAAATTATGGGGAAAAAAAGGGAAAGGGACCTAGGGATTGGCAGAAGCATGCATAGTTCCTTTGTATAAAGGCAAAGGGGATAAAAAAAAGGGGGCAAAAAATTATAGGGGGAAAGTTGTTGAGTGACCTGGTAAAGGTTTGGGGGGGTTATAATTGAAAGAATTAAGAGTAAGACGGAGAATAGAACAGATGAACAAGGGGCTTTAAAAGGTAGGGGGGGTGTGGGACCAGGTTTTTACAGGAAAAATATAAGTGAACAGTATTTAGAAAGGCAAAGAGGGCTTGTGGCATTTTTGGATTTGGGGAAAGGCGATAACAGGGGGGATAGGGGGGCAATGTGGGAGAGTTCAAGTTATGGGGTGGAGGAGGGTTTCTGAAAGCAGCGAAAGTTTTTTACGAGGGTAGTGAGGCTCAAATTAGAGTATGTAGGAAAGAGGGAAATTTTTTCCCAGTAAAAGTAGGCCTTAGACAAGGATGTGTGATGTCACCGTGGTTTTTTAATATATTTATAGATGGGGTTGTAAGAGAAGTAAATGCGAGGGTCTTGGCAAGAGCGTGGAGTTAAAAGATAAAGAATCACACACAAAGTGGGAGTTGTCACAGCTGCTCTTTGCTGATGACACTGTGCTCTTGGGAGATTCTGAAGAGAAGTGCAGAGATTGGTGGATGAATTTGGTAGGGTGTGCAAAAGAAGAAAATTAAAGGTGAATACAGGAAAGAGTAAGGTTATGAGGAAAAACAAAAAGATTAAGGTGATGAAAGATTGAATATCAGATTGGAGGGAGAGAGTATGGAGGAGGTGAACGTATTCAGATATTTGGGAGTGGACGTGTCAGCAATGGTCTATGAAAGATGAGGTGAATCATAGAATTGATGAGGGAAAAAGAGTGAGTGGTGCACTTAGGAGTCTGTGGAGACAAAGAACTTTGTCCTTGGAGGCAAAGAGGGGAATGTATGAGAGTATAGTTTTACCAACGCTCTTATATGGGTGTGAAGCGTGGGTGATGAATGTTTCAGCGAGGAGAAGGCTGGAGGCAGTGGAGATGTCATGTCTGAGGGCAATGTGTGGTGTGAATATAATGCAGAGAATTCGTAGTTTGGAAGTTAGGAGGAGGTGCGGGATTACCAAAACTGTTGTCCAGAGGGCTGAGGAAGGGTTGTTGAGGTGGTTCGGACATGTAGAGAGAATGGAGCGAAACAGAATGACTTCAAGAGTGTATCAGTCTGTAGTGGAAGGAAGGCGGGGTAGGGTCGGCCTAGGAAGGGTTGGAGGGAGGGGGTAAAGGAGGTTTTGTGTGCGAGGGGCTTGGACTTCCAGCAGGCATGCGTGAGCGTGTTTTGATAGGAGTGAATGGAGACAAAGGGTTTTATACTTGACGTGCTGTTGGAGTGTAGCAAAGTAACATTTATGAAGGGATTCAGGGAAACCGGCAGGCCGGACTTGAGTCCTGGAGAGGGGAAGTACAGTGCCTGCACTCTGAAGGAGGGGTGTTAATGTTGCAGTTTAAAAACTGTAGTGTAAAGCCCCCTTCTGGCAAGACAGTGATGGAGTAATGATGGTGAAAGTTTTTCTTTTTCGGGCCACCCTGCCTTGGGGAACGGCCGGTGTGATAATAAAAAAATATATATATATATATATATATATATATTAATAAATATATATATATATATTTTATATATATATGGTGACGTATTTTAATGAGTTTCTCAATGCCACTCTTACATTGACTCTTACGTTTGAGACCTTTACCTGAGTTGTTATGCTATTTTGTTTATGTGTGCCTCGTGATGAAGGTAATTCCTATTTTTTTCATTTATCTCCTTTCATGAGTGTTTCCTCAAGCGATATTCTGTCAGTCTTTCTTTCCACATTGCTTAGCTTCATAAATTAATTGCATTATCTATCTGTTATATCATTCCTGGGTTAATGTACGATGCAAGGTTATTAATATAAACGATGAACATTAGGGGCCTAACAGTGATCCTTATGTAGGGTTCCATAGATTACACTATTCAATACACAATACACTTTTAATAAAAAGTTTAATTTTGCAATGTCCATTTTGCTGTTCTGCTAAGTAGTCTTCTATGTGGCACCGTATCAACAGTACTCTTGCACTCTAGGAGAGTACAGTCCATTCATCCTGTGCTTTGCTGCTGTGTAGCTGTTAGTCTTTTATGTGTCTATATGGTTTTAAGACACGAACTTTTATTTAGGATCAGTGTTGGAGTTCTGTGATAAAATTAATGCTGCTTTTTAGATAATCGTTATGCTTTTCTTAAAGAAAATAATTCAACCAGTTTACACGTTACGCTCTTTAGAGACACTGATTTCAAGTTCAGGGTCTCTGGAGAGTGCTACGGGAATATTAGTTGAATATTATTTTAAGAAAAGCTTTCTGATTATCTAAAAAAATTTATTTGTTTCATCACAGCACGCCAACACAGATTTATAAATAAAAGTTAGTGCCTTTAAACCCTGGAATGGAAATATAAACACATATGCAGTATAATAGGTAATAGGTTGGTAGACAGCAACCACCCAGGGAAGTACTACCGTCCTGCCAGATGACTGTGAAACAAAAACCTGTAACTGTTTTGCATGATGGTAGGATTGCTGGTTTCTTTTTCTGTCTCATAAACACGCTAGATAACAGGGATATCTTGCTTCTCCTACTTACACTTTGGTCACACTTCACAGACACGCACATGCATATATATATATACATACATCTAGGTTTTTCTCCTTTTTCAAAAATAGCTCTTGTTCTTTTTTATTTCTTCTATTGTCCATGGGGAAGTGGAAAAGAATCTTTCCCCCGTAAGCCATGCGTGTCGTATGAGGCGACTAAAATGCCGGGAGCAATGGGCTAGTAACCCCTTCTCCTGTATACATTTACTAAAAAAGAGAAGAAGAAAAACTTTATAAAACTGGGATGCTTAAATGTGCGTGGGTGTAGTGCGGATGACAAGAAACAGATGATTGGGTGATGTTATGAATGAAAAGAAGTTGGATGTCCTGGCTCTAAGCGAAACAAAGCTGAAGGGTAGGAGAGTTTCAGTGGGGGGAAATAAATGGATTAAAATCTGGAGTATCTGAGAGGGGTTAGAGCAAAGGAAGGGTTGCAGTAATGTTAAATGATCAGTTATGGAAGGAGAAAAAAGAATATGAATGTGTAAAATTTAAGAATTATGTGGAATTAAAGTAAAGGTTTGGGTGCGAGAAGTGGGTCATAATAAGCGTGTATGCACCCGGAGAAAAGAGGAATGCAGAGGAGAGAGAGAGATTTTGGGAGATGTTAAGTGAATGTATAGGAGCCTTTGAACCAAGTGAGAGAGTAATTGTGGTAGGGACCTGAATGCTAAAGTAGGGGAAACTTTTAGAGAGGGTGTGGTAGGTAAGTTTGGGGTGCCAGGTGTAAATGATAATGGGAGCCCTTTGATTGAACTTTGTAAAGAAAGGGGTTTAGTTATAGGTAATACATATTTTAAGAAAAAGAGGAAAAAAAAGTATACACGATATGATGTAGGCGAAAAGACAGTAGTTTGTTGGATTATGTATTGGTAGATAAAAGACTGTTGAGTAGACTTCAGGATGTACATGTTTATAGAGGGCCACAGATATATCAGATCCCCTTTCTAGTTGTAGCTACACTGAGAGTAAAAGGGAGATGGGATACAAGGAGAATAGAAGCATCAGGGAAGAGAGAGGTGAAGGTTTATAAACTAAAAAAAGGGAGGCAGTTAGGGTAAGATAAAAACAGCTATTGGAGGATAGATGGGCTAATTTAGAGCATAGGCAATGGGGCGAAGAGGTATTGGGGTAGGTTTAAAAATGTAGTGTTAGAGTTTTCAGCAGAAGTTTTTGGGTTTCAGGAAAGTGGTGCCCGGAGGAAGAGGGGCGATTGGTGGAATGATGATGTAAAGAGAGTAGTAAGGGAAAAAAGTTAGCGTATGAGAAGTTTTTACAAAGTAGAAGTGATGCAAGGAGGGAAGAGTATATGGAGAAAAAGAGAGAGGTTAAGAGAGTGGTGAAGCAATGTAAAAAGAGAGCAAATGAGAGAGTGGGTGAGATTTTTATCAACAAATTTTGTTGAAAATAAGAAAAAGTTTTGGAGTGAGATTAACAAGTTAAGAAAGCCTAGAGAACAAATGGATTTGTCAGTTAAAAATAGGAGAGGAGAGTTATTAAATGGAGAGTTAGAGGTATTGGAAGATGGAGGGAATATTTTGAGGAATTGTTAAATGTTGATGAAGATAGGGAAGCTGTGATTCGTGTATAGGGCAAGGAGGAATAACATCTTGTAGGAGTGAGGAAGAGCCAGTTGTGAGTGTGGGGGAAGTTCGTGAGGCAGTAGGTAAAATGAAAGGGGGTAAGGCAGCCGGGATTGATGGGATAAAGATAGAAATGTTAAAAGCAGGTGGGGATATAGTTTTGGAGTGGTTGGTGCAATTATTTAATAAATGTATGGAAGAGGGTAAGGTACCTAGGGATTGGCAGAGAGCATGCATAGTTCCTTTGTATAAAGGCAAAGGGGATAAAAGAGAGTGTAAAAATTATAGGGGGATAAGTCTGTTGAGTGTACCTGGTAAAGTGTATGGTAGAGTTATAATTGAAAGAATTAAGAGTAAGACGGAGAATAGGATAGCAGATGAACAAGGAGGCTTTAGGAAAGGTAGGGGGTGTGTGGACCAGGTGTTTACAGTGAAACATATAAGTGAACAGTATTTAGATAAGGCTAAAGAGGTCTTTGTGGCATTTATGGATTTGGAAAAGGCGTATGACAGGGTGGATAGGGGGGCAATGTGGCAGATGTTGCAAGTGTATGGTGTAGGAGGTAGGTTACTGAAAGCAGTGAAGAGTTTTTACGAGGATAGTGAGGCTCAAGTTAGAGTATGTAGGAAAGAGGGAAATTTTTTCCCAGTAAAAGTAGGCCTTAGACAAGGATGTGTGATGTCACCGTGGTTGTTTAATATATTTATAGATGGGGTTGTAAGAGAAGTAAATGCGAGGGTCTTGGCAAGAGGCGTGGAGTTAAAAGATAAAGAATCACACACAAAGTGGGAGTTGTCACAGCTGCTCTTTGCTGATGACACTGTGCTCTTGGGAGATTCTGAAGAGAAGTTGCAGAGATTGGTGGATGAATTTGGTAGGGTGTGCAAAAGAAGAAAATTAAAGGTGAATACAGGAAAGAGTAAGGTTATGAGGATAACAAAAAGATTAGGTGATGAAAGATTGAATATCAGATTGGAGGGAGAGAGTATGGAGGAGGTGAACGTATTCAGATATTTGGGAGTGGACGTGTCAGCGGATGGGTCTATGAAAAATGAGGTGAATCATAGAATTGATGAGGGAAAAAGAGTGAGTGGTGCACTTAGGAGTCTGTGGAGACAAAGAACTTTGTCCTTGGAGGCAAAGAGGGGAATGTATGAGAGTATAGTTTTACCAACGCTCTTATATGGGTGTGAAGCGTGGGTGATGAATGTTGCAGCGAGGAGAAGGCTGGAGGCAGTGGAGATGTCATGTCTGAGGGCAATGTGTGGGTGTGAAATATAATGCAGAGAATTCGTAGTTTTGGAAGTTAGGAGGAGGTGCGGGATTACCAAAACTGTTTGTCCAGAGGCTGAGGAAGGGTTGTGAGGTGGTTCGGACATGTAGAGAGAATGGAGCGAAACAGAATGACTTCAAGAGTGTATCGTCTGTAGTGGAAGGAAGGCGGGGTAGGGGTCGGCCTAGGAAGGGTTGGAGGAGGGGGTAAAGGAGGTTTTGTGTGCGAGGGGCTTGGACTTCCAGCAGGCATGCGTGAGCGTGTTTGATAGGAGTGAATGGAGACAAATGGTTTTTAATACTTGACGTGCTGTTGGAGTGTGAGCAAAGTAACATTTATGAAGGGATTCAGGGAAACCGGCAGGCCGGACTTGAGTCCTGGAGATGGGAAGTACAGTGCCTGCACTCTGAAGGAGGGGTGTTAATGTTGCAGTTTAAAAACTGTAGTGTAAAGCACCCTTCTGGCAAGACAGTGATGGAGTGAATGATGGTGAAAGTTTTTCTTTTTCGGGCCACCCTGCCTTGGTGGGAATCGGCCAGTGTGATAATAAAAATAATAATATGCAGTATAATGTGGTCCTTTATTGACTACGTTTCGCCCACACAGTGGACTTTTTCAAGTCACAAACAGAACTGTTTGTGACAGTTCTGTTTGTGACTTGAAAAAGCCCACTGTGTGGGCGAAACGTAGTCAATAAAGGATCACATTATACTGTATATGTGTTTATATTTCCATTGTGTCGGTATTTTATACCATTTATTTCCATCCTTTAAACCCTATAGACACATATGAAGACTAACAGAAGCCAGACAGGAAAGTGCAGGATGAATGGACTATATATTCGTAGATTTCAGTAATACTTTTGATACGATAACCGGTATTACATTTAGCATCATTCAGTCGTCTGGAACATAAAACATAAAAAAAGAGGAACACTGCAGCAGGCCACTCATCAACTACCCTATTTCCAAACCAATACTTTCCTATGTCCTTTCTAAATCTAAACTTATCTAATTTAAATCCATTACTGCGGGTTCTCTCTTGGAGAGATATCCTCAAGACCTTGTTAATATCCCCTTTATTAATACCTATCTTCCACTTATACACTTCAATCAGGTCTCCCCTCATTCTTCGGAACGTCGACCGTCACTAATATTTTACCTCTTGCTCTTAATATTCCTGATTTTTCATCTCATTTTGATTCCTCTGATGTGTCAATTTCAAGCAAGAGTCTCCTCATCTTACTAGTTTTTTAAGTGCTTGAAAATTTCACTTGATTTATCTTACTGTCAGTGGTATGAGTTTATCGGTAAACATTCTGAAATCTTTTGAATTATATGCACACTTCCTTGTTACTTACTTTGGAAGACAGCGCATAATTTGATCCTATATTCTGTATCATTTAATTTATGATGTATCTGCTAAGTAACTTTTGCTCTGTCTTTGACTTGGTTGCTATGTCCCTTTCAATTTTTTTTTTCAGCTTCCGTCTTCAACTGATGATAATTATTTATAGCTTTTCTGCCAGCGTCCACGTTCTCCAGAGATAGATTTAATATACACTTTTCTGCATTCTTGTGTTACTGGTTTTCCCTCCTTACATTGACGGCTGAAACATGAATTTTCCTATTGTTTTTTTAATTAATTTCCCTCACAGTTAATTCAACTTTACCTGTCTCTTCTCTGTGTTTCTAGGGAAGCAATTCATAACTTTCTGGGCTGCCTCTGCATTCAGTATTCCACTGATCTTGCGCCAGAAAATGTCTCATTAATTCAGATTCACATGTCTTATACAATATTTTCTTTTGACTCACTTCCAGCAGGTAGCATTTGTCGCTTGCTTCCACACTGGCATTCCATAATTAATTATCTCTTGTTCTCGCTGGAGGTGAAGAACAAGTATCAGCCTGGCCTATTCGTAATACCTCTTAATCTAGTCTTTTTTTTTTTACATGCTGATTTAGAAAGTTTGCCATTAAGAAGTCAAGCAGCTCTCTCATTTATGTCGCTGGCCCCGTGTGGCTGTCAGGTTACTGAATCTGTCTCCACAGTTAAAAACCCTTGCTGCCAATAGTTTAGTCATTGTTATATTTCCTGCTTTTGTAATTTTCTCAATAGTTATCATATTCATATCTGGGTCTTCTGTTATGTATTGGTAAACGGTAAATGACAGTCATCAAGAAAGGAGGAACACTCCATAGTAATTGATCTGCCTATATAATTCGAGAAATCATCTGTTTGGAAAACATTTCTTCGAATTTCCATCTTTCTTATTCTACTTATTTATACACTAGCCTCTGGGGGGAAATGCATTCATAATCATTCAGGCTATTTCTGTTTCCGTAATTGCAAAGTAGTAGTTCCTGGAAGTGCGGTGTCTTGAGGGTGCGATGTTTCTGGGGGTTGTGATAAAATTTGCGTTTATGATGTCTTAGGGTTACTGGAAGACTTGCAAGAGTGGTGGGCGGTTAGGAGAATGATGAGGTATGGGACGGTAGAGAAATAGTGAGTATATTGTGTGATGGGAATTTTTTTATAAAAAAAAAAAAAAACTAAGATACTTCTACGGTGTGGTGCTACCCTATTCTGTAATATTCTATCACGTAGTATGGGGCTCATACAAGGTGTTGAATCTTGGTGAGGGTTGGGGTTGTTTGATGGACTTAAGGTGAGAACAGATAGTTTTAATAAGAGTATTTGTAAAGTGTTCACTAGGCAGCTTGGCACAGCTGGTCGTTCTTAGCCAAGTGGTGAGAGGCGCGACTCTCACCACAACAGCCCGAGTTTCGATCTCCAGCTCTCAAAGAAATTAAATACAGGATAAATCTCCAGATTGATATTTTGCTGCATAGTTTGCTTCCTCCGAATGTGAAGGTTGTGTACCGGGATGAATCTTTTAAGTGGAATAGAACTGTTCTTGTTTGTTCCTCTCTCATTTCTAACCTGTCCCTTCTTGAAAATAATTTGTTAAAACTTGAAGCTTTTCTCGAGTTTTACTATTTCTCTGTATTTCAATACCTCATACTGACTCAACTGCCTAATCTGGAATCTTTACATTACACTTGAAATCTCCAGCTCAAACACTGTGTGTGTCCTATTTCGCCTGTGTATATGTGTATAATACTAACCTACTTGTGTTTCCTAAGATCGAGCCCTAGCTCATGGACTTCGTCTCTTAATAACTACTCAACAAGAATGTTGTCTTCCAAGTCCCATGGATGTGCTATACTGTATTTACATTTGAACTCATATTCGAATTTAGTTTCGACTACCAACTTTCTTAGTGTATTCCACATACCGCCTTCTTAGTGTATTCCACATACTCACCGCCTTCTTAGTGTATTCCACATACTCACCGCCTTCTTAGTGTATTCCACATACTCACCGCCTTCTTAGTGTATTCCACATGCTCACCACCTTCACACTGACGTTCGTCACCTCGTTCTGGTCACCTCTTTCGAACAGTCTACTTACAGCCATCTTGGCAATACCTCTGAGTAAACTAGGTGAATTTCGATCGATGTGTAATCTGAGAAAAATATTTCCAATATCCCATTTTCAACCTCAACCATCCAAACTTGTAAAAGGCAGAGGACCCTTAAGAGACCTATGATCTGCAGTTCAATCTTACCGAGAGCTCAGTATAACAATGGGTTACAATGTGTATTACCTACCTAGAAATTTAGGAGCTGGTGATCAACACCCGGAAGAGGCCCAAGAGGAATAGTTTAATACACTCAAGACTTATAGCACAGATAGTTTAACATTTTCCAAAGACCCAGGAGCTGTTGATCAACATCCTTAGGGGATCAGAAACTTCAATAATTCTCAATTACTTCAATAAAACTGGCACATATTAGCACCTACGCAGCCCAATATAGACCCGATATTTTTTTCTAAGTAAAATGCACTAGCATGGAAAGTTTGAAGTCGATCAAGAGACTCGTTCTCTAGTTATTACACGGAAACGAAAATAGCAAATTTTTAAGAAAACTGACAAATTTGCATTTATGCAGCCAAATAACAACGCGAATCTTTCTTTGAGCAAATTATATCAGCACTGTTAGTGTGACACCGACCAGAAGTGCATTCTCCAGTTATCGCACAGAATTCAACAATTCCAAATTTATTAACAATGTTAGTAAACTGGCAAATTTATACCTACATACTCTTAACCTACAGTGTCATTCTTTTTGTAAAATCCATCAGCCATTCAAGATTCAGATCGTTCCTATGAATCATTCTCAAGTTATTTTCCTCAATGTACTGCACCGTTTTAAAAACGAACTTGAAAAATTTGCACATCCACTCTCTACTAACAATCCTAATCTTCTAGTCAGGATACACTTCAACGCACCGGCCATATCCCACCGAGGCAGGGTGGCCCAAAAGGGAAAACGAAAGTTTCTCCTTTTACATTTAGTAATATATACAGGAGAAGGGGTTACTAGCCCTTTGCTCCAGGTATTTTAGTCGCCTCTTACGACATGCATGACCTACGGAGGAAGAATTCTGTTCTACTTCCCCATGGAGATTTAGAATACACCAGTGCTGAAAATATGAAGCTGATCAGAATAAGTTTTATTAAGATATCTCTGCAATTTACATAAAACTGCAGAGAGAGCACTTGCACATGTCCACAGTTCCTTGAATGTTCCAGTGATTACAGTAAACCAACGTTGAAAATTTTTGAAATATCAAATGAGGAATTCTCAAGCTATAAACAACAAAAATGGATAAACATAATTCTGTCAACTACCTAACAGTACTACGTCGGGGATAACTAATTAAACGTCATAGTAATTTTACCTGAATTCCCTCGAGCCTCCAGTACTACGTGTTATGTGCACTTTTGTCTAGTACATTCATTATATTATATAATAATCGTCAAATATGTTACAATTTTAACCTTAGTTTTTAAAGGGGTGGATCGGTAAACCAGCCGAAGGCCTCGGTCAGATGACCAAAAGCTCCAGTTACGGGCCCGTGTCATAAAACACTTGTCCTGTTTCCTGATAAACCTTACTTAACCTAACCTACATTAATTATTAACTTATCTTAACTTTTATGTTTCATAATAGTTCTAAAGATACAATATATAAAGTAGAAAACCTTTAGTTTTCTTTGCTCTCAATATTGTCCAAAAAAAACCTTGCTAGGGTCAAAGGGTTATAAAAATTTTAGTGAGGCTGACCACAGAATTTCTAAATGTTTATATTAGAGAACAGACAAACAGACGCGCACAAACATTTTATTTCCCAGATAAATTAATGTGTTAATGACCTAGGAATATGACCATATAATAATCAAGATGGTTCATTAATTAATGATAAGTTTCCTTAAAAATTAAGCATTTTACTTTGATGATTAACGTAGGGTATATACACTAGATGCGTATCTCTCAATTTATATACACTTGAATGTTTAATTTATATTTCAGGGAGCACAGCATTCTTGAAGTTAGAATAAAGGTGAATTTCTGCAAAGTGATCTTATTACAATCGATAGGCTTTATCTCTTAACAAACTAAGGTTAGTAAGTCTCCCTTCATGCATTTCACTATCTTCAAAGAATATTAAAAGAACAATCATGAAGTCAAGAAACATGACAAGTGCTTCCTAGGAGATAATGATCTTCATCACGTAGAGGATCATCTGTTTCTAAAAAATAAGAAGCAGTTTCAATGATCGTGAAAAGTAATTTCCGTATTATTTACTGATAAGTATTATGTAATTTATGTAATTTTACTGCAGACCAACACACCCATTCCTAGACACCTTAACATTTTTCTAATAAATTAATGCCTTTGAAATATACGATAAAATATGTGTATCACAACAATTAATAACATTTTAGAAAGTTATATAACAAAGGATGTAAAAAAGTATGTGTGTGTGTGTGTGTGTGTACTCACCTATCTGTAGTTGCAGGGGTCGATACATAGCTCCTGGCCCCGCCTCTTCATTGATCGCTACTATGTTCTCTCTCCCCCTGCTCTTTAAGCTTTATCATACCTCGTCTTAAAACTATGTATGGTTCCTTCCTCCACTACATCACTTGCCAGACTGCTCCACTTCCTGACAACTCTATGACTAAAGAAATACTTCCTAACATCTCTTTGACTCGTGTGTATGTGTGTGTGTGTGTGTGTGTGTGTGTGTGTGTGTGTGTGTGTGTGTGTGTTAGTTACCATTTTGTCCTAGGCACATGTCGATTAGACACTAGGCCTGTTGTATTGTGTGTGTGTGTGTGTGTGTGTGTGTGTGTGTGTGTGTGTGTGTGTGTGTTTTAGTTAGTTACCATTTTGTCCTAGGCACATGTCGATTAGACACTAGGCCTGTTGTGTGTGTGTTAGTTACCATTTTGTCTTAGGCACATGTCGATTAGACACTAGGCCTGTTGTGTGTGTGTACTCACCTATTTGTACTCACCTATTTGTGGTTGCAGGGGTCGAGTCCTAGCTCCTGGCCCCGCCTCTTCACCGGTTTGCTACTAGACCCTCTCTCTCCCCGCTCCATGAGCTTTATCAAACCTCGTCTTAAAACTGTGTATGGTTCCTGCCTCCACTACGTCATTTTCTAGGCTATTCCACTGCCTTACAACTCTATGACTGAAGAAATACTTCCTACTATCTCTCTGACTCATTTGTGTCTTCAACTTCCAATTGTGGCCTCTTGTTTCTGTGTCCCCTCCCTGGAACATCCTGTCCTTGTCCACCTTGTCTATTCCACGCAGTATTTTATATGTCGTTATCATGTCTCCCCTGACCCTCCTGTCCTCCAGTGTCGTCAGGCCGATTTCCCTTAATCTTTCTTCATAGGACATTCCCCTTAGCTCTGGAACTAACCTTGTTGCAAACCTTTGTACTTTCTCTAGTTTCTTGACGTGCTTTATCAAGTGCGGGTTCCAAACAGGTGCTGCATACTCCAGTATGGGCCTGACATACACGGTGTACAGTGTCTTGAATGATTCCTTACTAAGGTGTCGGAATGCTGTTCTCAGGTTTGCCAGGCGCCCATATGCTGCAGCAGTTATCTGATTGATGTGTGCTTCCGGAGACATGCTCGGTGTTATACTCACCCCAAGATCTTTCTCCTTGAGTGAGGTTTGCAGTCTTTGGCCACCTAGCCTATACTCTGTCTGTGGTCTTCTGTGCCCTTCCCCTATCTTCATGACTTTGCATTTGGCAGGATTAAATTCGAGAAGCCATTTGCTGGACCAGGTGTCCAGTCTGTCCAGGTCTCTTTGAAGTCCTGCTGGTCCTCATCAGATTTAATTCTCTCATTAACTTCACATCATCTGCAAACAGGGACACTTCTGAGTCTAACCCTTCCGTGTGTGTGTGTGTGTGTGTGTGTGTGTGTGTGTGTTAGGTACCATTTTGTACTAGGCACATGTCGATTGGACACTAGGCCTGTTGTATTTGTGTGTGTGTGGTGTGTGTGTGTGGTGTGTGTGTTTGTTGTGGTGTGTGTGTGTGTGTGTGTGTGTGTGTGTGTGTGTGCATGTGAGTGAGTGTGTGTGTTGTGTGTGTGTGTGTGTGTGTGTGTGTGTGTGTGTGTGTGTGTGTGTGTGTGTGTGTGTGTGTGTGTGTGTACTCACCTAGTTGAGGTTGCGGGGGTCGAGTCCGAGCTCCTGGCCCCGCCTCTTCACTGATCGCTACTAGGTCACTCTCCCTGAGCCGTGAGCTTTATCATACCTCTGCTTAAAGCTATGTATGGATCCTGCCTCCACTACATCGCTTCCCAAACTATTCCACTTACTGACTACTCTGTGGTTGAAGAAATACTTCCTAACATCCCTGTGATTCATCTGTGTCTTCAGCTTCCAACTGTGCCCCCTTGTTACTGTCCAATCTCTGGAACATCCTGTCTTTGTCCACCTTGTCAATTCCTCTCAGTATTTTGTATGTCGTTATCATGTCCCCCCTATCTCTCCTGTCCTCCAGTGTCGTCAGGTTGATTTCCCTTAACCTCTCCTCGTAGGACATACCTCTTAGCTCTGGACTAGTCTTGTTTGCAAACCTTTGCACTTTCTCTAGTTTCTTCACGTGCTTGCTAGGTGTGGGTTCCAAACTGGTGCCGCATACTCCAATATGGGCCTAACGTACACGGTGTACAGGGTCCTGAATGATTCCTTATTAAGATGTCGGAATGCTGTTCTGAGGTTTGCTAGGCGCCCATATGCTGCAGCAGTTATTTGGTTGATGTGCGCTTCAGGAGATGTGCCTGGTGTTATATACTCACCCCAAGATCTTTTTCCTTGAGTGAGGTTTGTAGTCTCTGACCCCCTAGACTGTACTCAGTCTGCGGCCTTCTTTGCCCTTCCCCAATCTTCATGACTTTGCACTTGGTGGGATTGAACTCCAGGAGCCAATTGCTGGACCAGGTCTGCAGCCTGTCCAGATCCCTTTGTAGTTCTCTGCCTGGTCTTCGATCGAGTGAATTCTTCTCATCAACTTCACGTCATCTGCAAACAGGGACACCTCAGAGTCTATTCCTTCCGTCATGTCGTTCACAAATACCAGAAACAGCACTGGTCCTAGGACTGACCCCTGCGGGACCCCGCTGGTCACAGGTGCCCACTCTGACACCTCGCCACGTACCATGACTCGCTGCTGTCTTCCTGACAAGTATTCCCTGATCCATTGTAGTGCCTTCCCTGTTATCCCTGCTTGGTCCTCCAGTTTTTGCACCAATCTCTTGTGTGGAACTGTGTCAAACGCCTTCTTGCAGTCCAAGAAAATGCAATCCCCCCACCCCTCTCTCTCTTGTCTTACTGCTGTCACCATGTCATAGAACTCCAGTAGGTTTGTGACACAGGATTTCCCGTCCCTGAAACCATGTTGGCTGCTGTTGATGAGATCGTTCCTTTCTAGGTGTTCCACCACTCTTCTCCTGATAATCTTCTCCATGATTTTGCATACTATACATGTCAGTGACACTGGTCTGTAGTTTAATGCTTCATGTCTGTCTCCTTTTTTAAAGATTGGGACTACATTTGCTGTCTTCCATGCCTCAGGCAATCTCCCTGTTTCGATAGATGTATTGAATATTGTTGTTAGGGTTACACATAGCGCCTCTGCTCCCTCTCTGTGAGTGTGTGTGTGTGTGTGTGTGTGTGTGTGTGTGTGTGTGTGTGTGTGTGTGTGTGTGTGTGTGTGTGTGTGTGTGTGTGTGTGTGTGTGTGTGTGTGAGTCTGTGTGTGTGAGTCTGTGTGTGGGGTGTGTGAGTGTGTGTGTGTGTGTGTGTGTGTGTGTGTGTGTGTGTGTGTGTGTGTGTGTGTGTGTGTGTGCGCGTGTGTGTGTGTGTGTGTGTGTGTGTGTGTGTGTGTGTGTGTGTGTGTGTGTGTGTGTGTGTGTGTGTGTGTGTGTGTGTGTGTGGTGTGTGTGTGTGTGTGTTGCGTGTGTGTGTGCGCGCGCGCGTCTGTGCTAGAAATAAAACAGTCGTTTACTAATCTTATATTAAACAAAAAATATGGTATTGATTGCCCTAATAATATTATACCCACAGAGGTGAAGAAGGAATTCGAGAGCCCCTTAGCAAACCGTGTCCGTCGCTCGTTGCACGAGAGCTTCCCTCGTATACCTCAAGGGTGTGTACGACGCGACATGAACGTTGATTTCGGCACCATCGGCTGGTCATCATGGATTGTGTACCCTAAAAGCTATAATGCCTACCAGTGCACAGGGCAGTGCATGTTCCCACTAGGCCAAAACCTCAACCCGACTAACCACGCCACAGTGCAAAGTATTATACACCTCAGCGGTGAGTTTCCAGATGTTCAACGGCCCTGCTGTGTTCCATCGTCGTATGCTAATCTATCCATCCTTTTCTACGATGCCGAGGAAAATGTTGTACTAAAACAATACGAACAAATGGTTGCACTGCAGTGCGGATGTCATTAGCGACAGTGTAACCTTCCTAAGAAGGTCCAATAAACCAGTTGTACTATTAAATTTATATCCTTGATAAGCAAGAAGGGAAATGTACATTGATACAAGATGCTAAATAAAAGCTTGAAGCAAAAACACTGACAGAAAAGTTGATCTGTATATTATGACCTCCAACTGTAGTCCTCTTCAGTAGATCTCTTACTGGGGGTCGTGTTCCCCTCCCTCCCTCTCTCTCTCTCTCTCTGTCTCTCTCTCTCCCTCCCTCCTCTCTCTCTCTCTTGATATATATATATATATATATATATATATATATATATATATATATATATATATATATATATATATATATGCAATAATTTCGCAAAAATCATTCTGAACCTAACGAAAAACATAATTTCATTGTGTTTGTTTATTATTAAATTATTGTAAAGTTATGTAAAATATATTTAGTTTGATTAGGGTAAATTAAATTGAGCTTATTATAATATGGTTAGGTAAGTTTTCTAGGGTTCTTTTGGTACAAAATTATTAATATTTACATTAACATAAATGAAAAAATATATATCTTCAAACATATAAGAGAAAACTTTAGAAAGGACTTAATTTTAGATGAGTTCTTGCTAACTGACCAGTTTTTACCTATTGGGCACGACATATATATTATACATACATGCATACATTATATATATATATATATATATATATATATATATATATATATATATATATATATATATATATATATATATATATATAATAAGCAGTTATATTAACTTTAATGCTTTGGAGCTTTATTTTATATTTAAAAAAAAATTATATATCATAATCAGTAAGCACTGTGGACCTTATTAGGGACAGTTTGTTAGGACACAACAGAATAAATTTGTTTGTTTTTAACACATTCAACTGTTCTGGCAAAAAGCTGCTGTCTTTTGTATATGTTAATTGTTTCCATGAGATGTATACCCACTTCACCCCATCGTTGCAAACTCTTATATACTTGACTACTTAGCGAGGTAAAGGAGATTACTATAATAGCTATCTACTAGATACTCTGCATACCTAAACTGTATATTTTGTATCTGTATAATACATTAAGCTTTTCGTGAACGTCACCAGTAATAAAAACATAGTACAAACCCGGCATAGGTGATTGAATTCTATCCAACAGTGCAGTCTTTGCCTGTTATTTATGGTTGTACGATCTAATTTATTCTTCTTGATTCCGTCAATGTTATGGTCATTTTACTTAAATCGTTGTGTGTTTTATGTATTGGCATGTAGAGATTTATGTAATTAGAAATAGTATATGATCATAGGATAATTTTGTACTGTGATACTAGCTTTTTTTAAATAAAGTTTGACCATTGGATAATTCTGGTATTTGTTGTTATTACAAACATCTGCAAATTAACCTAAACACTCAACCTTATTTGATTTTGGGGATAAAAAGTATAAAATACCGACAAGATAGAAAAACTAAATACAAGTGCAGTATAATGCAATCCTTTATTGATTACGTTTCGCCCACACAGTGGGCTTTATCATGTTACACACAGTGGGCTTTATCAAGTTACAAACTGACCTACCCAAGCCAGGACGAGTCCTGGCTTGGGTCTTCTCCACGCGCTGCCCGTCCCGTGGAGGTCCGTCTCGAATCCACCTGACTCTGCACCCTATATATATATATACTCATGATGAACGCTTTACCCAGGTACCCGACGACCTACACAGGGCCTGGAGAGAATAATGACAATGGAACGCTCTGAGATTACAGCAAGACCCTGATCGCGGCCACATAACACTGAATAAGATCGACATCTTTGAGATCCTCAGACGGGTCATCTCAGGATTATGATCCGTGTCAGGACACAGTTACTGGCGAATCAGTCAATCAATTAACGTAGGTAGATCTGTTTGTAGCCTGATAAAGCCCACTGTGTGGGCGAAACGTAGTCAATAAAGAATCGCATTTGTGTTTAATTTTCCTTTATTCGATTGTGAACATTTAAGACGCTCCAAATTTATTTTAAAAAGAGATAAATAATTGGCATAACTAATTACGAGCAGTAAAGAAAGTTGTGTATGTCCAGTATTCAGAATTCACTAGGCCTCAAATGATGGCGCAGTTGATCACTATTATTGAACGAACATGCGAGAATTCAGGTGTAAATCCATGCTGGGGTCTACATTCCTGGAAAGGGAACACGGTAGGTTTATCCTAATGTCACTGCATATCTGAGAACCATTTTTTTTACAGCAAGTACGTCATCCAATTCTAATGAAGAATATGCAGTTTTGAATTCTTTTACATGAAAAGCTATATTAATTTTACTAATTCTCGTATTACCACTACTGACCCTATTGCAACTATTATTACTATACTCTTACTACTACTACTACTACTACGGATTAAGGTCAAAAATCACAGAAAAACAGTCAGAGGAGAACAAGTAACAATACAAACCAGAATGGGGAGAGTTGCTGGATCAATTGAACAGTTGTTGGATCTCTTTGTTGAGATAATGTCACGATATTAGGTACAATGTTTTCAGTTATGTATTGTCAATAAACGACTGACTTAAATATTTTTGTTTCATTGCCTTACTTTGCTGAAGAAATTGAAGAAAACGTGATTTTGTTTTTTTTTACATATGTTTTGTCATCGTGTACAAGTCATGTACTGTCAGTAACTGAGTTAAGATATTTTTATTTTATTACTTTAATTGTTATAGTATTTAAATAAAATATGACTTTTTTTTCCTAGCCAAAATTGTGACTTATTTTCTGTTACTTTTTTTTCCTTTGTTTTTTTTTCTGGACACCTACTACTACTACTAGCAGAGTAACTTTTACTTCTTCTCTCTTCTTGACACATCAAATTCACCAGTTGCCTCTTAACTGTCCCAGTTCAAGCAATATTCATACTCATGCATCTCTTGTGCCAACCAGAAACATAAAAATGAAGGGGCACTGCAGCAGGCCTACTGGCCCGTGCTAGTTAAGTCCGAGTCACACTCGCTCAAGGAAAACTGCAGCCGGGCCAAACTGGTCAGGTCTAACTCACCCACCCAGACCCATTCATGTATTTGTCTAACCTATTTTTAAAACTACATAACGTTTTAGCTTCAATGCTGTTACTCAGGAGTTTGTTCTACTTATCCACAACTCTATTACCAAACCAGTGTCTTCTAATATCTTTTCTAAATCTAAACTTTTCCAACTTGAAGCCACTGCTGCCAGTCCTGTCTTTGTTGGACATTTTTATCACGTTATTTACATCCCCTTTTATTTGCCTTTGTTTCCAATTTATACACCTCAATCATATCTTCCCTAATTCTACGCCTTTCTAGAGAATAAGGATTCAGGGCCCTCAGTCTATCCTCGCTGGAAAGATTTCTGGTACATGTGATCAACTTTGTCATCCTTCTTTGTACGTTTTCCAGCTCATTTATGGCCATTTTGTAATACGGTGACCAGTATTGTGCGGCATAATCTAAATGAGACTTAACCAACGATATATAGAGCTGAAGAATAACCTGATGATTCCTGTTATCTATACTTCTTGATATGAAGCCAAACATTTATTAGGTTTATTGCGAACACTTAAGCACTGTTGTCTAGGTTTAAGAATACTGCTAACCAGAAATCCTAAATCTTTTTCGCAATCAGTGATTAAGATCAACACTGGTTTGTAAATGCCATGGTTGTTTTCCTTTCCAATGATTAGAACTTGGCATTTGTCTATATTAAACTCCCTCTGCCACTTCTGCGACCACTGCATCTGTCTATTCAGATCTTATAGCGCTCTAGTGTCCTCAGAATTAACTCGACGGCCTATTTCGGTGTCGTCGGCATACTTGCTCATGTCGCTATTTATTCTCTGATCTATGTCGTTTATATAAATTGTGAACAACAAGGAGTCCAACACTGACCCCTGTGGAACACCGCTTGTGATGCGCCCCCAGTCCGATTTTTCCCAGTTTATGTAAACTCTCTGTTGCCTATCTGTCAACCACGCCTCTAGACAGGAAAAAAAATTCTCCCATTCCGTGAGCCTCTACTTTCCTCAACAACGTAAAAGCCTTACTGAAGTCCATATACACAATATCATGAAAAGAGAGATGGCACAAAAGATAAACTTTCTCAGCATTTGTTATGCAAATTGTCACAGCGCTACGAACGACATAAACTAGCTAAGATGAAATGTATGTGTAGGAAATGTGGATACATTATAACAATAACGGAGACTTGATTTAATCTGGTGAGTGGCGATATACCTGCCGAACGTCACATACAAAGTTATAAACTAATATGTACCGATAGAAACATGAACGAGAGTACAGGAAATTTTAATATATTGCCTCAAAAATTAAATAAATTCGGAAAGTATTGTCGCTTAATCTGTGTAGTAACACCTTTCAGAAGGAAATGAAGATCGCATCTTGGGAGTGCAGCCTCAACGCAAGACTTATCGCCAGAGAAGAAAACACTCAATACTGGAGAATCCTGGAATCATCACGTATCTGTATATCCAACAACTTCAACCAAAACAACAGCTTCTATAACATAGCTGAACCCCTCGCCAAGAAACTTCTTCATCGTTATCCCACATAAGAACATAAGAATGGAGGAACAGTGCAGAAGGTCTACTCATATATTTGTCCAATCTCTTATTAAAGCTACCCAGCATTTTCCACCTGACTCCATCCTATAAATACTCACATAACTTTCACCCAGGAAGATCTGTTTGTGACTTGATAAAGCCCACTGTGTGGGCGAAACGTTGTCAATAAAGGGTCACATTATACTAGTTTCTGTGGTTATTTTTCCATACGAAAGTTTTTATTCTAGGTGGTTTTAATTTTCGCCAAATTGACCTAAATTTCTGAGCTGAAACCTTTTACAGTTCAACTGACTTCCTTAAGGTAATCCAGGATTGTAAAAGAAAAAATATGTGAAATAACAAACTAAAGGAAATAACCTCGCAAACAATCTGAAAATCACAGAGGAGCTTGCCACAAGCATCCACAACTCTATTTACGTTTAACATTGTCCCGAAGTTTGACAATAAGGATAAAGTAGTAAAGGTCCCAGATTTTTGCTCTGCCGATAATTGTTCTGGGCTACAAGCCCTAAATGTCCTAGGAAAAAAAAATCTAATGACCACCCCATGTTTCGTTCCACTGCCATGGTCCGAACCGTATTTCATAAGGTCATCTTTATTTGTTACTTTACGGTATGCTATATAAGTCAGCGAGTCGTACGTTAGTCCCTCACATAAATTTGATCATGGATCTCGTCAGTGGTGATGAACTTTAACATTAGTATAGAAACTTGAATCATGTAAAAAAAAATCATGTGACGTTTCATAAGTTGGATAAAACAGCGCTGATGGGTGGCCACATCGCCATGCTAAAACACTGTCTATAAATTAAATTGTTAAATGAAATGCAATTAAATTTAACATATAACTCAGTTCAATAAAATCTTTGGCTGGTAACAGGAGAGTCATATCATCCTGAACATTCCTTCTAAACAAGGCATTGACCTGGTCGGTTGGCACATTGGTAACAAGTAACGTCAAAACTTGTCTTTTTTTATTTTTATATTAATGTCCCTAATGAGGTTAAGAAGGTCGCCCTAGTCTAAGATGGGCATTGCCAAAAGTGCTGAGCACTTTCAAAGCCTGACGTGACGAGTTTAACAGGAACGTTAGCTATATATAAAGGTCCTTAGTAACCCATGCATTGTAGCAGGTTTTGGGCTACTTCGAATGGGATATAGGAGTTTCTTCCCAATCTCCATGCGTTCAGAAAATTCTGCACATATGTCTTCATACATCTGTCGGTATTTGTTACCTCGTGTAATATACAGTACATGACCACCAGTGATGACTGTCTTAAGACCTATTTCAGAAAATTTCCAAATTTATCTGACAAAACATCACCATCAGTTCACCATGTCCGTGTGTAGCAAACCACGTTAATCCATCCTATTAAAAAAGCCGTTATACCTTAGAGCATCCCTGAGGAATTTTGCCGCGACTTAGTGTACTCAATCCTCGCATTAGTTCCAAATTAAGGTCGAAGCACAAAGTCTCAGATTAGAGTAAACAATTTCACGCACAACACTGTACCTTACTTTCTTGCTGGTGTAGAATGTGGCGGATATTATTATCTGCCATGGCGTCCTAAACTTAGTAGTGCTGTTTCTACATCTAGTTAAAGTTGTTTCTTCTTGAGTAAATTCACACCATACATTTTTCATTCAAAAATGCTGAAAACAGTTTTAAAGAGACAAATCCATTTATATGGAAACTTAGATTGGAGTATACCCCTTGACTTAACGATAGTTCCTATTGTTCTGTATGTTTTTTTGTATAAACTAAATTCTCCCAAACAACTGGCTGACTACACCTCAGCCACAGTGTGGCCAAGAAGTGGAAAAAATCTAGAAGAATGTGGGGAGGTAGGCTCTCTTACAACTAGGTAAGATGGGGTCCACGAGGCTGGGAGTAAATCAGGCATTGACAAGTTGCAGGGCCAGAAGCTGAAACTCTACCCCTGCAACTACAAACAAGCGTGTACAAATAAGTAAATACATAGAAAGACTGCAAGTAGCTTCATTAGACTACACAGATGGTAAAATATCTATTGGAATTCAATGACAGTAAGAGTTACGAAAGGAAAAAAAGGAAAATTACAAGAGTGAGAAGAGTATAATGAATATCTGGTAAGGTTAAAAAAAAAAAAAAGACCACTGATGGAGAATAAGACTAGGGGACAGAGTCGACATACCTCTAGGAAGGAGAAAAAATCTTAAGATAATAACAGCACATAACGTATTAACAGAATAATACAGGTGGAACATACACGCCAAGAAAAGTCGAGTTCGACTTTCAGGAACTTCAGCAAAAACAAATTATTTATTTAATACCCTATAACATGACATACAGCATATCGAGCAAAGAGACTGCAGCACCTGTGTAGAGCTGTCACATGATCATATATATAAACTACAGAAAGTTCCAAGATTTGCAACGAAACCAGTTCCGGTGCTCAGAAGACTGAACTGTCGAGGAGACTGATTAATACGTTTGTAGCTCTTGCTTATCTTTATCGCCAAAATGTTTCACCTACACAAAAGGCTTCTTCAGTCAAATACAAGCAAATATAACACTGGAGATAGTTTAGATGATCAATCCTTGAGCCTAGGTAAGAGGTGGTCAGTCTCTCAAGCCTCTGCCAAGGACACGCTGAAGAAATTAAACCAAATGACCATAGAGGAAATAGCTAAGGATGGCATGACAACGTACAAAATATTCGAAAGGACTTGACAGAGCGAATAAGAACAGACTATCTACAGACTACCCAAAGTTCCAGCCTCATTGGTCCTACCTGGGAGTTTTCTTCCAATCATCTGCAACACTTATTAGTGAATCAGCAAAACAAATCTACAAGGGTTTAAAGAGGAATAAGAAGCTATGACACGACCCTTACAAACACACCCACATACCTGAAACTTAGCAAAAGGCAGACGGTGCGCAACAGAAAAAATTTTGGCTTTATTCCCAGGCAGGTAAAACGTATATGTAAAAATCATGACACCTGTTGCCTCTCTTCCCTCAGCAATAAACAGATACATGGATATTAGTCAACTGTTCTATAATGCATCATAGAGAAAAGAAAAAACATGCTAATATTAATAAAAAAAATGTTAATGAAGAGATGGAGTATAACTCGGTTTCTGTAAAACACACACACACACACACACACACACACACACACACACACACACACACACACACACACACACACACACACACACACGCACGCACGCACAGTAGAGGCCAGTGAAAAGGCAGGGCCAGGAGCTATGAATCGACCCCTGCAACCACCACAAGGTGAGTACAGTATCATCATCATCCTCGTCATCACAAAGATTGGCCTTTCAAATTGCTAGCACAAAAAAAAAACGAGAAAAGATTGCGGATGTCCTGCACCCAGATGACAAAGTGACAAGCTTATAATGCTGAAACGCATTAAGGATTATCAAGTGAGATAGCCTAGCTTGTTCGAGGAGCATACACTTCGATTTTTAATGGGCCATAAACAATCGCTACGCATTAGTAGGAGTGCTAATATTAACGTAATATATATTTTATGCGAAAAGAGATTATGTTGTTACAATTTACTAAATATACTACAAAGAAAGCATGGTTTAGGAGAAAAATTGGACTAGCGAAAACTACCACGTCTTAAAAAGTGACTCGCCACAGCGCCACAGTGAATTCGCTAAACAGTCTTTAAATGCCCTAAAAAAAACCCGCTGATTTATGAAATGCTTAACTTTGCTGTGTAGTTTAATTTCATGATAGCTAACTCACTGCCATGCTAATTATTTTTAAGAGACAGAAATCCCTTATGGGTTGTAAGTGTTTCTGGAACGAATTTTTGCATCAGAATCAGGCAATAAGATCCAATCCAATTTGTTTTTCTGTTAGTTTATTACGAAGCCAATGCCATGAGGTTCAGAGTTATTGTTTTTGTGCAATGGTGAATGCGGATGTTCAGTCCTTAACAAGATAGTCGTCAATCACGTTTATATATAATTATATATATATATATAAATAATATATATATATATATATATATATATATATATATATATATATATTATATATATATATATATATATATATATATATACACATACATACATAATTTGCAAGACTTCAGAATTATCAGCTTGAAGACCTGAATCTTTATAATATAACTAGGGATGTTAATACTGTCTTTGTGGTAAGAAGCCAAAAGTAAGAGGCTGTTATTATCGAAAAAAAAAATCCGTCAGTAAACTATAGACCTTTAAAGGGCCGGGTAAAGGGCTTAGTCTTATCCAGACAAGATGAAGGGTATCCTGGTTGAAAGATCTCGTACGTGATTGCAAAGATTATTTACAATATACATTTGGCTCTGCCTAACCTCGTAATGAAGTCCTCTAGGCAACTGTAGGTATGCAAGTTATGATAACAGGCTGATAGGGAGGGATGTGTAGAGAATTTTTTCGGTGAGGTCTTCAGTAAAACGACCTTGACGACCCGTGCCCTCGCGGGATTCCCGTGCACCCACTGTCTGGAAAGATGGGCAACCATCCCTATCTTGTTGTACCCACCTACCTGACACCGCCAAGCTGCTCTCTGATTATATTATCTCCATCTTAAGAAGGTACAAGACATTTGTTTCTGCATTCACTGCTAAGAAGTAATGTTTTGTCATGCACAAGATTTTATGGCTTTGGACCCGTGGAATATTTTTTTTTTTTCAGAAAAAAAAAAAAACCTGCAAATACAGAATAAGTATCTAGAATATATTTACGAATTCTTATGTATTAATTTCAATATAATATTACTCCTAAATAATAATGAATCACTTGTAGATATGTCCGTTTCCTAATCTAAGGAAAATTGAAATATAGGTTTAAATATTTTTAATAAGCCAGTCTTTTAGCCCTAAAAACAAAATAACAACTCAACCTTAACTTGATAAGTTTACAAAATATATATAACTTAATAAGCCTAAATTAGAAATACTCGTAGTTATATCCCACAGTTTTCCCTGGAATAGTATATCTTCAGATGACC
>NC_069403.1:56084826-56102326 GCF_026875155.1 Cherax quadricarinatus
CACCAGGGCTTCTTGGGAAGGATTTTCAGAGGGAGTACATTTTTGTGTGAAAAAGGAGGTAAAAGGATAGGGGGAGGAAAGGGAATTTAGAGTGATGATTGGGCTGGGAGTGGTAAGATGACTATGGTCTGTGATCCAGCGTTCGATGTCGGATGTGTACTCACCTAATTGTGGTTACAGGGGTCGAGACTCAGCTCCTGGCCCCGCCTCTTCACCGACCGCTACTAGGTCCTCTCTCCCCCTGCTCCATGAGCTTTATCATACCTCGTCTTAAAACTATGTATAGTTCCTGCCTCCATTACATCGCTTGCCAGACTATTCCACTTCCTAACTACTCTATGACTGAAGAAATACTTCCTAACATCCCTTTGACTCATCTGAGTCTTCAGCTTCCAATTGTGACCCCTTGTTTCTGTGTCCCATCTCTGGAACATCCTGTCTCTGTCCACCTTGTCTATTCCACGCAGTATTTTGTATGTCGTTATCATGTCTTCCCTGACCCTCCTGTCCTCCAGTGTTGTCAGACCGATTTCCCTTAACCTTTCTTCATAGGACATTCCCCTTAGCTCTGGAACTAGGCTTGTTGCAAACCTTTTCACTTTCTCTAATTTCTTGACGTGTTTGACCAGGTGTGGGTTCCAAACTGGTGCTGCGTACTCCAGTATGGGCCTGACGTACACAGTGTATAAAGTCTTGAACGGTTCCTTACTGAGGTACCGGAACGCTATTCTCAGGTTTGCCAAGCGCCCATATGCCGCAGCAGTTATCTGGTTAATGTGTGCTTCTGGCGATGTACTCGTAATTATACTCACTCCTAGGTCTTTCTCCTTGAGAGAGGTTTTCAGCCTTTGGCCTCCTAGCCTATACTCTGTCTGCGGTCTTCTTTGCCCTCCTCCGAACTTCATGACTTTGTATTTGGCGGGGTTAAATTCTAGGAGCCAGTTTCTGGATCACACATCCAGCCTGTCCAGGTCTCTTTGTAGACCTGTCTGGTCCGCGTCTGATTTAATTCTCCTCATTAACTTCACCTCATCTGCAAACAGGGACACTTCTGAGTCTATCCCTTCCATCATGTCGTTCACATACACAAAGAATAGCACTGGTCCCAGGACTGACCCCTCTGGGACCCCGCTCGTCACTGGCGCTTACTGTGATACCTCATCACGGACCATGACTCGCTGTTGCCTCCCTGTTAGGTATTCTCTGATCTTTGGCAGTACCCTTCCTGTAATACGTGCCTGTTCCTCTAGCTTCTGTACTAATCTCTTGTGAGGAACTGTGTCGAAGGCTTTCTTGCAGTCCAAGAAAATGCACCCCTCCCTCTAATTTCTTACTTGAGTTACCTTGTCATAAAACTCGAGTAGGTTTGTGATACAGGATTTTCCTTCCATGAATCCGTGCTGGCTGTCGTTTATAATCTTGTTTCGCTCCATGTGCTCCAGCAGGTGCTCAAGTATGACAGGGACTAGGGTATGTAGGTGGAAAATGTATTCCCAGAAGTCTTTGAAGATGTTTATAGCCTCTTGTTGGGTTGTTGTTGTGAAGATTGTGTCTGAAAGCTGTAGTTTTGGGGTTTCACTGATTTCGGATGAAATTTCAGAAATTCATGGGACCTTAAGCGTTTAGCTCTGCTGTGTCATTTAGTGACTGCCAGTGCTGTTGTGGCAGTCTCTTAGACGTGAATGGGTGCAGCATCCACAGTATAGAGAGATCCCAGCGTATGAGAATCAGTCTGTTTTCGATAATGCCCAAGCGTGTCGTAACATGGAGCAGGCGCTGTTTCTTTCCGAAGGTCGAAAGAATAGCGTAACCTTTAGTGTTTAGTGGGCACTGCTTCCCAGCAGCTTGTGTAATAGAAAGTTGTATTTGTGCAAGTTGTGTGTCATGTCTGATAAGAGTCTGTGTCGGAAGTTGTGTGTGAATCTATGTTTCAAGGTGATGTTTGAATATGTCCCAGTCAGCCTGTGATAAGCTGGTGTTGGCGAACTGGAATGAGTATTGGTTAGAAGAAATATGTAGGGTGATGGAAATTGTGGTCAGATCCTGAAAGAGAGCCGGGTGTTATTGGAATGGCGACGATAATTGCCTTGCTTTTTGGTGATTATTTGATCAGGTTCTTCCTCTGACCATTATATGTAAAAATAATAGAGAATTGGGCCAAGGTGAATGAATGTTTTTGTGGGCGCGTGACAAGCTTAAGTAATTGAATGTAATATTGATGCGGAGTTGCCATGAGGAAGAGTGTGTTTTACACAGAGGATCAGCAAGGTGGTATAGAAGACGAGGTGGATTGAAAAGTACTTTAGATCATGGAGGTTATATTTGTATTTGGGACTGCATATGTTAGGTAAATAACTGATTGGCGTGCACACACACACACACTTCACACGCACGTGGTGGAGAGCGCTGTAGTGGGCACAACACACACACTCACAAACACACACACACGCACACACACATCACACACACACACTACTCGCTCACTGTCACGTCACATCAAATTTCGCTCTCTCTCTCACTCTCGCAACTCTCCTCCCTCCCCCCTCTCCTCCTCTCTCGCTCTCTCCTCATCTCTCTCTCTCGTTCCTCTCTCTCTCCTCTCTCCTCTCTCTCACCTCCTCTCCTCGCTCTCTCCTCTCCATCCTCTCCCTCCTCCCACATCCCCCCTCGGCTCTCTTCTCTCCGCGCCCCCACTCTCTCTTTGCTCGCTCTCCTCTGCCTCTCTCTCTTTCTCTCTCCCACTCTCTCGTCTCTCTCGCCGCTCCCTCCTCTCTCTCCCTCTCTCTCTCTTCTCTCCTCTTCTCCTCCTCTCTCTCCATCTCTCTCTCTCGCTCTCTCCCCTCCCGACCCCGCTCCTCCCCTCGCCTCCCCTCCTCTCCTCCCTCTCTCCCTCTCTCTCCCTCTCTCCCCTCTCTTCCCTCTCTCCCTCACTCCCCTCTCTCCTCTCTCTCTTCCCTCTCTCCTCTCTCCCTCGCTCTCTTCCCTCGCTCTCTCCCTCCTCGCTCCCACCTCTCTCCCCCTCTCTCCCTCTCTCTCTCCTCTCTCCCTCTCCCTCTTCCTCGCCGCTCTCTCTCTCCGCTCTCCTCTCCCTCTCCTCTCTCGATCCCTCCCTCTCTCTCCTCTCTCTCCCTCTCTCTCTCTCATCTCTCTCTCCTTCTCCATCCTCCCTCTCTCCTCTCTCCTCGCCTCCTTCTCTATATCCTCGTCTCTCTCTCATCTCTCTCCCTCGCTTCTTCCCTCTCTCCCTCTCTCTCTCCCTCTCTCTCTCTCTCCCTCTCTCTCCTCTCTCTCCCTCTCTCTCTCTCCCTCGCCATCTCTCCCTCTCTCTCTCCCCCTCTCCTCATCCCTCTCTCTCCCTCTCTCTCTCTTCCCTCGCCTCCCTCTCTCTTCCTCTCTCTTCCGATCTCTCTCTCTCCCTCTCTCTCTCTCCCCTCTACTCTCGCGCTCCTCTGTCTCCTCTCTCCCTCTCTCTCTCCTCCACTCACTCCTCTCTCGCTCCTCCTCTCTTCTCTCTGCCCCTCTCGCTCCCCTCCTCTCTCCTCTCCCTCTCTCCTCTCTCTCCCTCCGCCTCACCTCCCTCTCCCGCTCCACCCTCTCTCTCTCCCTCTCTCTCTTTTTTTTTTTTTTTTTTTTTTTTTTTTTTTTTTTTTTTTTTTTTTTTTTTTTTTTACACAGGGTTTGACTAGGGTAAGGATCCCAAGCTTTATGACAGCATTTACAGGTTAAGATCGTAACGTTATTGGCAAGCTAAGAGCTGTTAACCTACATCAGCTCATTTGTAAGCATTTTTAATTGTTATAGAGACAATACAATAGGAACAGGATGAAGTTGAGCCATCTGAGGCCCAGCATTTTATCATTGGATCAACTGACGTTATCTCTTGACAGCATTATGCTGTAACGAAGTGTTCAATTACACGAGTCAGCTGTAATGTATGATCTCAGATGGAGTGATGTCTGGAGAAAGGTACAAGCCTGAGTGAAGTTGCTGCTTTCTGCCCGTCTTGTGGCATAAAAAGCTTGTTTCACTCGGTCCTCGAAGTGGATCCAAGTGTGGTATTGTGACAATAATGGGCCTTGAACAAACCGTAAGGCCACCCACATCCCTCTCCGGTGTTGAAGCTCTGCTGAAATGACAGATCTATCAGGATGGGTACCAGGCGCAGAGATGAGACTATCTTGCTCTGTTCTCTACTCTGTCAAGCAGTCGCAGATGAGAAGGGGGGACAGGCAAACCAAGAAAGTGGAGCATACTCAAGAGTAGCGTACTTGTGCCTCGTAAAGGATCATGCAACCCCTACAGTCCAGCAATGCGATAGACGCGAAGTGCTGTAAGCTTCTCTGCCTTGTTTGCAAGATGTACAACAATGTTCTTTCATGGTTTAGTTTTTGGAGTCAAATTTTCACCCCAAGGCAATATCAACTTCTTCTCCAGGAGCCAACATCCCTCCCCATTCATCCTTCTACTGCACCACATTAACCTTCAGGGTGCCTCTCTCCCTCTCTCTCCCGCTCTCTCGCCCGCTCTCTCTCCCTCTCTCTCGCTCCCCTCTCTGCCGCCCTCTCTCTCGCCTCTCCCTCTCCCTCCTTCTTCTCCCTCTCTTCTCCCTCCTCTCTCCCTCTCTCTCTCCCTCTCTCTCGCCCTCTTCGCCCTCTCTCTCCCCTCTCTCTCTCCCTCACTCTCCTCTCCCTCCCTCCGTCTCTCCCGCTCTCTCCTCCCTCTCTCATCCTCTCCTCCTCTCCCCTCCTTCCCTCTCTCTCCCTCTCTCCTCCCTCTCTCCCTCTCCTCTCTCTCTCCTTCTCTCTCTCCTCCTTCGCTCTCCCTCTCTTCTCTCCCTCTCTCTCTCCCCTCCTCTTCTCTCACTCTCCCGCTCTCTCTCCCTCTCCCTCTCCCTCTCTCTCACCCGTCCTTCTCTCTCTCTTCTCTCCCACCTCCTCTCCTCCTTCCCTCCCTCTCTTCCTCCTCACTCTCACCTCTCCCCGCTCTCTCTCATCCCCCACTCCCTCTCCCCTCTCTCTCCCTCTCTCTCCTCTCTCTCTCCCTCGCTCTCTCCCTCTCTCCTCCCTCTCTCTCGCCCCCTCTCTTCTCCCTCTCCGCTCTCTCCCTCTCCCCTCTTCCTCTCCCTCTCTCTCTCCCTCTCTCTCTCTTCCCTCTCTCTCTCCCTCTCTCCCTCTTCGCTCCCCCCTCCCTCTCTCTCTCTCTCTCTCTCCTGGCTCTCTCTCTCTCTCTCTCTCTCTTCCTCTCGCCTCTCTCACTCTTCTCTCTCTCTCTCTCTCCTCTCTCTTGCTCCTCTCTCCCACTCTGCCCCTCCCCCCCCCCCCCCCCCACCCACACCCCCCTTGTGGGCCCCCATTAAAAAAAAAAAGGAAAAATAAATTTAAAAAAAAAAAAAAAAAAAAAAAAAAAAAAAAAAAAAAAAAAAAATTAAAAAAAAAAAAAAAAAAAAAAAAAAAAAAAAAAAGAAAAAAAAAAAAAATTTTTGGGTTTTTTTTTTTTTTTTTTTTTTGTTTTTTTTTTTTTTTTGTTTTGTGTTGTTTTTTGTTTGTTTTGAAAAGATAAAAGAGAAGAGAAAGAAGAGAGAGATGAAAGAGAGAAAAAGAATGAGAGAAAGAAGAGAAAAGAGAGAATGAAAGAGAGAGAAAAAAAAAGAGAGAGAAAAGGAAAGAGAGAGAAGACTCGCGCACGCGAGCAACCTCTCGTGAGCGCCACTAAAATATATCCCGTCCGCGCTCCCTCTCTCGCTCCCGCCGCTCTCCCTCTAATCTCTCCCTCTCTCCCATCTCTCTCTCCCCCTCTCTCTCCCCGCACACCCATATCCCAATCTCTCACCCTCCTCTCTCTCTATACTCCTCTCTCTCCATCTCTTCCATTTCCTCTCTCAT
Source organism: Cherax quadricarinatus (assembly GCF_026875155.1). Classification (NCBI taxonomy): domain Eukaryota; kingdom Metazoa; phylum Arthropoda; class Malacostraca; order Decapoda; family Parastacidae; genus Cherax; species Cherax quadricarinatus. The sequence continues at coordinate 56,090,709 of NC_069403.1, forward strand.
ACCTTTTTCCCTCGCCCTCCTTCTTACTCACTCATCTCCCCTCTTTCCTCTCCTTCCCTCCTCCCGCTCTCTCTCACTCCCCCCTCTACCCTTTTCTCTTCCCCCCTCCACATTTTCTCTCTCTCCCACTCTCCCCCCTGTGTCTTATAATCCCTCCGCCCCCCCCCATACTCTCACCTCTCTCTCCCTCAATTCTACCCTTTCTCTCTCCCTCTACTCTCCCTCTTCTACCCTTTCTCTCTAACCCTTTCTCTCTCTCCCCCCCTCCACACCCCCCTCCCACCTCTTCCTAGCCCTCTGACTGCGGTAATATAAAAAAAAAAAACCAAAAAAAAATAATATGGGTGGCCTTAGAGGACGGAAAACCAAGATCGATAGACGAACCATGGAGGAAAGACGGGAAGTTAGAGCTCCAAAAAGGGAGGAATAGTGGGAAGAAGATAGTAGAGCTTGGTAAGAAAATGGAAGAGGCGGATAGCGAATATGCAGGAAAGTGGAAGTACAGGTCTATAGCAGCCGAAACTAGATACAGCTTCAAGAGAAACTGCAAAGCCTGAAACAGATTAGAGAGACGAAAAACAATTCAGTATGTGGCATCAGGAAATTCAAAGTCAGGCGCAGAACAAGGGGATGTGTAAGCAACAACGGAGACAAGCCGTACACTAAGGCCCTATCGACCCACGTGGGCCAGGGAAAAGACGATGAGCACACTGAATCAAACGAACAGTCTGTAGACCATGATGGAAATTCAAAGTCGGCCACACAAGAGGGATGGTAAGCAACACGAGACATGCCGTACACGAAGTGCCCTATCAACCCACGAGGGGGCAGGAAAAGACGAGGAGCCACACTAAGACAAGCGACAGGTCCGAAAGACAATGAAGGTTTTCGTTATATGCAGAGATCTAACAGCCAACAGCAGTACAAGGGACAGCTGCCAGGAAAGACAGTCACTGAAATAAAGTTACAGATAAGACAGGGACTGAGGCCAAAACATGTCATGGAAGGAAAATAAAATGCTCAGGACGCAGATGGATACTCAGTGGGGAGAGGAAAGGGCGAGGTCTGTGTTTAGTGTACGGGCTCCAAGGACGACAAGGGGGCCAACTTGAAGAAATAAAACAGGAGGATAAATAACTGATTGAAGGGCATCATGAAAAAATAGGGGAGGGCAATATGACCCATTGACAAATATCAGAGAAGTGTTGGGTGGTTTGCGAGTGGAAGGATACGGCCTGTCAAGAGTACCTGTCAAGGAAGAATCATTCGAATCAGGATTCTGAAAGAGAAAGCACGACTGAGGGACAAAGAGGGGTAACCCTAAGAGTATACCTCGACCGCGACAGAACACAAGAAGAAAGGACACACTGAAAAGAGAGGGTACAGAGACGCAAGGAGGAACGAGAAAGCAATGACAATGAAGCCAGGACCCGGGGGGGCCTGACACAAGGAGGAAGGGCAAACACACCCCACAAATCTCCCACCAAAAGACCCCACCCGCTAACATTCCCAACGCAACTAGAGCAACCTATACTACAACCCACCCCACTGTTCCCCTCAGCCCACCAACCCCCATATCACAACCCTCACCCCAACAGCTGTCCCTTATGGGCATTCTGCCCCCACCGCCCCACCAACACATACCCCCCACCTACACCACAGCCCCTTATAGGCCCCCACCACGGCGCTCGCTCCCCCAACCCCCATAAACTTGCATGACCACAATGATGGGGGGGAGAAAAGAACTAAAGGTTTGGTACACAAACCGGATGGAATAAACGAATAAACATGAGAGAGTGGAATGAAAGAATCAGTGAAAAAATCCCCCAAACATCATAGCAGTCACAGAACAAAACTCGCTGAGACAATACAGACACAATCTTCCCAACAGATTCAGGATCCTGAGGAAAATAGAAGGATAGAAGGGGAGGAGGGGTATGCACTGCTCATACAACACCAATGGGGATTTGCGAAATGGAAGGCATGGACATGATTGCGAAGAGACTACATTGTAAGGAACAATTCCAGCAGTCCCGGAGAACATAAAGTAGTCATTGGATGATTGTATAACCCACCACAGAACTGCAGGAGGTCCAAGAGAGAGTATAAGAAGAAAACAAACAGGGTATGGGAGACACACTGGCGGAGGTGGCAAAGAAGAGCTCCCTCGAGCAAGCAAGTTACTGGTAAATGGCGATTTCACCCACAGGGAAGATCGACCTGGAAAACTATTGGAGCCACATGGGTCTCGAAACATGAGACCAAGATGATGGATGTGGACTTGAAAACCTCATAGCATCAACATGTCAGGGACACAACCAGAGAGAGAGGGAGGATGAGCCAGCAAGACGGGGATCTTTGGGTTCACCCGACTTCAGAATCGAGGACATCACTTACGAGAGGCCCCTTGGAGCTAGCGATCAATGTGGTTCTGAGTTTTGACTATATTAGTAAGATTACAAGTGGAGAAGTAACAGGAACTGAAGAGGGACCGGCAAACTATAAAAGGGGGGACTACACAGGTATGAGAAACTTCCTGCAGGAGGTTCAGTGGGACAGAGAAATGGTAAGGAAAATCGTAAACGGATGATGGAATATGTTCAACAAAGTGCAGGAGGGCAGAGGAAAGTTTTTGTTCCACCCAAGGGACACAAAAAATAGGAAACCAAACGAGTCCATGGATTACCCGAAGGTGTAGGGAGGCAAAAACTAAGTGCAACAGAGAAAGGTAAAGGTACAGGAGCATAGGACCCAGGAAAACCCGGAGAATAGTAGAAGAGCCCAAAACGTCGTATGCCAGCTAGGAGGGAGGCCCAGCGACAGTATAGAAAACGAACAATAGCATCGAAAGTCAAATCTGACCCAAAACAGCTGTATACCACATTAGAGGAAGACAACATCCAAGGACCAGGAGATAAGCTGAGGAAAGAATGGAGAACTCCCAAGAAACGATCAAGAGTATGTGAGGAGTCCAACCCGAGATTTAAGGACTAATATACGTAGAGACCGACGGACTCTGGGGGGACAGACCAGATGGGGACACCAACAAGGAATACACCAACCAGTGTTGACGACATACATACAAGGAGGAGGAGGTGAGAAACTGCTAAGGGACCTCGATAACCTCAAAGGTAACCATGGGACCGGACAACATCTCTCCATGGTCCTTAGAGAGGAGCAGATATGTGTGCGTACCCACTTCCAAACAATCATCAACACATCCCTGGAAACTGGGCAACTGAGGATGGAGACGCAAATGTAGTTCCCCATTTTTCAAAAACGGAGACAGAAAAAGAGGCACTAACCTAAAGACCTGTGGTCATTGACGTGTATAGTATGCCAAATTAGGGAGAAGATTATCAGGAGGAAGTGGAGGAGCACCTGGAACGTGAAACAGGAGTATAAATGCCAACCAGGCGCACGGAATTCAACGGAAGGCAAATCCTGTGCACAAACCTTCGGTTTTTTTCGATAAAAAACAAATAAGACAAGAGAGGAGGGGGGGGTTGATTGCATCTTTTTGGGAATGCAAAAAAGGCCCTTTTTGACCATTTCCCTCAAAGAGTTTAGGCGAAGCTAGAGCATCAGGGCATATAACGGGAAAGCACTGAAAGGGAAACAGAGACCCCCTAAAGGGAGGAAACAAGAGTATGGTATAAGAGTATCACAGTGGCCCCTGTGACAGGGGGTCCCACGGGGGTCGGTCCAGGACCATGCTTTTTTTGGTATATGTGAACGACATAGGGAAGGGGGTTAGACCAGAAGGTCCCTGTTTGCAGATGAGTAATTTAATGAGGAGAATTAAATCGAGGGGACCGGGCGGGCTTAAAAAAACTGGACAGAGGGACACCTGGCCCAGCAAAGGGTTTTCGAATTTAATCCTCCCAAATGCAAAGTCATGAAGATAGGGGAAGGGCCAGAAGACCACAGACAGAGTTGGGCTAGGGGGCCCAAAGACGAAAAACCTCACTCAGGAAAAAGATTTTGGGGGGTTTGATATAAACCGAGCAGTCCCCGGGAAACACCATCAATCAGAAAACTGCTGCCATTGGGGCCGGGAAACTGAAACAGCATTCCCCGACCCCTTTGAAGGAAATCATTCAAACAGAAAAACCGTGTAGTGGGGGGGCCCCATCTGGAGATGCCACCTTTTTGGAACCCGCACTATAAACCCGTCAAAAAAACAGAGAAAGTAAAAAGGTTTAAACAATTTTTGTTCCAGATAAGGGGAAGTCCTTGAAGAAAGTTTAAAGGGGAAAACCGGCCTGACACACTGGGGGACAAGGGTCGGGGAGACATATAACGACATATAAAATACTGGTGGGAAAGACAGGTGGGCAAGGACAGGATGTTCCAGGGGGGGGACACAGAAACAAAAAGGGGCCCCAATTGGGAATTGAAAGAAACAAAGAGTAGAGAGATATGGAAGTATTTCTTTTAGTCATAGAGTTGTAAGGCATGGGAAACCTAAAAAAAGACTAGGGGGCAGGAACCAACAAGTTTTAAAACAGGTTTGTAAACCCGGAGCGGGGAAAGGGGGTCCATAGAAACCCGGGAAAAGAGGGGGGGCCAGGGCTGGACTCGCCCCCTGCACCAAAATGGGTGATAAAAATAGGTGACAAAACACCACATAACACCAACCACACCACACACTCACACACACGCACACACACACCACCACACACCACCCACACAACCACACACAACACATCACACCACACACACACACACATTGGGAGGGATGGGGGGTGGGGTGACAGGTGTTGGTGTATGTTTTGGTGGGGGGGTTGGGGACGGAAGGAAGGGCTTCTGGGAAGGCCGGGGGAGAGGAAAGGGGAAAAGGACGTTAGAAAGCTGTCGGAGAGTCATTGGGCAGGGCGTGGGGAGGATGTGTGGGCGGGGGGTGGGGTGGGGGGGGGAGGATGTATATCAGGGCGTCGGGGTGAGGCGGGTAGTGGTGGGGGGTGGGAAGGAGTTGGGGTGGGGGGTGCGCAGGGTGGTGGGGGCAGGCGGGGGGAGGATGTTGGGGGAGGGCAGGGGGAAAGGGGTTTGGGGGGAGGGGTTGGGGGCTGGTGTGTAGGGTGGTGTGGGGAGGGGTTTGGGGGGAAAAGGGGTGGGGGGGTGTGGGGGAGGTAGGGGGGGGCAAGGGGTGGGGGGCTTGGTGTGTGTGGGGTGGGGTGTGGGGGCGGGGTGTGTGGGGGTGTAGTGTGGGGAATGTGGGGGTTGGGGTGTGGGGCGGGTGTGTGGGGGAGAGTGTTGGGGGGGGCAGGCGTGTGGAGCGGGGTTGTGGGGGGCAGGGTATGGGGGGGCTTGTGGGACATGTGTTTGGGCGGGGGTTTTGTGGGGCGGGGTGTGTGAGGCGTGGGGGGTGTGTGAGGCAGGTGTGTGGGGCATTGTGTGGAAGGGGTGTGTGGGGCAGGGGGTGTGTGGGGCAGGGTGTTGGGGGCAGGGGTGAGGGCGGGGTTTGGGTTTTGGGGCAAGGCGGAGGTTGAGGGCCTGATGGTCGGGGCCCTGTTTGGGGCGAAATGGTGGCCGCATTTTTTGTGTGGGGGCAGGTTTGTGTGGGGCAGTGTTGGGGCTGGTAGTGTAGGGCAGGGTGGGGGGTGGGTGTCTGTGACAGGGTGTGTGGGGGCAGGGGGTGTGTGGGGCAGGTTGTGTGTGTTAAAGGGGGCAGGTTGGAAGTGGGGGCAGGGTGTGTTGGGGCGGGTGTGTGTGGCAGGGGTGTGGGGGCAGGGTGTGTGGGAAGCAGGGTTGTGGGGGCAGGTGTGTGGGGCAGGGGTGTGTGGAAGCAGGGTGGGGTGGGCAGGGTGTGTGTGGGGCAGGGTGGTGGTTGAGGCAGGGTGTGGGGGCAGGGTGTGTGGTGGGGAGGGTGTGTTGTTATGGTTGGGGGGGGGCAGGGGTGTTTTGTGGGGAAGTGTGTGGGGTGTGGGGGGGGGGGGGGGGGGGGGGCAATTGTGTGTGTGGGGGGGGGGCAGGGTGTGTGGGGCAGGGGTGAGGGGCAAGGTGTATGGGGCAGGGTGTGTGGTGGTAGTGAGTGGGGGGTTGGGGCAGTGGTGGTAGTGGGATGAGTAGTGGGGGGTAAGAGTGGTGGGGGTTGGAGTGGTGATGGTAGGGGAGGTAGGGGTTTAATGGTAAATGGTAAGGGAGTGGGGTGGTGGTAGTGAGTAGTGGTAAGGGGTAATGAGTGGTGGGGTAGAGAGTGGTGGTTTGTTAGAGAGGGGTGGTGGTGGTAGTATGGTTGTTGATAGTGTTAGTGGTGGTGTTGGAGTGGGTTACTGGGGGTTAGTGAGTAAGTGGTGGGTATTTGAGAGTGGTTGAGGAGTGAGTGGTGGTATGGTGTGAGTTGGACAGCGAGTGTTAGTGGTTCATGACACACACACAACACACACACACACACACACACACACACACACACACACACACACACACACACACACACACACACACACAGGACAGGAGAGATTGGAGGATATGATAACGACATAAAAACCCATCTGAGAGGAATCGACAAAGTGCGTCATCATTGGAAGTTGAAGCCAGATGAATCACGGGAATGTTAGGAAGTTCTTCAAGTCACAGAGTTGTCAGGAGTGGAAAAATTTGGGAAAGTGATGTAGTGGAGGTAGATCCATACATAGCTTTAATAAGAAGTATGATAAAGCTTATGGAGCAGGGAGAGTGACCTAGTAGAGACCGGTGAAGAGGCGGGGCCAGAAGCTGTGATTCGACCCTTGTAACCACAATTAGGTAAGCACACACACACACACACACACACACCCACACGCGCACACACCCCACACTCGCGCGCACACACACACACACATACACACACACACACCACACACACACACCACACCAACACACACACCCCAAAACACCACACACACACACACACACACACACACGCACGCACATAAACCAAATAACTGCTGCAGCATATGGGCGCCTAGCAAACCTCAGAACAGCATTCCGACATCTTAATAAGGAATCGTTCAGGACCCTGTACACCGTATACGTTAGGCCCATATTGGAGTATGCGGCACCAGTTTGGACCCACACCTAGCCAAGCACGTTTAAAAAAACTAGAGAAAGTGCAAAGGTTGCAACAAAAACTAGTCCCCGAGCTAAGAGGTATGTCCTACGAGGAGAGGTTAAGGGAAATCAACCTGCGACACTGGGGGGACAGGAGAGATAGGGGGGACATGATAACGACATACAAAATACTGAGAGGAATTGACAAGGTGGACAAAGACAGGATGTTCCAGAGATTGGACACAGTAACAAGGGGACACAGTTGGAAGCTGAAGACACAGATGAATCACAGGATGTTAGGAAGTATTTCTTCGCCCACAGAGTAGTCAGAAAGTGGAATAGTTTGGGAAGCGATGTAGTGGAGGCAGGATCCATACATAGCTTTAAGCAGAGGTATGATAAAGCTCACGGCTCAGGGAGAGTGACCTAGTAGCGATCAGTGAAGAGGCGGGGCCAGGAGCTCGGACTCGACCCCCGCAACCTCAACTAGGTGAGTACACACACACACACACACACACCACACACACACACACACACACACACACACACACACACACACAGTATCTATCAACAAGCACCTTTGACATCAGGTAACTAACACTATGCTCATACACATATAACCCGCACATAGGAGATTACGACGACTTTTCTGTCCGACTTGGAACCATATACGAAGTCACACTGTGTTCATACCTGCGATCAAGCACGCACGCTCACAAACGCAAAAAAAAAAAAAAAACAGTGCGCGCGTGCGACCTCCTCTCCGCCCCAACACACACACACACACACACACACACATACACATACAAAACAGAAGATTCCAAAAAAATAGGTTGACAGGTGAGACTGAGGACTTGTGCTGCAACTGAGAAAGTTGTCAAGCCAGGCGGAACTACAGACATTTGTAATAACGAAGAAAGTTATGGAGGGTTGTATTGTTATTATTTTCTTTATTGTTGTTAATAAAGAACAAAAGCCACAGTACCATGACTGGAACAGTGCACAAGTAACCCGCACATGGGAGAGGGGAACTTATGTCGACGTTCGGTCCGACTTGGACTGTTTACAAAGTCATGTAGTGTGACTTTGTGAATGGTATAAGATCGGACCGAAATGTCGTCGTAAGCTCCTCTCTCCTATGTGCGGGTTATTTGTGTATTATTATCATTAATTGTTATTTTTATTATTCATTAATATTATATTCGTGGGTAGTGCATCGGATGCAATGAGATTTAATCCGATGAAAAAGATGGTAGATCCTTGCATCAAAAGTCCTTCCCTGGCATCTATGCATCCCCCCCCCTCCATAAGAGTACCAGTAAATACCTGTAGCCGCTTCTGGGGTGGGGGTCATCGCTCCCGCGGTCCGGTCCCAGACCAAGCCTCCTGATTGCTGGCCTGATCGGTTAGGTTGTCTGTGGCCACCGCCCAGCGTATGCACCCCATCTCGGGTTATCAAGAAGTGTTTTGAGGAATTTAGTGAGTTCCCTCTTGAAGACAGCCAGGCACTGTTGGTGATTCCTCGTATGCGAAGGAGGGTTGTTGAAGAGTCATGGTCCTTTTACACTTACAGAGTTTTTCTTCATCGCTTCTCTCTTTTTTTCATTTAAGGTATCCTGCACCATCTGCCAAGCCGTTTCCTTTCATTTGTAGTGATTTCGGTGTATAGTTTTAGGAGCAGTCCCTCTGAATTCTTCCAGGTGTAGGTTTTGATGTATCTTTCTCTCCTACGGTCTTAGGAGTACAGTTGAAGAGACTGAAAGCACTTTCAATAATTTAGATATCTAGTTGAGTTTGTAGAAGGTAATCTGTACATTTTCCAGTTCTGCCATTTCACTTGCCTTGGAGAGAACTAATGACCTGAAGAGTGTCATCATTAACTTGTAATCTCTCCTCAAAGTTCTAGTTATCCAACCTATCATTTTTCTAGCACTTGCGATAATAATATTGTGCTCCTTGAACGTGAGATCTGACCTGGTCAGATCTCACTTCCAGGTCTCTCTCATCAGACTTGCGCTCTAGTGAGTGATTTGAGTTTGTATTGTACTCCGATCTATTTTTTATTACCTCTCATTTTTTTTGTAACGTAGTAACTTGAATTTATCCTCATTGAACCTCTTATTGTTGTCAGTGGCCCACTAAAAGATTTTTCTGTTTATGTTGGAGGCTCGCTGTGTCTTGTATGGATGCCACTTATACAAATTCTGGTATCGACTTGAAAGGATGATACTGTGCTGTAGTTTATTTCTGTCTATTGTGGATAATGTCAGGAGCCGACAAGTGGAAACAAAGACATTCGTAGCAAAGGATCCTTCAAAAATAGCGTTTCGCCCAAGGCTGGGCTTTATCACGTACACGTGAATGTGTAAGGAAACCTCTTTATAAAAACAAACGAGCACCATAATGTCGGAGATCTAGATGCCACTGTTTCCTCAATGTAACGTAAAATAATTTTTTTTCATACCCCTTGATCCTGTTTACGTCGTACTGGGGAAATAGTGGCATCTAGACCTCCGAGCCTGACCCCATGGTGTTCCTCTGCTTTATAAGGCGGTGTGTTTGCTCATTCCTGTGTACTTTCCCCTTGGGTGAAACGTTGTATTTAAAAGGATCCTTTGTTACCAGTGTCTCTGTCTATGTCAGATATGAGAATGAGAGAGAGAGAGTAGTGGGGAAATTACTGTACCTTCGTAAATAGAACTATTCACTCTGGCTATCCTATAATTTCATTCTGTTTACTATTACTCTCTGGGTTCTATTTGTTAGGAAGCTAAAATATCCATATCCCCACCGTTCCGGTTATTTCTTTTGCAAGCATTTTGTGTGCAGTTACCCCATGGACGCACTTGTCGAAAGTTTTAGCAAGGTCAGTGTAGTGATAAAGCTTAATTAAAGCAGTGTCTTGATGCTAAGTTTGATGTTACTAGGAACTGAGAGAAACAGAAGTCTTCAGCAAACTATCTGTGAGGATATATCAGGTGTCCCAAAGCTGGGACACAGCGTGACACACAACGTTGTCAACACTTCAGGCAAAAATTCCTGACATATACTATGTTCCGCAAGACACACTAATAGAAAACTTTGAGGAGAAAAGTAAAAGAGAGGACTGGACTTTAACCTACAGAGGCACTAAGCTATGTCAAGTTTAAGAGGGTTCAAGAACCTCCAAGTTTAAATAGATAAAAGTATGCGGGAGAGCAAAAATTTTTGCGGCAGAACTTGGTTAAACATTTGGAGAATGGCGAATTGATCAGGATAAAAATCACCTTGGTTACCGAAATCTCGCACTTAGGAGAGAAATCTTACGACGACGTTTCGGTCCATCCTGGACCGTTGTCTTGTCACAAAACATGAGAGGTATTGAAGGGGCAAAATCTTGCCTCCTGAACCAGTGGGAATTTCATGAGAGGTTGACAGTCAGTTGGTATAGATAATGACAGGAAGATTGACCAATACTAATGCTGGAAGGCCTCTAACACTTTGGCTCGCTGCAGTTACTGACACACACACACACACATACACACAATGAGAGCACCCACTGTTGTTAATCACGTGCGTCTGAGATCACGTGCTGTGGGTACATCCGGGGCATCGTGACGTCACACTTCCCGTTTTCTCTCACAACACTTGCGGCAGCGGGCACTCACACAGACCACCAGGGGCACTAGTTTACCCTCAGTCCCTCACCACTCGAAACCAACCACCTCCCTTAATTTTTTTTTTTTTACCTCTGTGCATTTCAGGGCAAATGGGCGGGTCTTGAGTAATTTATAAGGAAAATGGCAGAGTTTTCCATTGTTGGGCGAGAGGGATTCACTTCCTGCCAGTCTACACTATTTTGTGATTCTCCTTATTGTCTTCACCATTAAATTTCTCGTTTCGCTTCGCAGGTTGGGTTGTGGCGTGGGCACGAGGTTGAGTGGGGTGGTGGGGTTAGTAGGGAGTGGATAGGTGGGGAGGTAAGCGTGTGTGTGCGCTCACCTAGTTGTGGTTACAAGGGTCGATTCATAGTTCCTGGCCCCGCCTGCGTGCGCGCGTGTGTGTAAGGGGGGGGGGGAGTGTGAGTAGGGAAGGGATGGGTTAAGGTCGGGGAAGTGGGAGGATGAGGTTAGAGGTTTGGGGTTAGAAGTTGAGGGTGGGAGGTGGAGGCTCTCCCTGTTCCACTCTTGCTCCAGTGTTCTGAGATAGTTTCGTAAATGCATTGTTGATGGGAAATAGGTGGGTAGATCTTTGGGTATGTACACGGAAGGGTGGGTGGGTGTTGTAGGATGAGTGGGTAGGCGAGTTGTTAGGAGGATATGTGGGTGAATGAGTGTATTTATGTATACACACACACACACACACACACACACACACACACACATTTGGTTGCAGGGTTCGAATCACAGCTCCTGGCCCTGTATGTGTTTGTGTGAGCAAGCATGAAAAGATAACTGCATGTAATCACATGAACCCAGCTAGACAACCTAGTGCTGCCAGGTGGGAAGTACGGTGTCTGCATTTAGAAAAGTGGGAGTGGTGGGGATGCTACGGTCGGTCAGGTCACCCACTGGACCGTGGTCTCTGGGACCATCTGCAGAGGTAGG
>NC_069403.1:56104178-56216678 GCF_026875155.1 Cherax quadricarinatus
CGAATATCGCATTTTTCATGTTTGATGGGTTGAACAATCACTCCGGGCTAGGGAGTGATTCCTAAACTCCTCCCATCTTCCACCTTTCCTATTGGACTGAGAAGCCACTGACTGGGAAACGTTTAAGAATGAAGATACCAATGTTGCACTAGTGTCTCAACCGCCCACACGGTTGAGGAGGTTATAACGGCGTTGTTTCAGTTCGTTATGGATCGCTTTAAATTCCCTTTTGGTCCAAAACATCATCTTAATAACTTTCTTTTTCATAAATCTGGCTATTTTGTGATTTGTTCCAGCCATGTTGTAATTTGTATTCTATATATAGTATTATATGTAGAAGGTTAAGTAAGATTTGTCAGGAAACAGGATGAGCTTGGACCATGGCCGGGCTCCGAAAGTAGTGAAAATTCTCGAAACTCTTCAAAGGTAAAGGTATAAGTGTTTTCCTGACGCGGGTCTTATTCATATGATGACCCGCAGCTGGAGCTTTTGGTCATCTGACCAAGGCCTTTCACTGGCTTACCCGTCGACCCCTTTAAAAATTATGGTTATAATAGTTTCATATCTATATAAGTATATATATATATATATATATATATATATATATATATATATATATATATATATATATATATATATAATATATATAATATATAAAATATATATACGTATTATACATTTGTTATATACGAAATAAAAAATATTGGAATCCTAATGGAAACATTATTATTATTATTATTATTATTATTATTATTATTATATTATTATTATTATTATTATTATTATTTTATTAACATTTTTATTATATTATTATATTGCAGGGGAGCACATAAAGCCTGAGTAATGGGATGTAATTAGATTTAATCCAAAAGAACTGAAGTGGACTTCATTTCCTTGGATCCAGTCTTCGTCGGCGTCAAGGCGCCTCTCCCTTGAAGGGAAAGGAAATAAAATTTGGACCAAAATGATTTGTATTCTCAAAGATTAGGTAATGTTAGGTTAAATTATTAAGTTTAGGAGACAAGAATGTTAGTTATTTACATTTAAAAAATTTTCAGTTATTTTAACGTGATTAGAATTATCATGGCCGATGGACTGATAGCCTGTCAAGTCTGAGGGACTGATAGCCTGTCAAGTCTGAGGGACTGAAAACTTTCTGTAAAGGCTGAGGGACTGATCACCTATCAAATCTGAGGGACTGAAAACTTTCTGTCAAGGCTGAGGAACTGACTACCTCTTACCAAGGCTGAGGGACTGATCACCTATGAAAGCAGAGAGACTGATCATCTCCTGTCAAGGCTGAGGAACTGAAAACCTTCTATCAAGATTGAGGGACTGATCACCTCAAATTACCTTCTTCTCATCTTTCCACCGTTATTCTCTTTATTGGGTTAATAAAGTCACTGGTTGGCGTCTCCAGAATAAAGAGACACAAGCCTTACACTTGTATCTTATTCAAATAGTATTTTAAAATACAATAAGATCTACCTTAATGACTAGAGGGAATATGGCCTACCATGGGCCAGCATGGGCCAGTATGGCCCAGCATGGCGCGGCATGGCTCAGCATGGGCCAGTATGGCTCAGAATGGCCCACATGGCCTCCCATGGCCCACATGCCCACCTGGCCCACCATGGCCACCATGGGCCCACCATGGCCCACCATGGGCCAGTATGGGCCTAGCATGTGTCAGTAGGCCTTCTGCAGTGCCTTTTCTTTCTTAATATTACTGTGATCTACTTGTGAACTGTGTCCGGGAGTTTTCCTGGTTTCCGCGGCACGACTCTGGGCCAGGCTCCTCTGGTGCTCGCATTGTCAACTAGGCTGTTGCTGTTAGCGGCCTGTTGGTCCATACATCCATCACAGCCTGGTTGAAATAACGTTAAGCAGGTAACAGGTGGCCTTCATTTATCACTACTATTGTTCAGGAAGGCTGTGAAAGGCTCCTTGTTCCAAGAAAATGGAACTCTCCTCATTTTCCTCGTATCAGACATTTATAAATCTCATTTACCAGGCGTTATATGACTCCTGTGGGTTTAGCGCTTACCTGTGAAAAAAAAATTATGTACCGCAGTGTTGCTGGTTGAAGGTATACTGTGTCAGTATATTCCGAACACCATGGCTGCCGTGATCCGGTCTCAGAATAAATCTTCTAAATAGGAAAGAAACATCATAATTTGCGCCTGGAGAATTTGGAATATTGGTCGTAAATCTGCACACCAAAATCACTCACCACGAAAACAAGAGATCCGGCAGCAGGTGCTAAATACCCGCAGTGAAAAGCAGGGAAGCAATGAGCACACTAAAAGATAATAAGAGCAAAGGAACCAGTGTTATTCTCCATTCATATGTATGAGGAATTACCAACAAACTCCTAGCTGTCCTCAAGAGGACACATCAGTTATTCTATTTAGTTCTTGATCAACCGGTCTATGGTTCGTACTTCGAATTGAGTGCGGGTAGCATCAACATCCTGGTTGACTAGGTCATCAGCAGGGAGGAGTGGTTGAGACCATGGTACAGGGGCAGTGACCCCTCAAAATTGTCTTTAGGCAAGCTTCAGGTAGGCTAGGTTAGCATAGGATAGGTTGAGCTAGATTGGATAGGTTGGTTTAGATTGGGTTTGGTTAAATTAGGATGCTCAAGGTTAGTTTTGGTGAGAATTACAAATTTGAAATAAAAAACTTCTTAATAAATTTTATTACTTTACTTTTTTTGAACTTAGAATAGGTAAGATTCGTCAGGAAACAGGACAAGTGACGCTGGCTTTAATCATATGATGACCCACCGCTGGAGCTTTTGGTCATCTGACCGAGGCCTTCCGCTGGCTTACCGGTACACCCTTTAAAAATTATGGTCATGATTATAACCATTTATTTTTTGGAAGCAAGAGAAATGTTTTAAGGTGATACCGGAAAAAATAACTTCAAACACCTAAGGGTGTTTATGTCTAAGTATACTCATATATACACTTTGTGGTGTATACGTCTGTTTAAATGCTGTGTGTATATACTCTTAAGATGTGTACATATCTGAGTACTTACTTAATCTCTATTTTAAGGATTGAAGTATCCATGTTTTATGTTTCACACAGTCCAGTAATTGTGCTGCAGGCCTCCAGTACTTGTGCTGCAGGCCCCATACTTGTGCTGCAGGCCTCCAGTACTTGTGCGCAGGCCTCCAGTACTTGGCTCAGGCCTCCAGTACTTGTGCTGCGGCTTCCATACTTGTGCGCAGGCCTCCCGTACTTTTGTTCGGCCCCAGTCTTGTGCTGCAGGCCTCCAGTCTTTTTTTGCAGGCCCCGTACTTGTGCTGCAGGCCTCCGCACTTTTGCGCAGGCCTCCAGTTTTCTTGTGGCAGGCCTCCAGTACTTGTGTTGCAGGCCTCCATACTTGTGCTGCAGGCCTCCAGTACTTGTGCTGCGGCCCCCAGTACTTGGCTCGGCCTCCATACTTGTGCTGCAGGCCTCCATACTTGTGCGCAGGCCCCAGTACTTGTGGGTGCAGGCCTCCAAACACTTGTGCTGCAGGCCTCCCCGCTTGTGCTGCGGGCCCCCAGTACTTGTGCTGCAGGGCCCCCAGTACTTTGCTGCAGCCCCAGTACTTGTGCTGCAGGCCTCCAGTACTTTTGCTGCAGGCCTCCTACTTTTGCTGCAGGCCTCCCGTACTTGTGCTGCAGGGCCCCCAGTACTTGTGCTGAGGCCTCCAGTACTTGTGCTGCAGACCCCCAGTACTTGTGCTGCAGGCCTCCAGTACTTGTGTTGCAGGCCTCCATACTTGTGTTGCAGGCCTCCAGTACTTGTGTTGCAGGCCTCCAGTACTTGTTTTTGGCAGGCCTCCAGTACTTTGTTGCAGGCATCCAGTACTTGTGCTGCAGGCCTCCAGTACTTGTGCTGCAGGCCTCCAGTACTTGTGTTGCAGGCCTCCAGTACTTGTGTTGCAGGCCTCCAGTACTTGTGCTGCAGGCCTCCAGTACTTGTGCTGCAGGCCTCCAGTACTTGTGTTGCAGGCCTCCAGTACTTGTGTTGCAGGCCTCCAGTACTTGTGTTGCAGGCCTCCAGTACTTGTGTTGCAGGCCTCCAGTACTTTTGTGCAGGCCTCCAGTACTTGTGCTGCAGGCCTCCAGTACTTGCTGCGGGCCTCCAGTACTTGGTTGCAGGCCTCCAGTACTTGTGTTGCAGGCCTCCAGTACTTGTGTTGCAGGCCTCCAGTACTTGTGTTGCAGGCCTCCAGTACTTGTGTTGCAGGCCTCCAGTACTTTGTTGCAGGCCTCCAGTACTTGTGCTGCAGGCCTCCAGTACTTGTGCTGCAGGCCTCCAGTACTTGTATTGCAGCCTCCAATACTTCTGTTGCAGGCCTCCGGGTACTTGTGTTGCAGGCCTCCAGAAACTTGTGTTGCCAGGCCTCCAGTACTTGTGTTGCAGGCCTCCAGTACTTGTGTTGCAGGCCTCCAGTACTTTGTTGCAGGCCTCCAGTACTTGTGCTGCAGGCCTCCAGTACTTGTGCTGAAAGGCCCCATACTTGTATTGCAGGCCTCCAATACTTCTGTTGCAGGCCTCCAGTACTTGTGTTGCAGGCCTCCAGTACTTGTGTTGCAGGCCTCCAGTACTTTGTTGCAGGCCTCCAGTACTTGTGTTGCAGGCCTCCAGTACTTGTGTTGCAGGCCTCCAGTACTTCTGTTGCAGGCCTCCAGTACTTGTGTTGCAGGCCTCCAGTACTTTGTTGCAGGCCTCCAGTACTTGTGCTGCAGGCCTCCAGTACTTGTGCTGCAGGCCTCCAGTACTTGTATTGCAGGCCTCCAATACTTCTGTTGCAGGCCTCCAGTACTTACGTTGCGTCTTCCAGTGCTGGGTCGATTTAAATAAACTATGGCTAGTAACAAGAATTTCAACACTGGCCAGATTAATGATAAACAGTGAACTTAAATATAACATAGAAGAAGGGTCACATTGGGATAAATACCTGCTGGCCTTCTTAGAGAATCTGGTTGGGTTTGGAGTAAGGCCACAGTTAAATTCAAGCCAGCCCATCAATTCTTCAACAAGACAGAACGGTACAACACACCTAGTGCTCACTAAGGATCTAAGGCTGCGTGCTGCCACTAGATGGCTCTTGTAATCTTGTGTTTATAGCAGGCAAAATAACTACAGGTTTTCGTGGTTGCTTTTTTGTACCTCAAATAAATATAAAGCAATTGGAGCATGGTACATGGAGTACAGATGACATGCAGGCTTCAGAACCATCGCGTTGTTGGTAGGACTTAAACTTAAGAAACCAGCTATTGTATTGAAAATTATATAAAGTTAGCCACCAAGATTTGCGCTAAATAATTCAGATTACCATTTTATCAGGCCACAAGACTTCCCACTTGACTGTTGGTTACAGGTCTAGTAACTCACAGTTCATAAGACAAGGTACCACAGAAACTTTTCTTTGCAGTTTTACCCAAAAATGTTACGCATTCGTGTCTCAACACGGGCTAGACATAAACTGTAAGTAATTTATTCCACCCACTATACACAAACACGCAAGAAAGGGAATGTAATGAGCCTACTGGACGTTCCTAATCTTTACGGTAAGCAATACCGACAACTTGATAAGTAAGACGCATGTGCAACACTTGGGTAATTTTATTGCCTACACAGAAGGTTTTTTAGTCGAATGCAAAGGTGATTTTAGCATTGGAGACATTGGAAGAAGAAAAAGAGGTAATTCTAAGATGTTCAATCAATCAACCATGATAGGTGTTTAGTCCTCTTCTTTCACTATTAAAATTGTCTATGTATTCAACTGAAGAAGTCTACTGTGGGAAGCGAAACGTTTCGGTAGTTTAAAATATCGTATCGTTGTCTCTTCATCAATTGGCCCATGCTAGGGTGGGCTTTCAAAAACTTAAGGCTTTACCACTGATATTTCTGTCTTACCTAATTTTTGAAGTCTTACGAAGCATTTGTTTCAACGAAGGTTGTTGACAGTTTGTCACACACATCTCCATCTCTGTTATTAAAGTATTACTCTCCTATAGTTCTTCTTAATTTGATTTTTTTTTCTTTGAATGCAATGTTGCTAGTTTTCTCTAGGTTGGGTATTTTCATTAGCTACTTTACCCATGCGCATTTTATTTATTCATGTTTTTTTTTGACCCTTTTACTCGAATCTTCGCTCATTCTAAGTCTTTTTGTCCTTAATCTATATCAATAGGAATCAGTTAGGTTAACGGGGATTAACTTTTTCGTCTTCCTTTTGTGTGTGTGTGTGTACAACTCACCTAGTTGTGGTTGCAAGGGTCGAGTCCAAGCTCCTGACCCCGCCTCTTCACTAGTCGCTACTAGGTCACCCTCCCTAAAACCGTGAGCTTTATCATACCTCTGCTTAAAGCTATGTATGGATCCTGCCTCCACTACATCACTTCCTAAACTGTTCCACTTCCTACTACTCTGTGGTTGAAGAAATACTTTCTAACATCCCTGTGATTCATCTGTGTCTTCAACTTCCAACTGTGTCCCCTTGTTGCTGTGTCCCATCTCTGGAACATTTTTTGTCCACCTTGTCAATTCCTCTCAGTATTTTGTAATGTCGTTATCATGTCCCCCTATTCTCTCTGTCCTCCATGTCGTCAGGGTTTATTTCCCTTAACCTCTCCTCGTAGGACATACCTCTTAGCTCTGGGACTAGTTTTGTTGCTAACCTTTGCATTTGCTCAGTTTCTTTACATGCTTGGCTAGGTGTGGGTTCCAAACTGGTGCCGCATACTCCAATATGGGCCTAACGTACACGGTGTACAGGGTCCTGAACGATTCCTTATTAAGATGTCGGAATGCTGTGTGTGTGTGTGTGCGCGCGCGTGCAGTAATGTATCTGTTGTTTTTATCCACTTGTGTCACACCCAGACGCGCGGGGACATAATTAGACATGTGTTTCCCAAACTTGAGAGCTACTGCCCCCTAGTGGACGCCTTCAAAATTGTTCTTTTTTTTTTCCTAGTTGTTTCATTACATCATCGTTACTAATTCTAGTAAATTTATAAGAAGCGTCTTTGCAGAAGTTACTTAAGTTCAGTGGAAAGTTTGTTCGAGGGAGCATCAACCCTCATTCCTCAATGAAAGTTTTTTTATTATACAAAAAAAGGGTAAATCTGCATTGTGCTGCAGAGGAAAACTGGGAGGGGGAAGGGCCTGAGTACGCTAGGCTAGGCGCTAGGAGCTGGACCCCCCCTTCCCTCCAGTTATGAAGGGAAAGGTTCTTTGATACGGCGAAGGGCTCTTGGTTTTACCTGGAGTTTACCTGGAGAGAGTTTCCGGGGGTCAACGCCCCCGCGGCCGGTCTGTGACCAGGCCTCCTGAAGGAAATAAGAAAATACTTTCCTCAATTCTTGGATCACACATTGCCTCCCAATCCCCAGGTGCTGTATAAACCTCTACGGGTTTAGCGCTTCTATTTATAATCTGTTACGCGTCAGCGTCATTCTAGTATAAATCATACCCCGCCCACACCTGCCCTTTAAAGAAAGCGAGGCCATCCACCGGGGGTCCTGGCCTGGGACCGGGCCGCTGGGGGCCTTCACCCTGATAAATCGACTTCAGTACAATGTGGGTTCTCCACGACACCGTGGATGGTTCTGTCCTGCCGTAAGGAATGTTTGGTTGGAAGACTCATATTTCATCAACATTCTATGATCCTTTGTGCACATACATTCCAACACCACTGTGACTCATGAAATCGTATTGACCACGATTGCAAACAAACCATCCACGGGTGGGGTTAGAACCCGCGATCAGTCTAAAAACTCACCCACACAACACACACACACACACACACACACACACACAACACAAAACCCCCACACACACAAAACACACACACACAGGACTCGACCCCTGCAACCTCAGCTAGGTGAGTACACACATGTAGTGGAGAAGCTGATAAGAGGTGTTCAGTCCCTCAAATGCGAAGAAGTAAAAATTTGAGGTGGTCAGTTCCTCAGCTTTGGTAGCTGTTTGATCACATTGATCGGAGGTATGGACTGAACACCTACCAAGGCTGAGGGACTGATCACCTCAAAGTTCTTCAGGGCTAAGGGACTGATCACCTGTCAATCTCTGCACTACATATTTGTCTCCAGTATTACGTAAGTCTTTATTCGCTGAAGAAACCTCCCTGAGCAGACGTCACCTCTAAACTGTTGCACGTGTGTCTTACTTATGTACTTGTCGATATTGTATACCACTTATGTAATGTTGAGAGGACTTTAAGGGGTGGACTGCGAGAGACTCTTGGAGAGGCGAGATAGGGGTTCACGAGGGCACATTGGAAGTAAAGACACAGAATGAGTCACAGGGATGACAGGAAGGATTTCTACAAGCCTCAGGGTGGTCAGGAAGTGGAACGACCTTGATGACGAATAAAGGAGGAAGGATTCATACTTAGCTTTAAGAACAGGTATGATAAGGTCTACGAGCCTGACATGGAGCATGTCAGGAAGTGGTGGACGCAAATTCCATGCATTTTCCCAGGGTGTGCCACCCCCCAGGGGGTGTGTCATTCTGTGATTGTGCCTTTCATAATAGGTGGAAATCCTACCAACACACTTAAAACCTGTGACCGGTTTCAAGAGCTTTTCTACTCTGTTGAATGCCTGATGAAGCAGGTTCTTGCTGTTGGCGACCTGCTAGCTCAACATGTCCTTCACAGCCAGGAGGAAAGTTATCATTGCTGTGATACTTTTTCTTTTTTTTACAGGGAGGACGGGGGAAAGCCAGTGGAAGGCCTCGGGCATATGACCAAAAGCTCCACTGCTTCTGTATCACATTTTGAAATAATGATCTGGAACAATCATTCGGGTTTGCAGAATATATATATATATATATATATATATATATATTATATATATATATATAAATATATATATTCGTGCCGTAGGCAGAACTTGCATCTTGGCTTAAAATAGCAACGCTCATCTTGCAATATAGGGCAAGTGAAAATTTGTGTATGCAATAATTTCGCCAAAACCATCTAAACCTAACGAAAAAAAATAATTTCACTGTGTTTGTTTAGTATTAAATTATTGTAAACAAATCTAAAATATATTTAGCTGGGTTAAAGGGTAAAATTTAAATTGTTCTTGTTATAATAAGTTAGGGAAGTTTTTCTAAGATTCTTTTGGTGCAAATTTTAAAAATTTTTACATTAACATTAATGAAAAAAATATATCTTTAAACGTATAAGAGAAAATTTTCGAAAGGACTTAATCTTAAATGGATTCTTGCTTTAAATTGACCAGTTTTACAATTCGGCACCGACATATATATATATATATATATATATATATATATTATATATATATATATATATATATATATATATAATATATAAAATATATATATATATATATATATATGTCGTGCCGAATAGGCAGAAACTTGCGATCTTGGCTTAAATAGCAACGTTCATCTTGCCATAAAGGACAAGTGAAAATAAAAAAAAAGGCATAATACCGTGACTGGAACGATACACAAATAACCCGCACATAAAAGAGAGAAGCTTACGACGACGTTTCGGTCCGACTTGGACCATTACAAAGTCACACTGTGAAAATTTGTGTATGCAATAATTTCGCCAAAATCATTCTGAACCTAACGAAAAAAAATATATTTCACTGTGAAAATTTGTGTATGCAATAATTTCGCCAAAATCATTCTGAACCTAACGAAAAAAATATATTTCACTGTGGGTTTGTTTAGTATTAAATTATTGTAAACAAATCTAAAATATATTTAGTTGGGTTAGGATAAACTAAAAATTTTCTGTTATAATAATTTGAATTTTCTAAAGTAAAATTAAAAAAATTTTTTAAAAACATTAATGAAAAATAATTTAAACTAAAAAAAAAATTTCAGGGTTAAATTTTTTAAAATAGTTTTCAAATTAATTTTTACATATTGGTAGAAAACAACAAAAACCAAACCCACAAACCAAAAAACAAAATACAAACAACCAAACAAAAAATATATATAAATTAAATATAAAAAAAAATTTAAAAAAATATTAATTTTAAATATTTTTAATTGGTTTAAAATTCCCCCCAAAAATTCCAGGACCCCCACCTCAAAAAAAAAAAACCCAAAAACCAACCCAAACAAAAACCCACCACCCCCAAATTTTTCAAATTTTATTTAAAACAAAATAACCCCCCAAAATTAAAAATAAAAAAATAAAAATAAAATAAGTTTTGAATATTTATGGGGGGCCCCCCCAGAATGTCCAGGCATTCCCCTCTGGACGAACAAAATCTCTGAAAAAAGTTCCCTGGGCCGGTTTTGAAAATTTTCACCCACCTTTAAACTTTTAAGACCTTGCCCCAAACCCCAAAAATCCCGACCCTAAAAAATAATTTAACAAGGGGAACTCCCAATTTTTGGGATCTTCGGGCCCCCCTGGGCTGCGTCACCCCCCCACAAAGGAAAGATTCCTCCAATTGGCAACATGAGTCCGAAAGGAAGCTTTCCCCTCCAGGGTTCTAGGGGCTCCACAGCCTTTTGACCCACGCCTCGTCTTGGGTTCCCCTTGAGCTGGCAACGGGCTTGGCGAGGCTTCTCTTTATGGCCCCCTTACCCCTCCCACTGGAATATAAATTTATATTAATGGTGCGAATGGGTAAAATTTTTCCCCATTTTTGGTTCCCTTATTCCCCTTTTAAAGGCGTTTTTACCTAAAGTTGAAAACTTAGAACCCGAAAAAATAATTTCAATTTTTTTGTTTATTATAAATTTTGCAAATTATAAAATATATTTATTGGGATTAGGTAAATTAAACCCTTTTTATGGTTTATTTTTAAGGTTTTTGGGTACAAAATTTAAAACATTAAAAAAGAAAAAATTAAATTTTTAAAATTTAAGAATTTTTTTGAATATCTTAATTTTTAAGGGGTTCTTTTAATTGCTCTTTTTTAATTTTTGGAGTTTTAAGTCTTTGAGCCAAAATTTAATACCAAATTTTTAAAAAAATTAACTTTTAAAAAAAATTTTTTAGAATATACTTTTTTTTTCTTGACAGTTATTTAAAAGACTTTTAAAATTTTTTGGCAAACTAATTAGAAAACCTCCCCTAACCCTTTTTCAAACACCAAATTTTTTTTAGCTTTTTTCTGAATTAATAAAAAATTTTTATTTTTTAAAAAATAAAAATTATAATATATAATTTTAATTAAAATTTTTTTTTAAAATTTAATATATATTTATATATATATAAATATATATATAATTTATTTTATGTAAATATTTATATAAAAAAATAAAATATAATTTTGGGTTTTAAATTAAAAATGAAATATTTTTAATATAAATTTTGTAAATTAAAATTAAACTTTATTTAAAAAAATTTTTTAAAAAAATTTTTGTTTTAAAGAATTTTTTTTTCTTTTATGTTGTGTAAAAAATAAAATTTTTCACCAAAAAAACCAAAAAAACCCAACCAAAAACCTTTTAAAAAAAACGAAAATTTTTTTTAATTGGGGGGGGGGGGGGGGGGTTTTTTTAATTTTTTTTTTTTCCAAAATTTTAAAAGTTTTTTTATTTTAAAAAAAAATTTTAAGGGTTTTAAAAAATTTAAAATAAACCCGGAAATAATTTTTTTTTTTGTTAATTCAAATTTTTTTTAAAAAATTTTGATAACCCAAATTTGGTTGTTTTTTTAAAACTTTTGGGGAAAAATTTTTCCCCCCAACCCCAAAATAGTTTTTTTGCAAAAAGGCCATAAGGAAAATACGTGGGTTTTACCTCATAATAGTTTTTTCCCTGTGTAGGGCTTTTTCTTTTCCAACGGGTTGAGATTAAATTGTAAATTAATACAAACGCTCGGGCAAAGGGGGGCTGTTTCAAATTTTCTCAAGTTTTTTTTTTCTTTTGAATAATAAAGGACTCGTGGGTTTAACCCAAAATCATTTTTTACCTGGGATTTTGGAGTTTCCTCTCCACGGGGAAGCCCTTTTTTGAAAAGGAAACCAGACGTGCAAATCAAACTCTCCCCCTTTTCATAACACCAAAAGGAACCGGGAATCCTTAAAACTCCCCCCGGGTAATGGGAAAAAGGCAAAAAATGGAAAAGGAGGGCCAAAAAAATGGTTTATAAAGGGGGGGGGGTTTTTTGGGGTGGGGGGGTGAATTCCCCCCCTTTAAAAGGGGTTTTTCACTATTTCAAAGGAAAATTTAAATAAGTTCAATGAGTGGGTGGTTGTCAGTAAACGTTGGTCTGGGGGTCCCAAAACCAACAGTCTGTTTAATTGGGTCGGGGTCGTGTCTCTTGATTACGTCTTCAAAAACCCTTTCATACGAGGAAATTTTTAACGTCCAGAAAATATTATACTTCAAAATATAAATAAATTAGTCACCCTTTTTTCAAGAGTACGACTCAATTTTTTTTCTTTAGGCAAAAGATGAACGAAACTTTTTGGGGGGGGAATTTTTATTCAGTTTCAAATGAAAACGCATCGAAATAAAGGGAAAAAAAAAAAGGGGTGAAAAAATCTTTCGTTTCAGAAAAATTTTTTTTTTTAAAATACCGAAAGATATGAAATAAAACACATTCCTGGTATTGTTTTGTTTCGCCCACGATAGCTTCTTCAGACGAAGAAGACTTCGAGTGAAACGTTTCACCATTACAAAACCAGCACTACACGGGGCGTTTTATTTCATAAAAAAAAATTTCGACCCATTTCGCTTGTATTAAGCTTTATCAACTCAGACTTGGTAAATCCGAAACAGGGACTATTGTCCCAATAAAAGCTTTTTTAGGTAGCTTTTGTCTTTGTCTTTATACATGTGGACAACCGCCATTCCATCCCCCACCATCCCTCCGTCTTGGAGAACCATTGGCCTGTGACACCCACAAGCAGATCACTCAAACATCGCCCTTTTTGAAACGTGGTTTTTAAGGCGAAATTAAGAACATTGCAAAGGCAACCTTTTCCCCAACCCCAAAGTTTTTGTTTTTAACGTATCTTCTTTTCCCCCCCTTTTTTTTAATTCGGAAACGTACTCCCCCTTAGGAATTTGTAGTTATCCTGTGTTACGTATAATTTGAATTGTTAATTTTAGTTACCCTAGTTAACCTAAGCTAACCCAACCTAAAAATCGTAATTTAAAAAAGGGTTAAGATTTTCAGGAAAACCACGTTATGCTCTCGGAAAACAGGCTGTAGCGACTGACAAGTCCTGGGGGAAATTCACCCGAAGTTTTTTCCTAAGGGTTTTCATGAAGGTGATTGATTATAGGGAAACATCGCTTCCGCACCCCTTCCCCCCCAGGCCTTCCTGTTTTGAGCCTAATCACGATTCTACGGCAAGGAAAGTTTAAAGTCACTTTACGTAAGTTTATTATCTTTTATACTTTTGATCTTTTTAATTCTTGTCGTGTTTCACGGACCTGTTACCTCACTGGATCACATGCATGGCCTTGGTGCACTAAGAAAATCAGAAGCAGATGTAATATACCAACTTTGCCATTTTACAAAGCGATCATGGGTAATAGCCCAAAAATACGTGCTAAAGGAATAAACGGGAAAAAGGGGAGATGGATCTTCAACTTCCTAACAAACGAACAAAAGAGTAGTGTCAACAGAGTTTAAAACGGGGCTGCCATAGTGAAGAGCTCTGTTCCCCAAGGCCATACTCGCCCCCATCTTTTTCCCTTTTCCTCATATCAACTAAACAAGATTCACCACACACCGTATCTCCTTTGCGGTATACTAGGATCGCATAGCTGCTCTGCGAGGGCGCGGGTTTAACCCCAAAAAGATTAAAACAAAAGTTTTCCAGTGGGCAACGGGAAAAAAATTTTCAATGAGGAAAAAATTCCAACTACTCCGTTAAGGAAAACTGGAGGGGAAATAACTAAACAGAGTATACTACTGACTCCGGCCATACAATAGAGCAAAAAAATTAAGGGACCTGGGAGTATTTAAATTTTGAGGATCCACTTTTAAGGGTCACAACATGCCAAAAGACGCACGTGCAAAAAAAATATAGGGTGGGTAAGAGAACTTTTAAAACGAGAGATGCCAAGCCCCTGATGATCCTTTTTTAAATCACTTTTTCTCCTGGGTGGAAAACTGCTGACATTAACACTCCATTCAAAGCAGGTGAAATCGCAGATCTAGAAGTGTACAAAACCTTTTCTGCACGTATAAGTTCTGTCAAGCACCCTTTAAATACTGGGAACGCTGGAACACGACTTGTACCGTTGGAACGCAGGAGGGGGGATATGTCAAATCACACTTGGAAAAAACTTGGAAGGAATGGCCCCAAAACTGCACACAAAATCACTCCCTAAAAGTAAAAGACGGGCAAGCGATGCAAAAAGCCGCCAATAAAAAGTAGGGGGCCCCTTGGGACACTAAGGGAAAACACCATAAATTCCGGGGCCCCAAAAAGTTCAACAGCCTCCCATCAAGCTTAGGGGGAATTTCCAATAAACCCCTGGCTGCCTTCAAGAGAGGCTGGGCAATACCTAAAGTCAGTGCCGGATCAGCCCGGGGTGTGGCTCGTACGTTTGGGCGGTGCGGCCACAGTAAAAGCCAGTTGATCAGGGCCCTGATCCATCGGGGGCCGGGCATGGACCGGGCCCCCGGGGGCTTACCCCGGGAAAAACTCCAGGTAACCTCAAAAAGGGGAAATCCCAAATTATCACTTATAACCTGCAGAAAAGTCAAGTTTTATACAGCACCAGCGTACTGTCGAAAAACGTTTTCGCTTTATGTAGTGATATTTTGCCCCCAGATTTTTTAAATTTCTCACATAGCTATACGGGGCGAAATGCTGTCACAGTAAAAACTAAGCTACACCTGGTGTTTCCCCCATTTAGAAACGAAGAACACATTTACACCAAATGATAAACTTTTGATATACCTTTGGAGGGTTCGAAGTTTTTACTTTAGCATCACGCCTCGGGTCAGGTTGTCTGGCGTTTTGTCAACCAAAAGGGTAATGCGAGAGGTGGGAAATTTTTATGAAGGGGGGAATTTAAATTTGTATCTTTGGAAATGCAAGGTTTTATAAACGATTACCCCTCTGGCCAATTATAAAAGACTAAACAAAATTTTTCCCATCTAACGACGCTATAAATTTGTTAAAGTTCCCCCCCGCCGTGAACAGATTTCAGACGAGAGTTCATAAACTTGAACACCTCGAAAAATTTTTTTGAAATGCACGTGTTTTTAACCCTTCTAAATTCCGCCACACAGGAAGCGCTTCAAAAAGTCCCAATACAAATCAAAGGTGTAAGGAGAGAGGAGTTTGGGAATCAGTCCCTCACCTGGATTCGTGTTTCAGCCTTAAAACCCTTTAAAAAAAACAGCATAGGGCCGTAAAGTATCTTTTAGAGTTTAAACCGATTTAAGCATGTATTTTATAAAAAAATATATGCTGTAGTTATTAGCAAAAGTATCGTTGTTCATTAGGTAAAAATTAGCAAAGAACACGTACGCAGGTTTAAGCATGTTATGCAACTTTTTCCTATTCCTTTCTCTGTGGTACATAAAATAAATGCAGGAAAGTGTAATTAAGGGTGAAACAAGTTTATCAGCGGCTTCTCGCTGTTGCAACATTGAGAAGCAACAGTACAGTCCTTCCTCTTAATAACAGACAGTATTTTCCCCTGCTTAGTGATATCGGTGACGCAGTGAGTGTCTGACTTAGATATTTCTAGTGTTTGAACAGCGGCTTCCCGTTTTCTGTTCGTGTGGCAGAACTTTTCATCGTCTCTGTTTTGTGTCTCATTTATTTGTTGCATGGTATGTTATAAATGGTTGATTTTTAATAATAAATGATAATCTAACCTGGTTAAACCTAACCTAATTAACGTAAATTGAAAAATTTGCCGCAAACCATATGTGAGGCGTGCGCATAGAATTTGAGAGGATGGGTTACCTCAGCCCATTGTATGGTTGGGAATGTCCTTAAGCTGTGAATAGTTTTATTAACGACAACGCGTTGTCCACACAGTGAGCTTTAACATAAACTTGTGAAGTTTCTGCGTCAGCGGAACGTTGTCGTTAATAAAGGTATTCACTGGAAAGAATAAAAGGCAAAAATACCGTGAGTGGAACAAAGCACAAATAACTCGCACATAGACAGAAATGTCGTCAATTTCATTTTCCTGACTAGTTAATGGTCCAAGTCGGACCGAAACGTCGTCATAAGTTTCATTTTCCTGTGGGCGGGTTATTTATGTAAACGTTTGCACTGTTTCTAAGTGTCGTTTACTCAACCTTGTCGGTATCTGCACACCACTGACGTTCTGTTGTACTGTGACTCGTCAGGCGTTCGATTCCTTTTTCAGACACCAGGTAGTGCAGCGATCAGTCCTCCACCTGTGCTAATACAGATAATTGAACGACTGCACTCCCTCCCCTCCCCCAAGAGTTCGTTTTTACAAATGATTACATTCAGATTAGATTACTTTTTGACTCCTGGTGTTAAAACGGTGATGAATCTATTTGCGCTTACGTGGGTAGGGAGTTCGCGGCCCCTCTGAGTTTTCACGAATGGTTACACACATCTAAGCATTCTACATCTTCGAAGTTATCGTAAATCATGCCAATAGTCATGCTTAGGTGAACGCTAAAACGATATATCTGGATGTACTTTGATGTAAATTCTGAAATGATGTCCTAGTATGTTCAGGTTCCTTCTAGAGACTTAATTTTACCGATCATGTTTTTGTATGACTTCTATAAGTATTTGCACTAAATATATCAGTCTGTTGGCTGCAAACTAGGTTTGAGCATGTATTTATCACCAACTATATTTAATTAAACATGTGTGTCTTAAGTGTTCCATGTTGAATATTTCAGAAATAATGACTTCTTGGGTTATTTCCTTTTTGTGTGTTCGTACATTTTGATGGCATATATAATATTAGTTAAGAGTTTCACATTCTAATTCTTAAGTTGATTATATATATATATATATATATATATAATATATATATATATATATATATATATATATATATATATATTATCGTGTAATTCTTCGAACTTTAAGAACTCACATACACATACCAGGCCAAGTGTCTTTCGACAAGTGCCTTTGACTACTAGTAACTACACACATGCGCGCGCGCGAATAGAGTAAATGGATAAATAGGTTTTACCTCAAAATAAACAATACATATACCATTCTAAATAAATAAATTTCACCAATTTTAATAAATTGTTTCAATTTGAATACATTGTGTTAAATGCTCGACCATTATGTGTATTGTTAGAGATTCATTCATATCTTCGATAGATGAGTCTTTCCTTTATTTATGATTTTGCAGTTTTCTGTTTTAAGCTTAACAGTTGTAAATAATAGTGCCATTTATATTAAAAGAATTTTTTTAATTATTCATTATAGTTTATTTTTTATAAAATTAAAAGGAAACTTCCTCGTTGTCATTGTAATAAATATTGACACAGTTGTTCCATATTCCTATCTTTGGTTACCTTAATATAATGCATGGGTACTGTTTGTCACGGGAGCCAGAGGATGACAGGGTGGATTATGAGAAGTTTCAAAACAAGGGAAACAGTGTCATTGGTGACACCTTTCAATTCGCTTGTGCTCTCTCATTTGGAATATTGCTCAGTGTTGACTGCTCCGTTCAGGGCAGGAAAGATATCAGAGCTAGAACAGATGGAGATCTTTTACGGCCTGTATAGAGCCAGTAAAGCACTAAAATTACTGAGAACACCTTAAAGTCTAAATACCTAATCACTGAAGTGAGGGAGAGAGAGAGAGAGAGAGATACATGGTAATATATATTGGGGGCCTAGTTCCAAATCTGCATACATCCATAACAACATACTGGAGTGAGAAATATAGGAGAAAGTGTAAAATAAACCCAGTGAAAAGCACTGGTGTCGTGGTCACAATAAGAGAACACTGTATCAACGTCTGTGCCCCCAGACTATTATTCAACATCTCAGAAACAATGCTGGGACAAGAGGAAACTGGAGAAATATCTTATCAGGTGCCAGATCAACTAGGCTATGATGGCTATGTGGGTCAGTGGGCCACCAGCAGCAACATCCTCATTGACTAGGCCTAGTACTAGATTAGCCTGACCCAAGGCCGGGCTCTTGACGGCATTTAATACTTTATTGTGCACCTCATATCTATTCTGTAGAGAACAGCAACTACATTTTTGTGTACGTCATGTCTATCCTGCGGACAGTAGCGGCTAGTATATTGTGCACCTCATTTTCATCCTGTGGACGGTAGTGCAAGAACATTTAAATAGGAACTGGAGCAGTCCTGATTGCCTTCCTTTTTCTACGCGCTATACGATCCCCCCGAGTTTAGCGCTTCTCAGTGAATATAAGTTGGTTATATTAATGTAACTCCACATTTAACTTGGACGTTAACAAACAATGATTCTGTTAGTTATTGAATGTATATGTAGCTTTCTCCTGACACAACAACTACCATCACCACTCTCCTGACACAACAACAACTACAACCACTCTCCTGACACTAACAACAACTACAACACTCTCTGACACAACAACATACTACAACCAACTCCCTGACACATCGTCAATTACAACCACTTCTCCTGAACACAACAACTATCATCCACTGTACTGAGTACATCAGTCACTACCACCATTGTACTGCCACGCACATTAGTCACTACCACCATTTTGTACTGAAGCAAATAGTCATAACACCACTGTACTGCAGGCACATTAGTCACTACACCATTGATACTCGCAGCACATCAGTCACTACCACCTACTGTACTGCAGCACATTAGTCCACCCTTATATTCTTTCTTACCACCATTGTATGCAGCACATAAGTCATTAAAACCCATTGATACTGAAGAACATACTTCACTACATCGCACTGTACTGAAGCACATTTGTCCACTACCACCATTGCTACTGCCAGCACATAAGTCACTACCACCACCTGTATGCAGCACATTAGTCTCTCACCTATCACCATTGTACGGCAGCACATAAGTTCTCACTACCCACCATTGTTTACTGGCAGCACATTAGTCATACCACCATTGTTACTGCAGCACATTAGTCACTACAACCATTGTAGACTGCTAGCACATAAGTCACTAACCACACTGTACTGAGCACATAAGTCATTAACATCCATTTGTACTGCACAGCACATAAGTCACTACCACTCATCCATTTCTGCAGTAATCAGTCACTACCACCATTGTAACTGCAGCAAATATGTCACTCCCACCATTGTACTGCAGCCATAAGTCATTACCAACCATTGTTACTTTGCAGCACATAAGTCACTACAACTCACTGTAATGCAGCACATTAAGATCACTACCACCATTGATTACTGCAGCACATAAGTCACTACCACCTCTGTACTGCAGCACATAAGTCACTACCACATTGTACTGCAGCACTTAAGTCACTCACCATACATTGTACTGCAGCACGTAAGTCACTACCCACCATTGACTGCAGCACACCCATAAGTCAATCCACCATTGTACTGCAGCACGTAAGTCACTACCCCATTGTACTGCAGTACATAAGTCACTACCACCATTGTACTGCCGCACGTAAGTCACTACCACCTCATTGTACTGCAAGACTCATAAAGTCACTACACCAATCTTCTGATCACAATCATACTACGATATCTCTGTATCCGGACACGTCAGACCTACCATCCACTGTATCTTTTAACTGGTATATAATTTTGGAAATTGACCAAGCTGTGCAACAGCCGCTCGTCTTGTGCACCCAGCGTCAGTACTGTTGCACCCCGCCGTCAGTCTGTGCACCACCGCCGTCAGTCTGTGTGCACCCTGCGGTACAAGTCTGTGCACCCAGCTAAAAGCGTCAGTCTGTGCACCAGCCGTCCTGCTCTCTGCACCCAGCGATCAGTCTGTGCACCCAGCGCGTACAGACTCGTGCGCTCTACGCCGTTCGAGTTATGTGACACCATAGCGTCTGTCTGTGCGCCCCGCGTCAGTCTGTGCACCCCGCCGTCAGTCTGTGCACCCCCGCGTCAGTCTGTAACCCGCGTCAGTCTGTGTAACGCCCGTCAGTTCTGTGCACCAGCGTTCAGTCTGTGCTACCAGCGTCAAGTTGTGCACCAAGCGTAGTCTGTGCAACCCTGCGTCAGTTGTGCAACCCAGCTGTCACTCAGAGTGCACAACAGAGTCAGTGTGCACCCAGCGTCAGTGTGCAACTAGCGTCAGTCTGTCGCAACCCAGCGGTCAATGTGCCACCCAGCGTCTCAAGTGCACCCGTGTCAGTAGTGACACAGCGTCAGTGTGCACCCAGCGTCTGTAAGGTTGTCCACCTCATTATTAAAATAATAAAAAAAGAAAAAATGAACACAACAGTGTCGTAGGATTTTTCTAACTTTAGGGGGCTAAGGGCAAGCATTATATTCTGTGTACCTGGTACGACTCGTACGATTTTGGTAATTGCGCGGATTACTTAACTACCAAAAAGTCGTCTATGGTCGCTACATTTGCAATTTATTTTTGTTACCCATCCCTATGTTTATTTAGTCATCATTGACTATTCTTTTTTTTCAATCACCAGGGTTTGAATCAGCTGGTGCTGACAAAAACATGCGTTACTGCATACGGACAATAGCACGGTCAACGAGACCTGGTCTCGCGACCTGCCGAAGGGGACAATGGTCAAGTCAGTCATCAACGTTTTTAAAACAAAGGGCAGTGTGGGCAGTATTTCAATCACGGGTGCATATTATTTTTATAACTATTTTATATTCAAAAAGGAAGCGCTAAGCCTCACGGCGTGCATAACCAACCTGACAACATGGAACAATGCTTCCTGGTGCAGGCTAGTTCAAGCACAGCTGTACTCAAACACAGGTCTTCAATTTCTAGGTGTTTTTTTTTTATAATTCATGAGCTTTTTAGTGGTTTTCCCTATGAGTCATGTTTTTTT
Organism: Cherax quadricarinatus; assembly: GCF_026875155.1. NCBI lineage: Eukaryota > Metazoa > Arthropoda > Malacostraca > Decapoda > Parastacidae > Cherax > Cherax quadricarinatus. The sequence continues at coordinate 56,125,133 of NC_069403.1, forward strand.
AGGTTTGTTTTTTAAGTCATGTTCTTTTTAGGTTTGTTTTTTAAATCGCTATAGTCTTTTTTGGTTTGTTTTTTGAGTCATGGTCTTTTTAGGTTTAGTTTTTAAGTCCATGGTATTTTTAGGTTTATTTTTATGAGTCATGAGATTTATAAGGTTTTCCACGAATCTTGGGGCTTTTTTAGGTTTTTTCGAGTCATGGGCGTTTTAGTATTTTCGAGGTCATCAGCTTTTAGAGCTTTTTGAGAGTCATGGGCTTTTAGGTTTTATTGACTAGTCATAGGATTTTTTTTTAGTTTTCCTTTGGGAGTTATGAGTGGTCAGTAGTGGAGGTGATGAGTTTTGAGAGGGGGACAGATGACGGTAGGACGAGAGAGAGAGAGCGATCCGAGCGAGAGATAGCAGGGAGAGAGGAAGACGAGAGGACGAGAGACGCGAGGGAGAGAGAGAGGATGCGAGAGAGAGAGACGAGGAGAGAGAGAGAGCGCGAGTGGGGAAAGTTTAAAAGTGGCTGTGTCGTCGGTCATCAACCACGCTTATTTATCTAGTTTCACTATACATTGCTCTGCTGCTATTATCCCTTCAGGACTCTCACTCACCTCCACGGCCCACCCACAAGGAGGTGCCCTTGATACTAGTGTCAAGGGCTATTGAACCAAGAATTATACCACCCTAACCCTTCCTTGAATCAAACCCGATATCATAACCTTCACAAAATCAATTCTGGAACTGGGAAGTGTTAGTCGTTGGGAATGCTGCTGTGATGCTTAGAGAATGTGGTAGAAATGTCAGAAAAGAAAATTGTTAGTTTGTTGGCATTATAATACCTTTTAAACTGGGTCATTACACTCCTTTTAACATTAACAGAGGAATGCATCTATCCATCCCATATAGTGACGATTAGAACGAATTCAGGGCAGTCGATCAGAAAGCTGAACTTGAATTATATTTGTTTTAGAATTTAACTTTATCTTTTGTATCGTTAGACATGTTCTTGGTGAATATTACACACTGGTAAAAACATATTCATGTGAATTACCATCTGTAAACCATTTTTGGTGAATTTTTGTACTTCAACCACGCCTAACTTGATGGGTTTTTCAAAATTATTGAAATATACTATTTTTTTATATATTTTATTACGCTATTTTTTGCGTTTAGGAAGAAAAATTAAAAAAAATAATATACGATCGGAGTATTGGACGATTGACCCTAAGTCAAACAACGTCAAATTTTAAAAATCCCCACAAAATGACGGAAGGAATAGACTCTGAGGTGTCCATGTCTTCAGATTGACTGTGAAGTTGATGATGAAGAATACACTCGATCGAGACCAGGCAGAACTCACAAGGGATCTGGGACAGGCTGCACTGACCTGGTCAGCATTGGCAGCCTGGTGTTCAACTCCCACCAATATGTGTAAAAGTCATGAGAAATTGGGAAGGGCAAAGACGGCCGAAGACGGAGTACAGTCTACGGGGGTTTCAGAGACTTAAACTCACTCAAGGAATAAAGATCTTGGGGTGAGTATAAACACCGGACATTCCTGAAGCGCACATCAACCAAATAACTGCTGCAGCATTAAAAAACCCCCGGGTGGGCGCCTAAGCAAATCTCAGTAACAGACCATTCCGGACATCTTATAATAAGGAATCGTTAAGGACCCCTGTACACCGTATACGTTTTTAGGCCCATATGGGAAGTATTGCGGCACCAGCTTGGAACGCACACCTAGCCAAGGCACGTAAAGAAAATAGAGGAAAGTGCAAAGGTCTGCAACATGACTAGTCCCAGTGCTAAGAGGTATGTCCTACGAGGAGAGAACGTTAAGGGAAAAATCAACCCTGACGAACATGGAGCGACAGGAGAGATAGGGGGACATGATAAACATACAACAAATACTGAGGGGAATTGACAAGGTGGACAAAAGACAGGCATGTTCCAGAGATTGGTACACCACAGGTACTAGGGTCACAGTTGGAAGCTGCAAGGACACAAGATGATCCACTGTGATGTTAGGAAGTATCTTCTTCTAGCCTAAAGGACGTAGTCAGTAGATGGAATAGTTTGGGAATCACGATGGAGTGGGGCAGGAATCCATACATAAGCTTTTAAGCAGAGGTATGATAAAGCTCACGGATCGGGGAGAGTGACTAGTAGCGATCAGGTGAAGAGGCGGGGCCAGGCCAGCTCGGACTCGACCCCCGCAAACCTCAATAGGTGAGAACTAGAGTGAGTACACACACACACACCACACCTCACCAAACACACACACAACTCACACACACACACGGCACACACACACACACAACCAAACACACACAAACACAACACACACACATCACACACAAACACACAACACACACGCACAACACACCAGCAGTTTATTGTGAAATATTGCCGGCGCAAAAAAATGTTGCAAGTTTTGTCGAGGAACCCAGACGTCATGCTTGACCCCCTGGGTCAGGCTGTGGATCCTCATGTAAACTCAAATATGGGACCACTTACCTGCGAGGTTACCTGTAGGTTGTATTAAGGGGGACCATCGCCACTGCGGCCGGTCCTTGACCAGGCTCTCCCATGGATCAGGCCTGTATTAACTAGGCTGTTTACTGCTGCCGCAACGCAGGCCAACGTAGAGCCCACTGCACGAATTGACTACGGCACTGACTTTAGGTATCCTGTCACCACCAGCTCTCTCTGAAGGCCAGCCAGGGGGGTTTAATTGGCTATCAACTAATGCTTGATGGGAGGACTGTTAACATTTTGGGCCAGGATCACTTATGATTGTTTTTCCCTTTGCTGTACCAATGGGCGCCCCTACTTTTTATTGGGGGCAGTTTGCATCGCATGCCCAGTCTTTTTACTTCGTAGGGAGTGATTTCTGTTGTTGCAGATTTGGGACCTTTTCCTTCACAAGATTTTCCAAGTGTAGGTTTATGTTTTTTCTCTCCCTCCTGCGTTCCATCGAGTACAAGTTCAAGGCTTTCCACTAAGGGTCTCCCAGTTGTTGAAAGGGCTGCTTGACAGAAACATATACGTGCAGTAAAGGGATCTCTGTACACTCCTCTAGATCTGCGATTCACCTGCTTTGGAATGGAGATGTTAATGTACAGCAGTTATTCATGTCCTAGAGAGAACAAGTATTTGATATAGGATCCTCATCATGGGCTTTCGGATCTCCCGTTTGAAAGTTCTAATTATTCCATCATATCATGTTTCTTTGCACACGTGCGATCGTGAGGCACTGTTGTGATCCTTGAAACGTTCAGATCCTCAGATCATTACTTACTCCCAGGGTCCATTACATATTTTTCCGCTATATTGTATCGGACGTGAGTCAGTAGTATACCTCTGCTTGTAGTTATGATCTCCTCCCAGTTTTACCATAACGGAAGTAGTTGGGAATTTGTTTTCACTCATTGAACATATATTGTTTCCGTTTGACACTGGAAGAAATACTTTGTTTATATCTTCTTGGAGGGTTAACGCGTCCTCAGCAGATGACAGCCTCCATGCACGATCCTAGTATCATCACGGCCAAAGGTATGATACGGGATGCTGTGGTGTATATTCTCTGTTTATGTCTTGATATGAGGATAAGGAATTAAGATGGATGTGTCGAGTACTGTGCCTTGTGGAACAGAGCTCTTCACTATGGCAGCCTCCGATATCAACTCTGATGGACCACTACTCTTTGTGTTCGATGTGTTAGGAAGGTTCGACGTTCCATCTCACCCTATTTCCCAGTTATTCTTTGCTCGATTTTATGGGCTATTACGCATGATCGCATTTGTCAAATCGCTTTAGCAAAGTCTGTGTATCATTTACATCTGCATTCTGATTTTCTTTCCAGTGCATCCAAGGCCTATGTCATAGAGATCCAGTAGTTTGTGGAGAGGCGGAACGACCTAGCCTTGACACCCATGTTGCCCTGGATTGTGCAGATTTTGGGAATCCAGGTGATTTGCAATCTGCTTCTTAGAACTCATTCAAAGCAATTTTATGATGTGGGAGTCAGAGCTTATTGGTCTATAGTTCTTAGTAATGCTTTGCTGCCACCTTTATATGGAGTGGGGCTTTTATCCGTTGTTTTATGTGACTGTGGAATTTCACCTCCATGTCAAGCCTCCTCCTCCATAGTGTAATTAGGCCGCATGCGAGAGCGGGTTTCTTGAAGCTTCTTAATGTAAACAGGTTCCACGAGTCTGAGCCCGGGGCTGTGTGCATAAGCATGTTGTCAAGGCTTTTTTTTTACGGCGAAATCTATCGGAGCTTAGGGTAATGTCGGAAATCTGGCAAACATTTTATGGAGTTTTGAGGGTCATTATTGAATGAAATCATTTGGGTCGTCGAATCCTCAGACCGATTAGTCGTTTCACTAAACACAGAGTCGTACTGGGATTTCATATTTCAACTCACTTTCCTAGTTGTCATTGTGTAAGTGTTTCCACTTCCTGTTCTGAGTAAGGGCCTCGATACTAGATGTGGTTATTTGCCTTGTTTTTGGCATATAAAAGAATATTTTGACTTCTTTCAATTTACACTAATAGCTTTAAGCTCCTCCTGCCTCTCCTGGTTACTGTAAGTGTCCATTTAGTTAAGTTACGTTAGTTTCCTTACTTACCCTGGTCAGGCCTCCTTTCGTGTTTCAGATATTCTCAGCACTCCTGAGGAGCTCAGTGAACACTTTCTTCGTTCGTACTTTGTAGAGGGATGGTCTTTTTTCTCTCCAGTTTACTCCTGCATCTTCTACTTTCTTAGAGGGAATATGCCCTAGAACGTGCTTCGGCTTCAGGTAGTTCCGGCATCCTTTCATAAGGCACTGAGTTTGGATCCATGTTCATTTAAGACATCTTCCCAAAATGTTTCGTTTAAGGAAATGGTTTACCTGGTCCCAGTTGTGTTCTTGTTGGTTGAAATTGGTATTTTGTGAGACACCTACACTGGTACATGCATTCTGCTGTTCAGGACCTATGCATGTACGCGGTCTGGATCATCGACTTCAGATTGTGATCGGGAATTAGTTGGGTTTTTGATATCATTATGTCTACTTACTCCAGGTCTCACTTATTTGTGAAGTTACAGGTTCAAGTGTGTTTCTAGTCTTGTTGGCTCCACTGTATGCTTGGCGTTAAGGGTGTGTTTTTCACCAGAGGACTAGCTGCTCATGTATGTGTGATCCTTTCATTTGTGGCTGCATACCTCCGGGGATCTGTTTCAGCTATAAACATTATTGCTTACATTTTCCATTTTGTATGCATTTAGGTTTGTTAGCACCATGCTGTAAGATGCTTTGGGGATGGAGCGGCGAAGGTGTTCCAAATCAGTATTGATTTTCAGTAGTGTCCTTGAACTGTTGTGTGGTTGCATACTGGGGCTTGTATAAAACACAATGACTAGGTTTTGGTTCTCGATCTTTATTGAATAGATAACTTTTCCCAAAAATAAATTTAACTACCTCATTTGTGTGTTCACGCAATCATCTGTGCAGACTAACTGTGGACTTGTTGAATACATGGCCAACCCACCCTTGTTGCACTGTTTTTTATTGATCGCATCTCTTATGGGTTTGTACACCACTATCCATATATTTTTCACTGTCAAAGTGTTCTTTTGTGTGAGTCTCTGTGAAGGCTGCCAAACATGCATTAGACTCCACTAGATGTTTCCACTGAATTAAAAAAGTATTTGTTGTTGGTGGTTGGCTTTATAGGCCCTGTATAGTAGCAAATTAATGTACGAAGGTTGGATTCTATGTGATTTGTTGTGGGGTTTTGTTTTGGCATCAGTAGTTGTAATTCGGGAGGGCCATGGGTGGCCACTAGGCTGCAACCCTCCAGTCCATAAAGGTACACGGTGGTGGACTATTTTTGTTCATTTCCTTCCATTTCTTTTTTTCGTTTCCTGCCTCACTAAAAAATCACCCTGGAGGTTGGGTACTGTCGTAGATACTACTGTGTGTACTTGTTGGGGTCTGGCCTCTGGTCCCTTTTATGTATGAGCTATGCAGGGCACCGATGTTGTAACAAATGCTTATGGAGGAACGAGGAGTGGCACATTTTTGGGTGAAAGAAGAAAGTACAGGAAGAGAACGACCCACACTCTTCTAGACAGGAGGTCGCTACATTTTTTGGGGATGGTCAAAGTTGATGTCCCATTTTTTTCCAATGTTATTCCATGATTACAGACTGGCCCCATACATAATATTTGCACAAATTCACATTTGGTTGAGATTGTTGGAGGTTGTGTGTTGTCAATTTCTACAGGATATCTGGCGACTGCACTTTTTAATCCCTCAAGTATCCATGCCAGGGCCCACCCCGTCCTGGATTCCATCTACTTTCCTCAGTAGAGGAAGAAGGAAGAGACTCGCTCCCAACATCCTGTACTGTGGGCACACGGTCTTGTGCATGAATGGTGTATATTTCTGTTTTTGTGGTGGTTTGGGTAGTGTCCCTAGGAGTGTCTGGGCTGGCAGTAAGGCTGCGGGCTGGGTCTGGGTTCCAGCACTGGGGTGTTGGGCTGGGGGTTGGATCTGGAGTCAGCGGCTGGGGCCCCCCCCTCTGGGCCAGCAAACAGACTGTGGGTCAATTAGTGGCTATGCCTGGCGGCGGGAGCCGGCGGCCCAGCACCAGCAAGTGGGTATTGGTGCCTACTTGCCTAGGGGAGCCTGGGCCAAGCACCAGCCACTGTGGGTTTTAGTGCTATGACTGGGGAGCATGGGGCCAGCACCAGATCTGTGGGTATTGGTGCTATGCATGGGGGAGCCTGGGCCAGCACCAGCACTGTGTGTATTGTGCTATGGACTGGGGATGGCGTCTGGCTTAGCACCTTGTGGAGTGACTAGATAGTTTCGAGTCAATCTGTTGTGGTATGGACATTCTGCATTTTTTGATACAACTACTTAAAATGTATTTACAAATAGTGACGGTTGTTAGGTAAGACTCATATGCAAACAAGTTAGGTATCTTTATTTCGAAACGTTTTCTCGCCCTCCACACGTCAGGCTTACTTCAGTCAAGTACTAGAAAAGTTGATAAAGCAGTAGTATATTGAAGACGTTGTAATCAGTCCGTCAACCTAAAGTTTTGAGGTGGCAGTCCCTCAGACTGGAGTAGAGTATTGTTCATTAGTTGTTCTCGTACTGAAGAAGCCTACTGTGTAGGCGAAACGTTTCTAATTAAAGATAACTAACTGTTTGCTTATGGTGTCCTTACCTCCCATCAAGGAAGGTTCTTGATGTTGGTGAGGGGCTCCTAGATTTAGGAATAATGGATTATGAGCCTCCAGTTCCACGAATAAGCCTGAATGCACTTCCACAATCCCCCCCAGGCGCCTGTAATAAATCCTCCGGGTGTAGACGCTCCCCATTGATTATTTATAATAATATAATAATGTGTCTTACACTAACAATATGGCACACTGGCAGCAATAAAACATTGGCTTTACCAGGCCAGTCAGCAATAAAATTCTGGCCATTAGGGCGGTACCTTCGAGAGTAGGACTATCGAAAATGGTCACAGGAAATCAGGGTATATATACAGGTGCGTTTAACACGTCATTATAAGCAGGTTGGCTGTGGTTGGCCCAGGGCGGGTTGGCCAGGAGCCACACACACAGCACTCCGTCACACAGTGTTCAGCTGTCACAACACTGAGTTTGTGTGTCTGTACCTCAAGGTATGTGGGCACCAGTTTACATCACCGGTCGCAGATGTGAATTATCAGTCTGTAGTTTATATTCTGAAACTGTTTTATTCAAATGATTTCGTGTATTTTTTTTTGTTTCGTACATACTATGTTCATTAATTAATGTTTATGTGATTTGTTTAGCCCGGTTTTATTTTTATTTTTTAATTGTTAATTAATTTTTTTTGGTGCCTAACACAGAACTAAAGGACTAACAAGAGTCCAAATTGGAAATAGTCACTGACTTTCGAGTTGTTAATTGTACATATTTTACGAAATATGTTACTATGATAACATAGTGTCCGGGGACCAAGACTGTTTCAATGTCTTGGGTCCCGGCCACACTTTAGGGGAATTGCCAATAAACCCCTGGCTGCCTTACAGAGAGAGCTGGACAGATACCTAAAGTCAGTGCCGGAGTCAGCCGGGCATTGCTCGTACGTTGGACTGCATGCACGCAGCAGTAAAGCCTAGTTGTTCAGGCCCTGATCCATCGGGAGGCCTGGTCATGGACCGGGCCGCGGGGGCATTTGATCCCGGAATAACCTCCAGGTATGTAAGGACAATTGTGATCCTCGGGAGATACCTGGATACCTGGAGGTAATTCCGGGGATCTCTCAAACGCACACGCGGACCTGCGTCATGGCAAAACCAGGCCTCCCGGTGGGGATTGCAGCGGCCTGATATAAACTTAAACGAAATACCATGTACTTTACACATGCGTCATGTTATATGGGTCCTGTCACTCGCGACATGCGTCGCTGTCGCCTCTTCTGTGACATGGTATATGACAGGGCAATACATAGCTTTTGTTCCCATTGTGTAAATTTAACTGTAGATTCGTAGTGGTAGCAGAGATTGGCTGTTGCATCCCAATTTTATTCATAATATTAAGCAAAATAGCCACTGTTGCAGTCCTTAAGTCATTCTCGTAATTGAGGTTCAGCGAGTAGTGGAGTTAGCACGTATTGAAAGAAAGTATTGAGCGAGTTTGATACGATCCAGAGTAGTTGTGTCATCCAGTATCCACCTCGCAGGCCCTATGCTTACGAAGCCGTCTTTTTAAATTTTTTCCACTCTCAGAAAATCACTATTGAATGTGGTGTGTTAATTCCCACATCACCCTCTCTTAATTATCCTATTTGCTTCATTTCAAATAACGAGAGAGAGAGAGAGAAGAAGAGCACGCATGTTTGGTTCTTCTTTCGGTCTAATCGTTATCTTTCGTCCAAGGGACACAAACTGGTAATTCACACCATCTAGGTTCTTCTCAAGCGTATTCTCGCTGCCAGCACAGAGGGTAAACAAAGCATGTGTTGGTGAAATAATGGGTAGTACTTCTGGCGGAGTGGTCGGTAGTTGCAAATGAACTGAAAGGTTCTGCTTAGAAGCTGAAGGTCCTTGCAAGGTGATGGCGAAGCGGCAGTGATGGTGGTTTAATTGCATCCTCCTGACCAACATCGCCTGGTGGACCGTTGTTGCAACAGTAGCCACCTGCGATTCATTGGAAATCCTCGCGTCCCATGTGACCTAAGTAAGCCAACTTCACTGACTTCCATCGACATTTTCTTGACTTTCACACCACAACCACACACACAACACACACACACACATACACACACACACACACAACACACCACACACAAACACACACAACTCAAACACACACCACACACACATAGTAAGTACAAGAAGTGGAAACAGTTTGGGAAAGCGATGTAGTGGAGGCAGGATCCATAGCTTTTTAAGCTGAGGTAGGATAAAGCTAAAGGTTCAGGGAGAGTGACTAGAGTAGCGACCAGTTGATAGAGTGCGGGGCCAGGAGAGGCGGCCCCAAGCGACGGTGCGAGAAGAGCTCTTGGATCTCTCGACCCCTGACAAGCACAAACATCAAACCACTAGGTTCAATGCCGTTCACACACACACCACCACCTCATACACAACACTACACACACACCTCCACACACACACACACACCACACACACACACACACCTCACACACCACCACAAACACACGATCTCGCGCGATGTGTGCTTCACGCAGGATGTACACGCGGGCTACAGCAGTCAAACTCGCAGATGCAGCAGGTGTACTTAACATTATAAATTAACCAGCCCAGCAGGGGAATTATTTATGTCAACGCTGTAACCACCAATACAAACCTAAGTACCATTAATCACTTGACTTATTTAATTATCATATTCCTTTCAAGGTCAAATAATTATAACTGTGATTATTGGCGGTAGGGCAGAAAAGGGGGGACAGGGAATACAGTGATTTAATTTCATGATCATTAAAATATGGCATTTACATGTTGTGGACAAAGTATTGACAGTTAATTACGTACTCGGGTAAATAAAAAAAAAATTAGGAGTACCGCCGGCGGGCTCTGGTGGCCTGGTGGTTTTAAGGGCTCTGGTGCCTGGCTGGTTAACGCTCTCAGCTTCACCACGGAAATGTGGGCCATGGGTTCGATTTACCTAGCCAGACAGTAGAAACATTGGGGACTGTGTTTTTCATACTGTTGTATAACTGTTCCCATCAGTAAAATGCGGTACAAACTGGGTAGGTGTGTTAGTCGGACTGGTTGTGCGGTTCGCCATCCTGGGGACCACTGGACCTAAGGTGGCCTGGCGTCACAGACAGGGCCGACGGGGGCGTTGACCCCACCGGAACTCACTCCAGATAAAACTCCAGATAACACTCAGCACATAGCTGTTTGTCCTCGATCTCTCAAAGATGCTGTACTGTCACCTCAACTCTGTACTGACGGTCTCTCTACCCGAGGTAAAAAACAAAAAACCCCTTGTCTATACCCTCATACCCCCAACCTATAGTGGGACAGACTAGCACCCAGCATTACAGCAGCAGGACTCGTAAAATACTGTAGATGGATAGAAATGCAGCAAGGATGACTGGAACATTAAATTTGTGCAAACTAAGACGTAGAGCCTACAGGGAAAAAAAACTAAAACACCTTTCTGTATACTTAATGGTTGTGTGACCGGGACGCTGAACACGATAATCCCATATCAATTTACTCAAACAAGCAGAAAACCGGAGACAAGCAGAAGCAAACTAGCAGTAAAACTCACAAGCAACACAATAACAAACATCATGCAATACAATATCAGTAGTTAACTACAATCGGCAGAAGTCCGGCAACGTAGACAGAAAAAACCTGCAAGCCCAGGAGCCTTTTATGTAAGCAGTCCTTGGAAGCCTCAAAGCAACGCACTCTGCACAGCGTCATAAGCACAGCATATGCACAGCGTCATAGCACAGCACTACCCAAAACTCCAATAGAAAGCCACCATTCCAGAGCTCAAAGAACATCCATAACCACTTCCCAGAGATTCAAAGGAAGCACCAGCACGTCCCCAGAACCATCAAAGGATGCACAGCACGCCCAGAGCTTCAAAGGAAGCACAGCACTCTCTAGAGCTTCATAGACTCACAACACTCCGACAATAAAAGACGTTCAAGTGAAGGACTTCTTGAGGTACAATTTGATGGCGGGTTATGGATTTCCCCATTAGGACCCGTAAATGACCATAAGGAATTTATGGGGCAGTACCCCGCTGGATAACACGAAGCACAGATTAACTCTCGCGTGAACTCAAAGGGGAGCCTCGAAGAGTCCTTTCAAGGCCTCCGTACACCATAGAGTGAACAATAAGAGTCGCTCGAATAGCCGAGCTTTGAAGAGTCGTATCACGAGCGAGTTTCCAGAGCTACCTTGAATGGCCACCTTCTGTTTCCTCCCTAGATCAAGCGATAAGCTTCAAGGGGAGCCTGAAGAGCGAGCTTAAAGGCCAGCTTCAAGGATGAGCAAAAGAGCGAACTTCAAGTGCGAGCTTACATGGGGGACAGACACTCGAAGAGCGAGGTTTAATTAAGCCGGGCTTCAAGAGGGCAAGTTTCAAAAGGGAACTTCAAGAGCAAGATTCAAGGGGGAGCCCCTTGACGGTTTAGCGCTATTCTGTGCATTATATAATTCCAAGGGGAGCTTAAAGAGATTCGGTCATTTCCCGCTGCTGTTGCAAATACCTCTTCCTCCATTCCGTAAGCTGTTTTTTTTTTGTTTCTATAATAGGATAAAAACTTGGCATTTGAGAGCAATTGCATTCATGATCAGAACTTGGTGATAGTGGCGGAGCCATGGCTGGCCGGCTGGGCTGGGGACTCGATGCGGTTGCGTCGGCTGGGCTGGCTGGTGGGGTGGCCTGGTTGGAGCCTGGCCGACTGGAATAGGGGGATTACACAGCTGTTAAGGTTGCAAGCTACTGTGGCGGATTAGGATTAGTAGTTTGGTTGGCGTGGGTAAGGTAGTCAGGGAATGTGGTAGTCTCAAGTGGGTAGGTAGTTCTGAACCAGTGAGTGGGTAGGAGGTGATTCGGAATTACGTGATTGGATGGTGAAAGGTTAGCATGAGGATTATAGATTAAAGCAATGGGGAATATCAACCAATGCGGACACAATGGGCTAGCAATGATGGGTGACGAGAGCTAAGCAGTGCTGGGTCCACGTGGCTAGCAGTTGACGGAGAAACATGGTTAGCAGTAATGGGAGACGTGGTTAGCAGTGAGAGGACCACAATTGGTTAGCAGTGATGGGAACAATAACTAGAGTGATGGGAATGTACGGCTAGCTGTGATGGGAAGCTTGACTAGCAGTGATGGACGCACTGACTAGCAGTGATGGGATTGCATGGCTAGCAGTGATGGGATGCTGGCTAGCAGTGATGGGGACGCATGGCTAAAGCAGTGATGGGGACGCATGGCTAGCAGTGATGGGAGGCAATGACTAGCAGTCGATGGGATGCATGGCTAGACAGTGATGGGACGCATGGATAGCAGTGACTAGGCACGTACAATGACTAGCTGTGATGGGATTGAATGGCTTGTCAGTGATGGGACGCATTGGCCTAGCAGTGGCATGGACAGCATGGCTAGCATGATGGGAGCATGGTAACAGTGATGGGACGCGTGACTCAGCTGTGCTGGATAGCATCGGACTAGCGCTGATGCGTCGCATGGATAGAAGTGAGGCATTCATGACTAGCAGCTGATGGGACGCATGGATAGCATATGCTGGGAGACGTGGCTTGCAGTGCATCGGGACAAGTGGCTAGCAGGGACGGGACACTGGGTTAGTCAGTAATGGGCAGGACGTGGCTAGCAGTGAGAGGGACACATGGTTAGCAGTGATGGGACACATGACTAGAAGTGATGGGATGTACGGCTAGCAGTGATGGGACGCATGACTAGCAGTGATGGGACGCGTGACTAGCAGTGATGGGACGCGTGACTAGCAGTGATGGGATGCATGGCTAGCAGTGATGATGCATGGCTAGCAAGTGATGGGAACGCCGATGACTAGCAGTGATGGGACAGCGTGACTAGCTAGTGATGGAACGCAGTAACTAGCTGTGATGGGATGCTTGGGCTGCGCAGCACGTGATGAGTTTCCCAAATATGCATACATCCATCTAACAACATACTGGAGTTGTGAAATTTAGGAAGAAGAAGAAAGTGTAAAATAAAACCAGTGAAGCACTGGTTTTTTTTGTCGTAGCCGGTCACAATAATGAGAAAACACCTTGTAATACCCATCAAGTCATGTGCCCCCAGACTATTATTAACTGCTCAGAAAAACAATGTGCTAGGGACAAAGAGGAAAGGAGGACAATTGAGAAAATCTTAGCAGGTAGGTGCCAGACTTGCCAGATAACTAGGATATGATTTGGGCTATGTGGGTCAGCTGGGCACCCAGCAGCTACATCATCATTGACTAGGCCTCTCCTTCAGTACTAGATTAGGATGACCACAAGGCCGGGCTCTTGACGGCTTTTAATACTTTATTGATGCACTCATATCTATTCTGTTGAGAATACAGCAACTACATTTTTGTGTACGTCATGTACCTATTCCTGCGGACCAGTTGAGGCTGTATATTGTGGCACCTCATTCTTCATTCCTGGGACGGTAGTTGCAAGAACATTTACAATAGGAACTGGAGCTGTCCTGTTGACCATCCTTTTTCTACGCCGCTTTACGATTCGACCCCGAGTTTTAGCTGCTTCTCAGTGAATTAAGTTGGTTATATTAGGTATCTCCACATTTAACTTGGACGTATAACAAACATATGATTCTGTTAGTTATGAATGTATTTGTAGCTTTCTCCTGACTCAACAAATACCATCACCAATCTCATGAAACAACATCAACTTCAAACCACTCTCTGACACTAACAACAACTACAACACTCTCTGACACAACAACATACTACAACCAACTCCCTGACACATCGTCAATTACAACCACTTCTCCTGAACACAACAACTATCATCCACTGTACTGAGTACATCAGTCACTACCACCATTGTACTGCCACGCACATTAGTCACTACCACCATTTTGTACTGAAGCAAATAGTCATAACACCACTGTACTGCAGGCACATTAGTCACTACACCATTGATACTCGCAGCACATCAGTCACTACCACCTACTGTACTGCAGCACATTAGTCCACCCTTATATTCTTTCTTACCACCATTGTATGCAGCACATAAGTCATTAAAACCCATTGATACTGAAGAACATACTTCACTACATCGCACTGTACTGAAGCACATTTGTCCACTACCACCATTGCTACTGCCAGCACATAAGTCACTACCACCACCTGTATGCAGCACATTAGTCTCTCACCTATCACCATTGTACGGCAGCACATAAGTTCTCACTACCCACCATTGTTTACTGGCAGCACATTAGTCATACCACCATTGTTACTGCAGCACATTAGTCACTACAACCATTGTAGACTGCTAGCACATAAGTCACTAACCACACTGTACTGAGCACATAAGTCATTAACATCCATTTGTACTGCACAGCACATAAGTCACTACCACTCATCCATTTCTGCAGTAATCAGTCACTACCACCATTGTAACTGCAGCAAATATGTCACTCCCACCATTGTACTGCAGCCATAAGTCATTACCAACCATTGTTACTTTGCAGCACATAAGTCACTACAACTCACTGTAATGCAGCACATTAAGATCACTACCACCATTGATTACTGCAGCACATAAGTCACTACCACCTCTGTACTGCAGCACATAAGTCACTACCACATTGTACTGCAGCACTTAAGTCACTCACCATACATTGTACTGCAGCACGTAAGTCACTACCCACCATTGACTGCAGCACACCCATAAGTCAATCCACCATTGTACTGCAGCACGTAAGTCACTACCCCATTGTACTGCAGTACATAAGTCACTACCACCATTGTACTGCCGCACGTAAGTCACTACCACCTCATTGTACTGCAAGACTCATAAAGTCACTACACCAATCTTCTGATCACAATCATACTACGATATCTCTGTATCCGGACACGTCAGACCTACCATCCACTGTATCTTTTAACTGGTATATAATTTTGGAAATTGACCAAGCTGTGCAACAGCCGCTCGTCTTGTGCACCCAGCGTCAGTACTGTTGCACCCCGCCGTCAGTCTGTGCACCACCGCCGTCAGTCTGTGTGCACCCTGCGGTACAAGTCTGTGCACCCAGCTAAAAGCGTCAGTCTGTGCACCAGCCGTCCTGCTCTCTGCACCCAGCGATCAGTCTGTGCACCCAGCGCGTACAGACTCGTGCGCTCTACGCCGTTCGAGTTATGTGACACCATAGCGTCTGTCTGTGCGCCCCGCGTCAGTCTGTGCACCCCGCCGTCAGTCTGTGCACCCCCGCGTCAGTCTGTAACCCGCGTCAGTCTGTGTAACGCCCGTCAGTTCTGTGCACCAGCGTTCAGTCTGTGCTACCAGCGTCAAGTTGTGCACCAAGCGTAGTCTGTGCAACCCTGCGTCAGTTGTGCAACCCAGCTGTCACTCAGAGTGCACAACAGAGTCAGTGTGCACCCAGCGTCAGTGTGCAACTAGCGTCAGTCTGTCGCAACCCAGCGGTCAATGTGCCACCCAGCGTCTCAAGTGCACCCGTGTCAGTAGTGACACAGCGTCAGTGTGCACCCAGCGTCTGTAAGGTTGTCCACCTCATTATTAAAATAATAAAAAAAGAAAAAATGAACACAACAGTGTCGTAGGATTTTTCTAACTTTAGGGGGCTAAGGGCAAGCATTATATTCTGTGTACCTGGTACGACTCGTACGATTTTGGTAATTGCGCGGATTACTTAACTACCAAAAAGTCGTCTATGGTCGCTACATTTGCAATTTATTTTTGTTACCCATCCCTATGTTTATTTAGTCATCATTGACTATTCTTTTTTTTCAATCACCAGGGTTTGAATCAGCTGGTGCTGACAAAAACATGCGTTACTGCATACGGACAATAGCACGGTCAACGAGACCTGGTCTCGCGACCTGCCGAAGGGGACAATGGTCAAGTCAGTCATCAACGTTTTTAAAACAAAGGGCAGTGTGGGCAGTATTTCAATCACGGGTGCATATTATTTTTATAACTATTTTATATTCAAAAAGGAAGCGCTAAGCCTCACGGCGTGCATAACCAACCTGACAACATGGAACAATGCTTCCTGGTGCAGGCTAGTTCAAGCACAGCTGTACTCAAACACAGGTCTTCAATTTCTAGGTGTTTTTTTTTTATAATTCATGAGCTTTTTAGTGGTTTTCCCTATGAGTCATGTTTTTTTAGGTTTGTTTTTTAAGTCATGTTCTTTTTAGGTTTGTTTTTTAAATCGCTATAGTCTTTTTTGGTTTGTTTTTTGAGTCATGGTCTTTTTAGGTTTAGTTTTTAAGTCCATGGTATTTTTAGGTTTATTTTTATGAGTCATGAGATTTATAAGGTTTTCCACGAATCTTGGGGCTTTTTTAGGTTTTTTCGAGTCATGGGCGTTTTAGTATTTTCGAGGTCATCAGCTTTTAGAGCTTTTTGAGAGTCATGGGCTTTTAGGTTTTATTGACTAGTCATAGGATTTTTTTTTAGTTTTCCTTTGGGAGTTATGAGTGGTCAGTAGTGGAGGTGATGAGTTTTGAGAGGGGGACAGATGACGGTAGGACGAGAGAGAGAGAGCGATCCGAGCGAGAGATAGCAGGGAGAGAGGAAGACGAGAGGACGAGAGACGCGAGGGAGAGAGAGAGGATGCGAGAGAGAGAGACGAGGAGAGAGAGAGAGCGCGAGTGGGGAAAGTTTAAAAGTGGCTGTGTCGTCGGTCATCAACCACGCTTATTTATCTAGTTTCACTATACATTGCTCTGCTGCTATTATCCCTTCAGGACTCTCACTCACCTCCACGGCCCACCCACAAGGAGGTGCCCTTGATACTAGTGTCAAGGGCTATTGAACCAAGAATTATACCACCCTAACCCTTCCTTGAATCAAACCCGATATCATAACCTTCACAAAATCAATTCTGGAACTGGGAAGTGTTAGTCGTTGGGAATGCTGCTGTGATGCTTAGAGAATGTGGTAGAAATGTCAGAAAAGAAAATTGTTAGTTTGTTGGCATTATAATACCTTTTAAACTGGGTCATTACACTCCTTTTAACATTAACAGAGGAATGCATCTATCCATCCCATATAGTGACGATTAGAACGAATTCAGGGCAGTCGATCAGAAAGCTGAACTTGAATTATATTTGTTTTAGAATTTAACTTTATCTTTTGTATCGTTAGACATGTTCTTGGTGAATATTACACACTGGTAAAAACATATTCATGTGAATTACCATCTGTAAACCATTTTTGGTGAATTTTTGTACTTCAACCACGCCTA
This sequence comes from Cherax quadricarinatus, assembly GCF_026875155.1. NCBI lineage: Eukaryota > Metazoa > Arthropoda > Malacostraca > Decapoda > Parastacidae > Cherax > Cherax quadricarinatus. The sequence goes on from NC_069403.1 coordinate 56,142,599, forward strand.
ACTTGATGGGTTTTTCAAAATTATTGAAATATACTATTTTTTTATATATTTTATTACGCTATTTTTTGCGTTTAGGAAGAAAAATTAAAAAAAATAATATACGATCGGAGTATTGGACGATTGACCCTAAGTCAAACAACGTCAAATTTTAAAAATCCCCACAAAATGACGGAAGGAATAGACTCTGAGGTGTCCATGTCTTCAGATTGACTGTGAAGTTGATGATGAAGAATACACTCGATCGAGACCAGGCAGAACTCACAAGGGATCTGGGACAGGCTGCACTGACCTGGTCAGCATTGGCAGCCTGGTGTTCAACTCCCACCAATATGTGTAAAAGTCATGAGAAATTGGGAAGGGCAAAGACGGCCGAAGACGGAGTACAGTCTACGGGGGTTTCAGAGACTTAAACTCACTCAAGGAATAAAGATCTTGGGGTGAGTATAAACACCGGACATTCCTGAAGCGCACATCAACCAAATAACTGCTGCAGCATTAAAAAACCCCCGGGTGGGCGCCTAAGCAAATCTCAGTAACAGACCATTCCGGACATCTTATAATAAGGAATCGTTAAGGACCCCTGTACACCGTATACGTTTTTAGGCCCATATGGGAAGTATTGCGGCACCAGCTTGGAACGCACACCTAGCCAAGGCACGTAAAGAAAATAGAGGAAAGTGCAAAGGTCTGCAACATGACTAGTCCCAGTGCTAAGAGGTATGTCCTACGAGGAGAGAACGTTAAGGGAAAAATCAACCCTGACGAACATGGAGCGACAGGAGAGATAGGGGGACATGATAAACATACAACAAATACTGAGGGGAATTGACAAGGTGGACAAAAGACAGGCATGTTCCAGAGATTGGTACACCACAGGTACTAGGGTCACAGTTGGAAGCTGCAAGGACACAAGATGATCCACTGTGATGTTAGGAAGTATCTTCTTCTAGCCTAAAGGACGTAGTCAGTAGATGGAATAGTTTGGGAATCACGATGGAGTGGGGCAGGAATCCATACATAAGCTTTTAAGCAGAGGTATGATAAAGCTCACGGATCGGGGAGAGTGACTAGTAGCGATCAGGTGAAGAGGCGGGGCCAGGCCAGCTCGGACTCGACCCCCGCAAACCTCAATAGGTGAGAACTAGAGTGAGTACACACACACACACCACACCTCACCAAACACACACACAACTCACACACACACACGGCACACACACACACACAACCAAACACACACAAACACAACACACACACATCACACACAAACACACAACACACACGCACAACACACCAGCAGTTTATTGTGAAATATTGCCGGCGCAAAAAAATGTTGCAAGTTTTGTCGAGGAACCCAGACGTCATGCTTGACCCCCTGGGTCAGGCTGTGGATCCTCATGTAAACTCAAATATGGGACCACTTACCTGCGAGGTTACCTGTAGGTTGTATTAAGGGGGACCATCGCCACTGCGGCCGGTCCTTGACCAGGCTCTCCCATGGATCAGGCCTGTATTAACTAGGCTGTTTACTGCTGCCGCAACGCAGGCCAACGTAGAGCCCACTGCACGAATTGACTACGGCACTGACTTTAGGTATCCTGTCACCACCAGCTCTCTCTGAAGGCCAGCCAGGGGGGTTTAATTGGCTATCAACTAATGCTTGATGGGAGGACTGTTAACATTTTGGGCCAGGATCACTTATGATTGTTTTTCCCTTTGCTGTACCAATGGGCGCCCCTACTTTTTATTGGGGGCAGTTTGCATCGCATGCCCAGTCTTTTTACTTCGTAGGGAGTGATTTCTGTTGTTGCAGATTTGGGACCTTTTCCTTCACAAGATTTTCCAAGTGTAGGTTTATGTTTTTTCTCTCCCTCCTGCGTTCCATCGAGTACAAGTTCAAGGCTTTCCACTAAGGGTCTCCCAGTTGTTGAAAGGGCTGCTTGACAGAAACATATACGTGCAGTAAAGGGATCTCTGTACACTCCTCTAGATCTGCGATTCACCTGCTTTGGAATGGAGATGTTAATGTACAGCAGTTATTCATGTCCTAGAGAGAACAAGTATTTGATATAGGATCCTCATCATGGGCTTTCGGATCTCCCGTTTGAAAGTTCTAATTATTCCATCATATCATGTTTCTTTGCACACGTGCGATCGTGAGGCACTGTTGTGATCCTTGAAACGTTCAGATCCTCAGATCATTACTTACTCCCAGGGTCCATTACATATTTTTCCGCTATATTGTATCGGACGTGAGTCAGTAGTATACCTCTGCTTGTAGTTATGATCTCCTCCCAGTTTTACCATAACGGAAGTAGTTGGGAATTTGTTTTCACTCATTGAACATATATTGTTTCCGTTTGACACTGGAAGAAATACTTTGTTTATATCTTCTTGGAGGGTTAACGCGTCCTCAGCAGATGACAGCCTCCATGCACGATCCTAGTATCATCACGGCCAAAGGTATGATACGGGATGCTGTGGTGTATATTCTCTGTTTATGTCTTGATATGAGGATAAGGAATTAAGATGGATGTGTCGAGTACTGTGCCTTGTGGAACAGAGCTCTTCACTATGGCAGCCTCCGATATCAACTCTGATGGACCACTACTCTTTGTGTTCGATGTGTTAGGAAGGTTCGACGTTCCATCTCACCCTATTTCCCAGTTATTCTTTGCTCGATTTTATGGGCTATTACGCATGATCGCATTTGTCAAATCGCTTTAGCAAAGTCTGTGTATCATTTACATCTGCATTCTGATTTTCTTTCCAGTGCATCCAAGGCCTATGTCATAGAGATCCAGTAGTTTGTGGAGAGGCGGAACGACCTAGCCTTGACACCCATGTTGCCCTGGATTGTGCAGATTTTGGGAATCCAGGTGATTTGCAATCTGCTTCTTAGAACTCATTCAAAGCAATTTTATGATGTGGGAGTCAGAGCTTATTGGTCTATAGTTCTTAGTAATGCTTTGCTGCCACCTTTATATGGAGTGGGGCTTTTATCCGTTGTTTTATGTGACTGTGGAATTTCACCTCCATGTCAAGCCTCCTCCTCCATAGTGTAATTAGGCCGCATGCGAGAGCGGGTTTCTTGAAGCTTCTTAATGTAAACAGGTTCCACGAGTCTGAGCCCGGGGCTGTGTGCATAAGCATGTTGTCAAGGCTTTTTTTTTACGGCGAAATCTATCGGAGCTTAGGGTAATGTCGGAAATCTGGCAAACATTTTATGGAGTTTTGAGGGTCATTATTGAATGAAATCATTTGGGTCGTCGAATCCTCAGACCGATTAGTCGTTTCACTAAACACAGAGTCGTACTGGGATTTCATATTTCAACTCACTTTCCTAGTTGTCATTGTGTAAGTGTTTCCACTTCCTGTTCTGAGTAAGGGCCTCGATACTAGATGTGGTTATTTGCCTTGTTTTTGGCATATAAAAGAATATTTTGACTTCTTTCAATTTACACTAATAGCTTTAAGCTCCTCCTGCCTCTCCTGGTTACTGTAAGTGTCCATTTAGTTAAGTTACGTTAGTTTCCTTACTTACCCTGGTCAGGCCTCCTTTCGTGTTTCAGATATTCTCAGCACTCCTGAGGAGCTCAGTGAACACTTTCTTCGTTCGTACTTTGTAGAGGGATGGTCTTTTTTCTCTCCAGTTTACTCCTGCATCTTCTACTTTCTTAGAGGGAATATGCCCTAGAACGTGCTTCGGCTTCAGGTAGTTCCGGCATCCTTTCATAAGGCACTGAGTTTGGATCCATGTTCATTTAAGACATCTTCCCAAAATGTTTCGTTTAAGGAAATGGTTTACCTGGTCCCAGTTGTGTTCTTGTTGGTTGAAATTGGTATTTTGTGAGACACCTACACTGGTACATGCATTCTGCTGTTCAGGACCTATGCATGTACGCGGTCTGGATCATCGACTTCAGATTGTGATCGGGAATTAGTTGGGTTTTTGATATCATTATGTCTACTTACTCCAGGTCTCACTTATTTGTGAAGTTACAGGTTCAAGTGTGTTTCTAGTCTTGTTGGCTCCACTGTATGCTTGGCGTTAAGGGTGTGTTTTTCACCAGAGGACTAGCTGCTCATGTATGTGTGATCCTTTCATTTGTGGCTGCATACCTCCGGGGATCTGTTTCAGCTATAAACATTATTGCTTACATTTTCCATTTTGTATGCATTTAGGTTTGTTAGCACCATGCTGTAAGATGCTTTGGGGATGGAGCGGCGAAGGTGTTCCAAATCAGTATTGATTTTCAGTAGTGTCCTTGAACTGTTGTGTGGTTGCATACTGGGGCTTGTATAAAACACAATGACTAGGTTTTGGTTCTCGATCTTTATTGAATAGATAACTTTTCCCAAAAATAAATTTAACTACCTCATTTGTGTGTTCACGCAATCATCTGTGCAGACTAACTGTGGACTTGTTGAATACATGGCCAACCCACCCTTGTTGCACTGTTTTTTATTGATCGCATCTCTTATGGGTTTGTACACCACTATCCATATATTTTTCACTGTCAAAGTGTTCTTTTGTGTGAGTCTCTGTGAAGGCTGCCAAACATGCATTAGACTCCACTAGATGTTTCCACTGAATTAAAAAAGTATTTGTTGTTGGTGGTTGGCTTTATAGGCCCTGTATAGTAGCAAATTAATGTACGAAGGTTGGATTCTATGTGATTTGTTGTGGGGTTTTGTTTTGGCATCAGTAGTTGTAATTCGGGAGGGCCATGGGTGGCCACTAGGCTGCAACCCTCCAGTCCATAAAGGTACACGGTGGTGGACTATTTTTGTTCATTTCCTTCCATTTCTTTTTTTCGTTTCCTGCCTCACTAAAAAATCACCCTGGAGGTTGGGTACTGTCGTAGATACTACTGTGTGTACTTGTTGGGGTCTGGCCTCTGGTCCCTTTTATGTATGAGCTATGCAGGGCACCGATGTTGTAACAAATGCTTATGGAGGAACGAGGAGTGGCACATTTTTGGGTGAAAGAAGAAAGTACAGGAAGAGAACGACCCACACTCTTCTAGACAGGAGGTCGCTACATTTTTTGGGGATGGTCAAAGTTGATGTCCCATTTTTTTCCAATGTTATTCCATGATTACAGACTGGCCCCATACATAATATTTGCACAAATTCACATTTGGTTGAGATTGTTGGAGGTTGTGTGTTGTCAATTTCTACAGGATATCTGGCGACTGCACTTTTTAATCCCTCAAGTATCCATGCCAGGGCCCACCCCGTCCTGGATTCCATCTACTTTCCTCAGTAGAGGAAGAAGGAAGAGACTCGCTCCCAACATCCTGTACTGTGGGCACACGGTCTTGTGCATGAATGGTGTATATTTCTGTTTTTGTGGTGGTTTGGGTAGTGTCCCTAGGAGTGTCTGGGCTGGCAGTAAGGCTGCGGGCTGGGTCTGGGTTCCAGCACTGGGGTGTTGGGCTGGGGGTTGGATCTGGAGTCAGCGGCTGGGGCCCCCCCCTCTGGGCCAGCAAACAGACTGTGGGTCAATTAGTGGCTATGCCTGGCGGCGGGAGCCGGCGGCCCAGCACCAGCAAGTGGGTATTGGTGCCTACTTGCCTAGGGGAGCCTGGGCCAAGCACCAGCCACTGTGGGTTTTAGTGCTATGACTGGGGAGCATGGGGCCAGCACCAGATCTGTGGGTATTGGTGCTATGCATGGGGGAGCCTGGGCCAGCACCAGCACTGTGTGTATTGTGCTATGGACTGGGGATGGCGTCTGGCTTAGCACCTTGTGGAGTGACTAGATAGTTTCGAGTCAATCTGTTGTGGTATGGACATTCTGCATTTTTTGATACAACTACTTAAAATGTATTTACAAATAGTGACGGTTGTTAGGTAAGACTCATATGCAAACAAGTTAGGTATCTTTATTTCGAAACGTTTTCTCGCCCTCCACACGTCAGGCTTACTTCAGTCAAGTACTAGAAAAGTTGATAAAGCAGTAGTATATTGAAGACGTTGTAATCAGTCCGTCAACCTAAAGTTTTGAGGTGGCAGTCCCTCAGACTGGAGTAGAGTATTGTTCATTAGTTGTTCTCGTACTGAAGAAGCCTACTGTGTAGGCGAAACGTTTCTAATTAAAGATAACTAACTGTTTGCTTATGGTGTCCTTACCTCCCATCAAGGAAGGTTCTTGATGTTGGTGAGGGGCTCCTAGATTTAGGAATAATGGATTATGAGCCTCCAGTTCCACGAATAAGCCTGAATGCACTTCCACAATCCCCCCCAGGCGCCTGTAATAAATCCTCCGGGTGTAGACGCTCCCCATTGATTATTTATAATAATATAATAATGTGTCTTACACTAACAATATGGCACACTGGCAGCAATAAAACATTGGCTTTACCAGGCCAGTCAGCAATAAAATTCTGGCCATTAGGGCGGTACCTTCGAGAGTAGGACTATCGAAAATGGTCACAGGAAATCAGGGTATATATACAGGTGCGTTTAACACGTCATTATAAGCAGGTTGGCTGTGGTTGGCCCAGGGCGGGTTGGCCAGGAGCCACACACACAGCACTCCGTCACACAGTGTTCAGCTGTCACAACACTGAGTTTGTGTGTCTGTACCTCAAGGTATGTGGGCACCAGTTTACATCACCGGTCGCAGATGTGAATTATCAGTCTGTAGTTTATATTCTGAAACTGTTTTATTCAAATGATTTCGTGTATTTTTTTTTGTTTCGTACATACTATGTTCATTAATTAATGTTTATGTGATTTGTTTAGCCCGGTTTTATTTTTATTTTTTAATTGTTAATTAATTTTTTTTGGTGCCTAACACAGAACTAAAGGACTAACAAGAGTCCAAATTGGAAATAGTCACTGACTTTCGAGTTGTTAATTGTACATATTTTACGAAATATGTTACTATGATAACATAGTGTCCGGGGACCAAGACTGTTTCAATGTCTTGGGTCCCGGCCACACTTTAGGGGAATTGCCAATAAACCCCTGGCTGCCTTACAGAGAGAGCTGGACAGATACCTAAAGTCAGTGCCGGAGTCAGCCGGGCATTGCTCGTACGTTGGACTGCATGCACGCAGCAGTAAAGCCTAGTTGTTCAGGCCCTGATCCATCGGGAGGCCTGGTCATGGACCGGGCCGCGGGGGCATTTGATCCCGGAATAACCTCCAGGTATGTAAGGACAATTGTGATCCTCGGGAGATACCTGGATACCTGGAGGTAATTCCGGGGATCTCTCAAACGCACACGCGGACCTGCGTCATGGCAAAACCAGGCCTCCCGGTGGGGATTGCAGCGGCCTGATATAAACTTAAACGAAATACCATGTACTTTACACATGCGTCATGTTATATGGGTCCTGTCACTCGCGACATGCGTCGCTGTCGCCTCTTCTGTGACATGGTATATGACAGGGCAATACATAGCTTTTGTTCCCATTGTGTAAATTTAACTGTAGATTCGTAGTGGTAGCAGAGATTGGCTGTTGCATCCCAATTTTATTCATAATATTAAGCAAAATAGCCACTGTTGCAGTCCTTAAGTCATTCTCGTAATTGAGGTTCAGCGAGTAGTGGAGTTAGCACGTATTGAAAGAAAGTATTGAGCGAGTTTGATACGATCCAGAGTAGTTGTGTCATCCAGTATCCACCTCGCAGGCCCTATGCTTACGAAGCCGTCTTTTTAAATTTTTTCCACTCTCAGAAAATCACTATTGAATGTGGTGTGTTAATTCCCACATCACCCTCTCTTAATTATCCTATTTGCTTCATTTCAAATAACGAGAGAGAGAGAGAGAAGAAGAGCACGCATGTTTGGTTCTTCTTTCGGTCTAATCGTTATCTTTCGTCCAAGGGACACAAACTGGTAATTCACACCATCTAGGTTCTTCTCAAGCGTATTCTCGCTGCCAGCACAGAGGGTAAACAAAGCATGTGTTGGTGAAATAATGGGTAGTACTTCTGGCGGAGTGGTCGGTAGTTGCAAATGAACTGAAAGGTTCTGCTTAGAAGCTGAAGGTCCTTGCAAGGTGATGGCGAAGCGGCAGTGATGGTGGTTTAATTGCATCCTCCTGACCAACATCGCCTGGTGGACCGTTGTTGCAACAGTAGCCACCTGCGATTCATTGGAAATCCTCGCGTCCCATGTGACCTAAGTAAGCCAACTTCACTGACTTCCATCGACATTTTCTTGACTTTCACACCACAACCACACACACAACACACACACACACATACACACACACACACTAGAATTGCTTTGGTGCCTTTTAAAGTGAGCACAAAAATGCCACTTTTTTCAACCCCCAAAATATCTCCTGGGGTGCTAACATTAGGTTTCACGTCATATCCTTTTAATTTAACCACATTATTTAATAGCAATTGCCGTTTTTTACAATTTTCCCGGCTTGACTTTACGTTTTATATTTTAATAATATATCTTGCATTGCACATTTGTAATCATATATAAATTTTTTTCCCTCATTAACTAATTGATGGGCCCCACGAAGCGACTTTATCACTATATAAATTTCCCCGGCAGAACCATTTATAAGGAAAAAGGTTTTGGTGAGGAAAAGACCCGTTTTAAAACCATTATCTATCCGAGTACACTCTGAAATGACATAATAACCAAAACCAAAACGTAAGTTTTTACATCGACTTAAGGCTTGGCTGCCTTTCTCTAAGGACCCCGGCAGCTGACTTGTACGTGTTCGATCACAATCAAAAAAACCTTGTTCGGGGTTTTCGATAAAGGGAAGACGTAGGGAAGTTCCTTGGTACCTGCTGCCCCTGGATTGAGAGAATTACTATGCTTAGTAATAGGGGAATTGTGAGTGCATCCTGGGACGAAAAACGAGAGTACACAGTGGAAAAAAAGCCCTAAGTTGGTTTTTTGGGTTTTGATTAAATACTTTTTGGGGTTAAAATTTGTAGAAAAAAAAATTACATCTTTTCCTTCTTCTTCTTTCTTCTTCTTCCTCCTTCGTCTTTTCTCTTTCCTTATTTTTCAGGTGGGTTTTTCCGATCTCCAGTTGTGTTCCCTTGCGGGGACTGCTTGGTTACGACAAAACAGCCTTTTGATGGGGAAAAGCGACCAAGAGTCCTATCGGGGGACCGTCCGCTTGGGCGTGACCCAACCAACGGGAAAAGGGGGAAGATGTGTATAAAGGCCGGGAGAAAAATGGGGCATCTTAGCTAAAAGAAGGGTAGAACAGTGCCAATGATGAGTAGCCAATGAAAAAAAGAATTTTATCGTATTGAGGGTCTCAACAAACCACATTCTTTGAGTATGGGATTTCTCTCTCTTTTGAGATTTGGCCTGTCGGTTAATATTAAAGGGTTTAAATTTTGGGGGGTTGACCCTTTAAAAGATGATCCTGAGGGCTGACCTTTTTCCCCGGAATACCTGTTGGAGTTGCCTGAATATAATTGTGGAATATTTTAATAGAAAATTTTTAAGTCATCCCGGTGTAAAACTTGAGATTTTTATCCTCATACACTAAACACAATACCCCACGGTGGAGTATTATCAAGTTAATAGTTACCCCTCCCCCCCTAACGAATATTTACCTCGATATTCAACCCCCTGCCCCCTAGAGAGGAGGGGGAAAAAGGGGCATTATGCAAAGTAATTTTTGATTGAACATCATTTTTCCAGTTGTTGAGCTCTTGAGTGTTTGTCTCGTTGATTAGATAGTTGTGGCGTGTGTTCGCACTAATATTTGATGACTACTTCCAGTACTGAGAATGGGACTCGCTCTTATCAGGGAGAGGAAAGGTTAATCAACTGGCTCAAATTTTGATATAATATAACCTTTTCCTATGAATATTTGGTTTTATTTGTATATCGTTTTGGATGAGAATTAAGATCTAGCATTTTGACATGTGTGTGTGTATGTATGTATGTTGTATGTATGTTTGTATGTATGTATATATATATATAATATAATATATATATAATATATATATATATATATATAATATATATATATATATATAATATTATTATATATATATATTATATTATTATTATATAACCTCCCGACGACGTACTCATGCGTCGTCAGGAGGTATGCATTGTTGGGAAGACAGAAGCAAGTAGGAGGAGAAATTCTCTGAGGCAAGGCAGAAGGTATTAGTGGCAGCCCATGTCAAGAATGTATATGTATGGCGCGAATAGGCCGGAGGAATCGATACCACAATCCTTTAGACGCCTCGTGACTGAGTCCACGTGCGTCATCAGGAGCTGTGCGATGCTGTAGTGTAGCTAATGGTGGAATGAGAGGAAGTTTTCTCAGAGTAAGGTAGCATGGGATGAAACGCTCATCCGTGTCTGTATCCATTCATGTTACCGGCGATTGTCTTGCATTTTACTATATATATATATATATATATATTATATATTTATATATATATATATATATATATATATACTTTTATATTATTATATATATAGCTGGACTGGGGACCCCATCCTTCAGAGAAGACAATAAACGTACTCAGGGATAACTCAGGTTCTCCCCGGTAGGCGCGTTTTGATATTTTTCTTCTCCTACCACCATTATATTTTTTTATTCTATTGTGGACACATTTATTAATAAACAAAAAATACCATTACAGAAAAAAACAAACATGAATACAATGCGCACAATGTATCAAAGAATCATGAATTTCCTCAGCTCCTTCGAGGCTGGAACGTTGGAGCACAAGTATGCTGAACAGCATTTCACTCTGGATGGCGACGCTAGAGGCCGCTGAGAACATGGAAAGTGGCTGGCCCTTGGAGGTCACTGGTGGGTCGATGAGTTGGAACCCTCAATTCTTTAGGAACGTGTGCGAATTTTTTCCCAATGTTCCCAAGGTCTCTGAATCCCACTGGGGACAAAATTGATACTGTTGGCTTATGTTACTGTACTTGCTGATCTTGTATCCTCCCTGTGGTCAGCACCTCCTCCCTGTCGCTCGCCCCACAATGTGATGGATATAGAGTGTCAGCCAGTGTCGGTAAACAGTATAGTCCCATGGCTAAGAGATTCGCCATTCACCAAGGATAGTGGTGATCCCAGTCGGGGCGGGTTTGCTGGGGTCGCGGGGTTTGTTTGCTGCAAGGTTCGTGGATCCCTAACGGCAGTGCCATCCAGCTGTAAGCAAGGGTTCTCCTTAATGATGTCGTGACCTCATCCGTGTCTTGCATGGCACAGCCTTGGTTTTCGAACAGTCTAAGACCATGTAGACCGTATTGGTCTGCTTGCAATAGCGCAAATACACATATATTTGTGTGAATTGGGGCAGCAAGGCGCAGGCCACTGCAAATACGGGGGGGTCTTGGGGTCGGTCGCGTTCCATTCCCGTTTGGGAATGTTTGGAGGAGCCCCCGGAGGGAGGTGCACTCACAGCCTGGAGACGCGAAATTCCTATTATGTTGCAGCCCTGAGCATTTGGCAAGCACCTTTTCAGCAATTGGGCCCATCCAGTTTGCTGTGACCCCAGTGCGCACGGGGTTTGGTGTGGGCAGCAAGGTCTCCCATTCGGTGTTGGCACTGGCTAGCTGGGTCTTCTTTTCCTGTAAAATACTGAGGGTGTCGGGAAGAATTTGTCTTTCAATCGTTTGGCAATGGAAGGGGAAAGGGAAAAAGCTGGTATAGCATCTGGGGGATCTGCGTACAGTAAAAACGAATAGAATTCAATGCCTATTCAGAAAATTTTGATATTAATGATGTGACAATTACAAAACTCGTCAACAGCGCAAAGGGGGGTGGCGGCGGGCGGGGCCCGGGGGGGGGGTAGATGGGTTTTCTTGGGTTTATGGAGCACAGGGTCGGGTACAGAATTAAAGCTCTCTGAAAGAATGTTGCTGGATTTCACTTCTTGGTGCCCCAAAAAACTTTTGACATTTGTGACTCACGGCTCCCACGCCCCCCCCCTCTCTCCTAGCCATTTGTACCCCCCCTGCTGTGCCTGTTGCTGTTGTGACTATGTTTTTAAATACAGTGTGGGGCTGTGTTTTTTAATATTGCTGTGCTGTAGCAGCTGCATCTCGTGCTTTTTTACGTGCTCCTCTGGTTGTTGTTTGTTCTGTTGTCTTGTTGGTAATTCTAGTACTGCGGTTTGCATTTAATTTTTACTTTGTCCTGCTGAGCCATAGACGTGGTTCAATAAAAGGGTAATACATGCTTGTATTAAGGGTGTGGTGCAGACAGTAATTTCCTTCTTGTAGCCGTGATCACTGATCCCATGGTAGTGGACGTGCCGGTACCGGGTTAAGTGGTCCAAAAGTAGGGTGGACGGTGGTAATAGTTTCAGCTGTTCCAAAAAAATTTGGGTGTCGTGCTGGAAATCAGCATCAGGGGACAAACAGAAGGGGGTGCAGCGGGTACCAAAGAAGGTGGTGCAGCTGGTACAACAGAAGGTGGTGCAGTGGTACCAAAGAAGGTGGTGAGCTGGTCCCAACAGAAGGTGGTGTCCCAGAAAATTTAAAAACGTGGAAATAATTTTCCCATGACATTCTTTTTACTTTTATTTAGGCCAGGGCGGGTTTGAATAAAAACGTTTCTTTTATGTTTTAATCGAGAAAAAAAAACACGAAAAGCGACCATTTTCCCCGTTCCATCCTTTGCCCCTTTTCCTTTCGTTCCACCCTCTTCCTCTTTTCCTTACCTTTATTTTTTTTTCCTAAGCCATCATTTTTTTCTAAAATTTTTTTTTTAAAATTTTCAGTCTCAGCTTCACACCCCACACGAAAAACCCGGTAACCCTCAGGAACACATACGCTAAAAATTTATATATAATTATAAAATTTTTAATATATATATATATATTATATTTATATTATTATATATTTATTGGTGTGGTGTAAAAACCCACTCAAAAACCACCCTTAAACCCTGGATTCCCCTCCAGACTGTTCCCTTCTTGTGTCTCCCCATTTCTCGCTACCGCCCCCTTTATAAGCCTATAGGGGGATTATACTGGGAGGGGTTTCGGGGGTCAACACCCGGAGGCCTGGTTGAGACTAGGCCTGTGGCGGATCGGGTTGATCACCCCCGGCTGTTTGCTGGCCCCACGCGACTGACCTACGAACCCCCGCCTGACAAAAATTTAATTATTATTATTAATAAATTATTTTATTATTTTTATTATTGGGGGCTTTTTAAAGAGAAAGGAAGTTTTTTTTCTAAAGGAATCGGAGGGAAATGTACCGAATTTGCTCAAGAGGTGCTACCCACACCGTTTCTTCCTGAACCCAACCCCCGTTTTCTTCCTTCAGCTACCCACACCGTCTTCATCCTTCGCATAACCCCCCCCTGTTTTTTTCCTTCAGCTTTCCCCCCACCCGTCTATTTATCCTTAGCTCCCACCCTTTTTTATTTCCCCTTTAGCATACCCCACATGTTATCTTCCTTCAGGTCAATCTGTTATTTTGTCCCCCCCACTCACCTCAACGTCATGTGTGGGTACCCCCCGAGAGGGTTGAAGGGATAGGAGAGAGTTTTGAGAAGGGAGGGAGCAGTAGATGAGAGCAAGAGTGAGGGGTCGGGGGGAGGCGAGAGAGGGATGGGCGTGAAGATGTGACGTGAGAGGGGGCGGGGAATGGGATTGGGTCACGGTGGCAGGACCAGCGGTGATGGCTAGTGGCAGTAATGGGTGTGGTGGGTGATAGTAGTTGGGTTGAAGGGCAGTGGCTGTGGTAGTGGTTTGCTGTAGTATTTGGTGATGGTATTTTGATGGATGCTTAGTTCAATGTCTAGTGGCTTTTCTGTTTTGTGCTTAACAGTATTTTGTAATTTACGTAAATGTCATACATTGTTAAATTTACAAAGAATAAAAAAGTTGAATTTTGATGGTGGTAAAAAGTGGTCGTGAAGTGAGGCGTCAGTGGTGTTGGTAGTTAATGGGTGGTAGGTAGGTTAGTGGTGTTGGTAGTTATTGGTGGTAAGGTGATGGTTAGGTGGTGTTGGTAGGATAATGGTGGTCGTGATGGTAGTGGTTGTTGGTAGTTAATGGTGGTAAGTGATGGTTTAGTGGTTGTGGGTAGTTAAATGGTGGGTTAGTGATTGGTAGTGGTGTGGTAGTAATGGTGGGTAGTGATGGTTGTGGTGTGGTAGTTAATTGGTGGTTAGGTGATGGTTAGTGGTGTGGTAGTTATATTGGGGTGGTAGGGAATGGTTGTGGTGTTTGGTGGTTAATGGTGGGTCTTAGTGATGGTTAGTTTGGTAGTTGGTGGTGAATGGTGGTAGTGTGGTTCGTGGTGTTGGTAGTTCATGGTGGTTGTAGTTGATGGTTTTGTGGTGTTGGTAGTTTAATGGTGGTGAGTGATGGTTAGGTTGTGTTGGTCGTTAATGGGATGGTGTTGATTGGTTAGTGGTGTTGGTAGTTAATTGGTGGTCGTGATGGTTAGTGGAGGTTTGGTGGTTAATTGGTGGTAGTGATGGTTGTGGTTGTTGGTGGTTAATGGCTGGTAGTGATGGTTTCGTGGTGTTGGGGGAGTTAATGGGTGGTTGTGAGGTTAGTGGGGTGGTAGTTAAATGGTGGTAGTGATGGTTAGTGTTGTTGGTGGTTTAATGGTGGTAGTGATGGTTATGGTTGTTGGTGTTATTGGTTGGTAGTGATGGATGTGGTGATGATGGTTATGGTGTCGTGATGGTTTGTGGTGGTGATTGGTTAATGGGTGGTGAGGCTGGTGTTAGTGGTGTTGGATGGTTAATGGTGTGTAGTGGATGGTAGTGGTGTTGGTAGTTTAATGGTGGTAGTGATGGGTTAGTTGGTCGTTGGTGGTTAATGGTGGTAGTGATGGTTCTTAGTGGTTGTTGGTGGTTAATGGTGGTAGTGAATGGTTAGTGGTGTTGGTGGTTAATGGTGGTAGTGCTGGTTAGTGGTGTTGGTAGTTAATCATGGTGGTAGTGATGGTTAGTGGTGTTGTTGGTAGTTAATGGGGTAGTGTGGTTTTAGTTGGTGTTGGTGGTTAAGGGTCGTAGTGATGGTTCGTGGTGTTGGTGGTGAATGGTGGGTAGTGATGGTTAGGTGGTGGTGGGGAGTTAATGGTGGTAGTGGATGGTTAAGTGGTGGTTGGTAGTTAAATGGGTGGTTTGAGATGGTTAGTTGGTGTTTGGTAGTTAATGGTGGTAGTGATGGTTAGTGGTGGTAGGTAAGTTACTGGGTGGGTAGTGATGGTTAGTGGTTGTTGGGTTGGTTAATGGTGGGTCGTGATGGTTAGGTGGGTGTTGGTGGTTAATGGTCGGTAGTGATGGTTAGTTGTTGTTGGGTAGGTAATGGTTGGTGTGCTGGTTTTCGTGGTGTTGGTAGTTAATTGGTGGTAGTGGGATGGTTTCAGTGGTGTTGTGGTTAGTTAATGGTGGTAGTGCTGGTTAGTGGTGTTGGTGGTTTATGGTGGTAGTGATGGTTTAGGTGGTGTTGGTGGTTAATGGTGGTAAGTGATGGTTAGTGGTGTGGGTAGGTTAAATGGTGGTAGTGATGGTTTAGTGGTGACTGTGGTAGTTAATGGTGGTACGTGATGCGTTAGTGGTTGTTGGTAGTTAATGGTGGTAGTGGATGTGTAGTGGTGTTCGTGGTTAGTTAATGGTGGTAGTGATGGTTAGTGGTGTTGGTGGTTAATGGTGGTAGTGAGGGGTTTAGTGGTGTGGTGGTTTTGGTTGGTTTAGTGATTGGGTTAGTGGTGTTGGAGTTAATGGTTGGTAAGTGAGTGGTTAGTGGTGATGGTAGTTATTGGTGGTTAGTGATGGTTAGGGGGTGTTGGTGGTTAATGGTGGGGTTAGTGATGGTTAGTGGTGTTGTGTTGGTGGTTAATGGTGTAGGTGCAGTGCTGGTTAGTGGTTTGTTGATGGTTAATGGTGGTTAGTGATGGATTAGTGGTGTTGATGGTTAATGGTGGTATGTGATGGTTGTGGTGTTGATGGTTTTTAATGGGTGGATAGGTGATGGTTAGTGGTGTTGGTAGTGACGGTGGTAGTGGATGGTTCGTTGGCGTGTGCGTGGTTAAATGGTGGTAGTGATGGTAGTGGGTGTTGGGTGGTTAATGGTGGTAGTGATGGTTTAGTGTGTTGGTGGTTAATGGTTGGTAGTGATGGGTTAGTGGTGTTGGTGTTACTGGTGGTAGAGAATGGTTAGTGGTGTTGGTAGTTAATGGTGGTTTGTGATGTTAGTGGTGTTGGTGGTTAAATGGTGGTAGTGTGGTAGTGGTTTGTGGTGGTTTAATGGTGGTAGTGATGGTTAGTGGTGTTGGTAGTTTAATGGTGGTTGTGACGGTTAGTGGTGTTGGTAGTTAAATGGTGGTAGTGATGGTTAGTGGTGTTGGGTGGTTGAATGGTTGGTAGTGCTGGTTAGGGGGGGGGTTGGGGGTTGGTGGTGGCTTAATGGTGGTAGTGATGGGTTAGGTGGTGTTGATGGTTAATGGTGGTAGTGATGGTTAGTGGTGTTGATGGTGAATGGTGGTAATGATGGTTAGGGGTGTTGGTGGTTAATGGGTGGTAGGTAATGGTTAGTGGTGTTGGTGGTTAATGGTGGTAGTGCTGTTAAGTGGTTGTTGGTGGTTTATGGGTTGGTAGGTGATGGTTAGTTTGGTGGTTGGTTAATGGTTGGTAGTGATGGGGTTAGGTGGTTGTTTGGATGGTTTATTGGTGGTATGTGTAGGTTAGTGGTGTTTTTGGTGGTTAATGGTGGTAGTGGATGGTTAGTGGTGTTGGTTGGTTACTGGTGGTAGTGATGGGGTAGTGGTGGGTGGGTTGGTTAATGGTGGAGTGATGGTTAGTGGTGTGTTGGTGGTTAAGGTGGTAGTGGTTAGTGGTGTTGGTGGTTAATTGGTGGTAGTGATGGTTAGTGGGTGGTGGTGGTTAATGTGGTAGGGTGGGTTAGTGGTGTTGGGTGGTTAAATGGGTGGTAGTTTGATGGTTAGTGGTTGTTGGTAGTTCATGGGTGGGTAGTGATGTTAGTGGTTGGTTGGTGGTTAATGGTGGTAGTGATGGTTGTCGTGGTTTTTTGGTTAAGTTAAACTGGTGGTAGTGATAGTTAGTGGTGGTGGTGGTTTAATGGTTGGTAGGGATGGGTTATTGGTGTTGGTAGTTAATGGTGGTAGTGATGGTTAGGGGTGGTTGGTGGTTAATGGTGGGTAGTGATGGTTAGTAGGGTTGTTGGTAGTTAATGGTGGTAGTGGATGGTTAGTGGTGTAGGTGGGTTTAATAGTGGTTAGTGATGGTTGTCGTGTTGGTATTTAATGGTGGTAGTGATTGGTTCGTGGTGTTGGTAGTTAATGTTTTTGTGGGTAGTGCTGGTTAGTGGTATTGGTAGGTGATGGTGGTAGTTGATGGGTTAGTGGTGTTGGTGGTTAATGGTGGTAGTTGTTGGTTAGTGTGTTGGTAGTAATGGTGGTGTGTGGTAAGTGGTGTTGGGTAGTTCATGGTGGTAGTGAATGGTTTAGTGGTGTTGGGTGGTTAATGGTGGTTAGTGATGGTTAGTGGTGTTGGTAGTTAATGGTTGTATTGCATGGGTTAGTGGTTGTGGTGGTTAAATGGTGGTAGTGATTGGTTAGTGTGTGTTGTATAGTTAATGGTGGTAGTGATGGGTTAGTGGTTGTTTGGTAGTTAATGGTGGTAGTGATGGTTAGTGGTGTTGGTAGTAATTGGTGGTTAGTGATGGTTGGCCTGGTTAATGGTGTAGTGAGGTTAGTGGTGTTGGTGGTTAATGGTGGTAGTGATGGTAGTGGTGGATGGTAGTTAATGGTGGTAGTGATTGGTTAGTGGTGTTGGTAGTTAAATGGTGGTAATTGATGGTTAGTGGTGTTGGTGGTTTTAAATGGTTGGAAGTTGACGGTTTAGTGGTGTTGGTAGTTAATTTGGTGGTAGTGATGGTCTAGTGGTGTTTGGTTAAGTTAATGGTGGTTAGTGATGGTTAGTTGGTGTTGGCTAGTTAAATAATGGTGGTTAGTGATGGTTGGTGTTAATGGTGGTAGTGATGGGGTAGTGGTGTTGGGGGTTAATGGTGGTAGTGAACTGGTTAGTGGTGTTGGTAGTAATGGTGGTAGTGATGGTTAGTGGTGTTGGTATGTTAATGGTGGTAATGGCTTGTTGTGGTGTTGGTGGTTAATGGTTGGTTAGTTGTTAGTGATGGTTTGTGGTGTTGGTAGGTTAATGGTTGGGGTAGTGGATGGGTTAGGTGGTGTTGGTAGTTAATGGTGGTAGTTGATGGGTGTGGTGTTGGTAGTTATGGTGGTAGTGTTGGTTGGTGGTTAAGGTTGGGTAGTGTTGGTTAGTGTGTTGGTGGTTAATGGGGGGTAGTGAGGGTCTAGTGGTGTTGGTTAGTTATTGGTGGTAGTAGTGAGGTGTTAAGTGGTGGTTGGTAGTGACATGGTGGTAGAGATGGTTTTTAGTGGGTGTTGGTTAGGTAATGGTGGTAGTGTTGGTAGTGGTGTTGGTAGTTAATGGTGGTAGTGATGGTTATTTGTGTGGTGGTTTTAATGGTGGTGGGATGGTTAGTGGTGGTGGTAGTTAACTGGTCGTGTTAGTGATGGTTAGTGGGTGTGGTGGTTAATGTTGGTAGTGCTGGTTGAGTGTGGTGGTTGGTTTAATTGGTGGTAGTGATGGTTGTGGTTGTTGGAGTTAATGGTGGTAGTGATGAGTAGTGGTGTGGTGGTTAATGGTTGGTAGTGATGGTTAGTGGTGTTGGTGGTGTTTAAATGGTGGTAGTGAAGTGATGGTTCGTGGTTTGTTTGGTGTTAATGGTGTAGTTATGGTTTAGTGGTGTTGGTAGTAAATGGTGGTAGTGATGGTTAGTGGTGTTGGTAAGTTAGGTTGGTAAGTGGCTGGGTTTAGTGGTGTTGGTAGTTAATGGTCTCGTAGGATGGTTATTTGTGTTGGTGGTGAAAAGGTGGTTAGTGATGGTTAGTGGTGTTGGTAGGTAATGGTGGTAGTGCTGGTTAGTGGTGTGGTGGTTAAACTGGTGGTAGTGATGGTTTGTGGTGTTGGTAGTTATATGGTTGGTAGGTGATGGTTAGTGGTGTTGGTAGTTAATGGTGGGTAGTGATGGTTAGTGGCGGTGGTTATTTAATGGGTGGTAGTGAATGGTTAGTGGTTTGTTGGTAGTTTAATGGTGGTAGTGATGGTTAGGGGTGTTGGTAGTGAATTGGTGGTAGATGATGGTCAGTGGTGTTGGTAGTTAATGGTGGTTAGTGATGGTTAGTGGGTGTTCGTGTTAATGGTGGTATAGTGATGGTTTAGGTTAGGTGGTGTTTGGTGGTTAATGGTGGTTTAGTTTAGTGATGGGTTAGTGGTGTTGGTGGTTTATGGTGGTAGGTGTTGGTTAGTGTGTTGGTTGTTGGTAGTTTTAAGTTAATGGTGGTAGTGCTGGTTAAGTGGTGTTGGTAGTTAATGGTGGGTAGTGAGGTTAGTGGTGTTGGTGGTTACTGGTTGGTTAGTGATGGTTAGTGGTGTTGTAACGTTTTAATGGTGGTAGTGGATGGTTAGTGTGTTGGTAGTTATGGTTGGTTAGTGATGGTCCAGTTGGTGTTGGTAGGTAATTGTGGTAAGTGTGGTTGTGGTGTTGGTGGTGACTGGTGGTAGTGTGGTTTAGTGGGGTTGGTGTGGTTAATGTTGGTTAGTTGGTGGTTAGTGGTGTGGTGGTTAATGGTGGAGTGGATTGGTTTAGTTGGTCGTTTGTTGGGGTTAATGGTGGTAGTGCTGGTTATAGTTGGTGGTGGGGGTTTATGGTGGTAGTGATTGGTTAGGTAGTGTTAGTGGTTAAGGTTGGTGTGTGTGTTGGGTTAGTTGGTGCTGGTGGTTTAAGGGTTGGTAGTGGGGTTAGTGGTGTGGGTGGTTCAATGGTGGTAGTGATGATGGGTTAGTGGTGTTTGATGATGGTTGTGGTTGTTGAAGGTGGTAGTGATGGTTAGTGTGTTTGGTGATTAATGGTGCAGTGATGGTTAGTGTTGGTGGTTATTAATGGTGGGTAGTATTGGTAGTGTGGTGATGGATAATGGTGGTAGTGAAGGTTAGGGTATTGGTGGTTAATGGTGGTATAGTGATTGGTTTAGTGGTGTTGGTGGTTAATAAGTGGTAGTGATGGTTTTAGTGGGTGTTGGTGATTAATGGTTGGTAGTGGATGGTTAATGGTGTTGATGGTAGTGGTGTTGGTGGGTGGTTAAATGGTGGTTTAGTGTGGTAAATTGATTGTTGTGGGTGGTTAATGGTGGTGGTGTGGTAAATTGATGTTGGGTGGGTGGTTTAATGGTGGTGGTGTTGGTAAAATGTGGTTGGTGGGGTGGTTAATGGTGGTGGTGTTGGTAAATGAATGTTGGTGGGTGGTTTAATGGTGGTGGTGTTGGTAAATGTGTTGGTGGGTGTTACTGGTGGTGGTGTTGGTTAAGGTTAATTGTTGGTGTGGATAGTAATAAATGGTAGTGATTTGCATGGTTTACCTGGAGTCTATTCCAAAAGAGTATTTTGGGTTCCTGGCCCAGACCAGGCCTTCCTGGTGGATGACTTGATCAACCAGGCTAATTCACGCTGGCCGCAAGAAGGCCCCAGTAGTCGGCTGATCAGGGACTGGGACTCGAGGAAACCTAAAAAGTTCCTTCTTTGAAGGACAGCCAGAAAATCTGGTGGTAATCCCCCTTCAGTATAGGTGGGAGGGCTGTTGAATCAGTCTGGACCGCTTACACTGTTTTTTCTCTGTGTACTCATGTTCCCCTGCTATATCATTCTTGGGTGTGTGTTGGCACCACATTCTGCTGAGCCTCTTACCTTGGTGTTGGTTGTAGTAAAATTTGTGTTATTTGGTGTATGGTTATTAGTTGACCTGTGTTGTGGATGGAAGTGGTGATGTTTTGGTAAATTATATGATGTTTGTGATGAATGGGTCTCTATATAGGGTTGATTGGTGGTTAGATGGGACAGGTGGGTGGGCGGTGATTGGTAGTGGTGGGGAGGAGTATTTGGTCAAGCTGAATAGGCGTGGTGACAGGGGTGGTGGGGTTGGAGTAGCATTTGTAAAAACTCCCTGCAGAAAAAATATATGCCAATGGAATTATTGTTGGTATGAAAGAGGAAGTAAAAGTGAGACACGGTAACAAGGTCAGTAGGGCTGAATAAAACTGAGGAGGGGAAAAAAAAAAGTGGGGATTAATTTACCGTGTGAGGGAGGTGAGGAAGAGAGAGGAGAGAGGAGTAAGTACTTGGAATAATGGAGTCCGTGGTGTGAATGTTGTAAGTCCACACAAGGGACTTATTTTGTGAGAAGAACTGTCTAACGTAACTACCTAGATTTAACCTTAAAAAAGGGTCCAAAAAACGTATATATTTACGTTTTTTCTAAACATCTGAAAGTTTATGTCTAAAAAAAAATGTTGATTCGTTTTTGGTTTTACATTTGAAAACATGGCAAAAAATTAAGACTTTCGTGCTTTTCCAGGTGTAGTGTATGGGTCGGAGGATGACAAACCAGAAGGCTCTTCCCCACTTCACTCCCTCCGGGCCTCTTAATGGCATGAAAACAAGGTGAACTAGATTGTATCTCGGTCGCTGCACGATCCGTTTAAAGCTATCCTCTTATTTCCGTAGACCCGTAGTGGAACTCAGAGCACGCGAGGTGTAATGTTAAACGTTTTTTTTTTTTGTTGGATGCGTAATAAACAGTGTAGTTTAATGTAAATAGGAATATTGCACCAATAATAAAGGTCATTGTATGCATTTTGCATTTCGGGCAGAGTGCGGCGTTAGCCCGTACGTAAGTTGATAATAATAATGCGGGTTAAACATTTACGCGTTGAAAGATTGTAAAGGGGATCAGGACAGGCATTCACAAGTCATCACATGGAAACTAGTATCCAAATTTCTTCAATGAAAATGGTAAATTGGGATATTACACAGCCCAAATATGGCTCAAACCTTTCAAAGAGCAAAAATACCAATATCCTAAAACACACAAGCACATTAAGATTGAAGCCACTCTGAAGTTGCATTATGATCACCTTGAAAGAGTTAAAGTTAATCAGTAGCGATACTCAAAAATTATGGCATGAAAAGTAGTATTTGTATTTATGTACGTTTTGAATAGGTTTGGACCAAGAACTGATCCTTAGGAACTTCACTCTTGCAAGATACTCAGACACACCTCAGTTGCGTACAACTCTCTCTTTCCTGTTTATGAGGTGGTCACTTATCCAGGCATGAAGTTTGTCTCCTATGTCTTGTGCTTTTATTTTACCCATTAATCTTCGATGGGGTACCTTGGCGAAGACCTGGAAATTTAGATACATTTCGTCTGTTGGGACTTCTTCACTCCAGTTTTTGCATATATCATCGAAAAACTCGAACAGGTCAACTATGATCTATTGTTCTGGAGTTCGTTCTAGTTTCAGGTTATTCGGTTATTATTTTCTAGATAGTTAACTATCTTATCCCTGGTAATAGTCGCCATCTACGTATCTAAAATTGACATCAGGTTGATGGGACGATGGTTGAGGCCACAAGCTTGTCCCCCTTATTAAAAATATGGAAGCAACATTTGCTAGTTTCCAGTTTATTGGCACCTTACCCGCTTTTAATGATTTGTTAAATGTTACCGTTAGTGGGTAAGTGATTTGGTATCTACATTCTTGTATAATTCTTGCATATATTTAATTCTTTGAGATATTTAATTCTTGCAGATATTTAATTCTTGCAGATATTTAATCTGATCCACTTGATTGGTTGGTATTCAGTTTCTCCAAGTATTTTATTTTGTCAAGGCTGAAAATTACGTAATACTTAACTTGTCAGTGTCAGGCCCTAAAAACAAATTGTGTGATGTTCAGCTGTAAATACTGTGTTGAGTATAAACGCCAGAGAGAGAGAGAGAGAGAGAAACGCAGAGGTAACCCAAGCTTTTAACCTAGGTGGTGTTACTGGTAGAGATAAGGAAGGTGGTGGTGGTAGTAATGGTGGTAGTTGTGATGGCTGTGGGGAATGTCTGCCAAACATACATCAGCTGGAGGGTCAGTGCCATAACAACTATCCCCTCATTACCACATTAGGCAAGTCTCGCCCTTGTCAAATACAAAACTTCATCTCCCTGACTGTGGTAGGCGAAGGCATGTTTCGCGCAGGTTTTCTGCTGGTACCTGTACCACACACTGGTACTTGTACCAACGACGATTGGTAGGACTATTGCGTCATTTAATGGTTCTATAGAAAGCCTAAATATGTATGCCATTTTGGGCGAAAATCCAGTCATGTAACTATGTCACTGGATCCAAAGAGCGGGTTACGTTACCGCTGAAGCATTAACACATATTAAAGCCCGTTTACCTGGCTTTATCGTAGGTTAATCACTGGAATTATCTGGGTGTTTATCGTAATTTGTCATTGGATTTACTGCTGTTTTACAAGATTTATTGGATTTAAAATAGGATTGTCTCTGTATTTGATGTGGATTTAACTTATGTTTAACATAGGTTTATTATGACTTTTAACAAAAAGAAATTTTATGGACGTACGTTGGTTTATTGTAAGTTTATATTTGGATAATTATTTTTTATAGCTAGGAATCACATTAGCTATCTTCATGCCACGTACGATACCCGTTTGCAGTGACATATTTCGTGTGAATAAGACACAGTATGCAGTTTATGGCATTTATTAAGAAGCAATTTCGTCAGATAATACACTGGGTAAACTAGTTAACAGCGTACCTAATTCTGTCTTGCATTCTTAAAGAACCCTTGTAAGCAGCAGCTCATCGGGATCCAAAGACTTGTTTTGCTTCGGTAGATCTACTTGTTAAATAACCGCGTCTCCAGTGACTATTACGACAGGGAGAAGTGGATGAAAGCAAGAGGGGTCAGGAGGCGAGAGGGAAGGCGTGAAGAATGTGAGTGAGAGAGGAGGAGAGTGGGATGGGTGAGGGAAGGTGTATAGTGCCCTTGTGGTCAGGTGGCAGAACCAGCGGTGATGGCTAGTGGCAGTAATGAGTGGTGGTGGTGATAGTAGTGGGGTGATGGGTAGTGGCTGTGGTAATGGTTAGCTTTACTATTTAAAAACATTAAAACATAAGAAAGAAGGAACACTGCATCAGGCCTATTGGCCCATACGAGGCAGGTCCAACTCTCTCACCGGCTTAAGCCAATGCCCTAACCTAGTCAGGTCAGGTCACATTCACTTAAGGAAGGAGCACGGCATCTGACCTAATAGCACAGGCTAGTCAGGTCCAACTCACACCCACCCGCATCCACTCATGTATTTATCTAACCTATTTTTAAAACTACACAACGTTTTAGCCTCGATAACTGTACTTGGGAGTTTGTTCCACTCATCCTCAAATCTATTACCAAACCAGTGCTTTCCTATATCCTTCCTGAATCTGAATTTTTCCAACTTAAAGCCATTACTGCCAGTCCTTTCTTGGCTAGATATTTACATCGCCTTTATTTATTCCTGTTTTCCATTTATACACCTCAATCATATCCTCCTTAATTCTACGCCTTTCTAGAGAGTGCAGATTTAGGGCCCTCAGTCTCTTCTCATAAGGAAGATTTCTGATACATGGGATCAACTTTGTCATCCTCCTTTGTACGTTTTCCAGTGCAATTATATCCATTCTGTAATACGGTGACCAAAACTGTGTAGCATAATCTAGATGAGGCCTAACCAAGGATGTATAGAGTTGAAGAGAAACCTATTATTTATGCTTTCTGATATGAAGCCAAGGATTTGTTAGCTTTATTGCGAACACTTATGTACTGTTGTCTTGGTTTTAGATTACTAATCAGAACTCCCAAATCCTTTTAACCAGAACTCCCAAATCCTTTTGGTGATGGTATTTTGATGATGCTAGTCAGCTAGTGGCTTTCCTTGTGCTTAACAGTATTTTGTAATATGTAAATCATACATTGTAAATTTACAAAGAAATAAAAATTTGAATTTGGTGGTGGTAAAAGTGGTAGTGATGGTTAGTGGTGTTGGTGGTTAACGGTGGTAGTGATGGTTAGTGGTGTTGATGGTTAACGGTGGTAGTGATGGTTAGTGGTGTTGATGGTTAATGGTGGTAGTGATGGTTAGTGGTGTTGGTAGTTAATGGTGGTAGTGATGGTTAGTGGTGTTGGTGGTTAATGGTGGTAGTGATGGTTAGTGGTGTTGGTGGTTAATGGTGGTAGTGATGGTTAGTGGTGTTGGTGGTTAATGGTGGTAGTTATGGTTAGTAGTGTTGGTGGGTGGTTAATGGTGGTAGTGATGGTTAGTGGTGTTGGTGGTTAACGGTGGTAGTGATGGTAGTGGTGTTGATGGTTAACGGTGGTAGTGATGGTTAGTGGTGTTGATGGTTAATGGTGGTAGTGATGGTTAGTGGTGTTGGTGGTTAATGGTGGTAGTTATGGTTAGTAGTGTTGGTGGGTGGTTAATGGTGGTAGTGATGGTTAGTGGTGTTGGTGGTTAACGGTGGTAGTGGTTAGTGGTGTTGGTGGTTAACGGTGGTAGTGATGGTTAGTGGTGTTGATGGTTAATGGTGGTAGTTATGGTTAGTAGTGTTGGTGGTTGGTTAATGGTGGTTATGGTTAATGGTGTTGGTGGATGGTTAAGGGGGGTAGTGATGGTTAGTGGTGTTGGTGGGTGGTTAATGGTGGTAGTGATGGTTAATGGTGTTGGTGGGTGGTTAAGGGTGGTGGTGAGGGTTAGTGGTGTTTGTGGGTGGTTAATGGTGGTGGTGTTGGTAATGGTTAATGGTATTGTATGGTATTATATTAATGGTATTGTATTTCGTTGGTTAATGGTATTGTATTTCGTTTGAGTCTTCATGTGTTAAAGCCGACAAGTAATGATTGTTTAAAATACAAAGGAACCCATTTCTTTCTCATAGTCATTAAGCTGTGGCCAAATTGTGAGAACTTCAGTAAAATCTATAAGATTATGTACTTTTACTCTCAGTGCATTTTTAAACCAAAAATATCTTAATTTTAGTAGAAGAAAATTAATAGAAATTTCCTAAAAATACTAGAAAGAACCTTTGGATGCATTTTGGATTTATAGTTATTTTTAAGCTTTTCTTATCCTTTTTTTGTTTTTTGACCTTTCAGTATGAATATATTGGTCCGTGAGGTGTCCCTCTCTCTTTTAAATTCCTGACTTCTTCCCTAAGAAATATATCATTTATTTTTCTGTTCATCCATTTGGGATCATATTTTTTTAACACATCGGTCGTCTCCCACCAAGGCAGGGTGACCCGAAAAAGAAGAAACACTTTCATCATCATTCACTCAGTCACTGTCTTGCCAGACATACCTACACTATACTGTAGTGCTTACACTACAGTGCCTGCGCTCCTCCAGAGCGCAGGCACTGTACTTCTCACCTCCAGGAGTAGAGTCCGGCTAACTGGTTTCCCTGAATCCCTTCATAAATGTTACTTTGCTCACACTAAACTTCACGTTAAGTCAAAAACCATTTGCCTCCAGTCGCTCCTATCTGACATGCTCACGCATGCTTTCTGGAAGTCTAAGCCCCTCACACATAAAACCTCTCTTATTCCTTCCCTCCAACCTTTCCTAGGATGACCCCTATCCCATCTTCCTTCCAGCACAGATTTATACGCCCTCCAAGTCATTCTATTTCGTTCCACCCTTTCCAAATGTCCGAACCACTTCAACAACCCCTTCTCAGCCCTCTGGATTCTATGCATAATATTCACGCCACACATTGCCCTCAAACACGACATCTTCACTGCCTTCAGCCTTCTCCTTGTTGTAACTTTCACCACCCTTGCTTAACACCCATATAAGAGCATTGGTACCACTATACTTTCATACATTCCCCTCTTTGCTTCTATGGATAACGTGCTTTGACCCCCACAGACTCCTCAATGCACTAATCACCTTTTTTCCCCTCATCAATTCTCTGATTCACCTCGTCTCTCATAGACCCATCTGCTGACAAGTCCTTATTTATTTTCTCTATTTTACTGTGGGGATAAAGGTTCATTTGGCATCTTGTACATTATTTTGGAAAATGTTAAACCCGCAGTTTCCATCGTTAGTATTTGGATGATCATTTTTGATCAAAATATTGGACAAGTTATCCCATTCTACACTAGCCGGGTTGTGGTGCATATGTTGGACTGCGGGCGATGGGCACTAACATCTTGATCTATCAGGGCAACAACCAGGCAGCTCGGTTTTTTACCGGGCCGCGGGGGTGATGACCTCCGGAAGCGACTCCAGGTAACCAGTCAAGTGTGCCCTAAGTCCATCATATTCTGCCGAGCGAAAACCTTTGACCTTTACTTCATTACTCTTATTCTTCCATGTCCATATATATCATATTTCCATAGGTTTCTCATGGATTTTATTAGGTTTACCGTAGATTTACTGTGGGTTATTCGAGGTTACCAGCGGTGGTGCTTGCCTTAACTGGTTGAAATTCTTTTCTTTGCAGACTTTACTGTGCGTTGTTAAATTAAGATAGATTAGCCCCTAGCATGGGCTGGTAGCAGAGGAGGCCTGTTCTAGTCCCCGAGATCGACATTTTTCTATACTGAATAACATTTCTGATTACCATTTTGTTGAAGGACAACAGCAGTGCGCTGCTACCCCCACACTCTGTATGACAGTAAGAGAGGGAACAGAGGCCAGTCAAATTTTACCTGTCATGTTCCTTGAGGGAACTGTACGATGTTATAAGCCGCAAAACTTGAGCAAGGCGATTAGGATATCGTAATGTAGTTCACTGTCAGTTTACTAGTTACGGCAGCTTCAGAGGCTGGAGTTACTATTACATGATATTTGCCATCTCTGAGTATAGCGTATCCCGGTTGAAAAAGATATAAAGCAGAACAGACCTTTTATAAAGACATTTCACTTGTGTAAGATACTCATAGATTTGAAAAAGCCTGTTACACAGGCGAAACGTTTCGATAAAAAAAATCTGTTCTTCAGTTGTCTATTTCAACTAACTCGTCGACTATGTCATCTCTCTCTCCATCATCCCCTGGTCTCTCCTACACACGGTGGAAAAGAGGATTTATGAAGACATCTTCGTCACCTGGAAAATCTTAAGAGGGACTGGTCCCAAATTTGCACACACAAATCTCTCCCTACGAAAGCAAAAGACTGGGCAGACGGTGCAGCATACCCCCAGTGAAAAGCAGGGGTACCATGAGTACGTTAAGAGAAAACAGTAAGTATCCGGGATCAAAGACTGTTCAACAGCCTTTCACCAGGCATTAGGGGAATTACCAATAGACCCCTGTGTGTCTTCAAGAGGGACCTGGACAGATACCTAAAGTCAATACCCGATCAGCTGGGTTGTGGTTCGTATGTACGTTGAACTATGTGCGATCAGCAGTAACAGCCTGGTTGATCAGGCCCTGATACACCGGAAGGCTTGGTCGAGGTCCGGGCCGCGGGGGCGTTGATCCCCGGAACGACCTCCAGGTAGACTTCCTGTAATCATCATAGAGATGCGGAAGCTGTATACAGGTTTATCATTCCCGTCATTCAGAATAGCTTAAGAACATTTAATAACTAGATTTTCTAAGCACTTTCGTATTTTTTTTTTTTTTTACATCTTAAGCAGAGTTTTGAGTGGGAGTAAGGAGACGGCAGGTAACATTTCTAAATATTTATCAAGTTCGTAAGAGGTGTAAGTACATTACACGATATAATTTTTTTATAGCCTAAGATGTTCATAATAAGGAGTTTATTAGGTGCTTATTAGTTTAGTAAATATTAATTTAGAACATTTCTACTCTCGTCCCCACCATTTTAAGATTATCATAGTTCTTAGGGTAGTGTGTGTGATGCATTTTAGTAGAACATTTTTAATACGATTATTTCCAGGAATGGGAAAAGTTTCTTAGAAAACTGAAGGCATCACGAATACTGTGATGGGATAACTGAGGATAAGGGTTATAAACGAGCTTTGCAACATGTGTTTTGAAGGTGTCTGTAATGTCTGCGGGGATACTTCCGGTGAAGAGTGACAAGTTGAGGGTAGTGGTGGTTAAATGCGAGTGAGGAGAGTGACCACGCTGGCATGATGGTGGTGTGAAAACTGGAGAAACGAGAGGTAGCAGAGGAGGAGGAAGATAAGAGAGAAAAAAGAGAAGGGAGAAGACAAGAAAAGCAAGTGTGGGTGCTTGTCTGGAACAACCCAGGCTGAGGTGGGGTGATTGATTATAGATTTACCTGACATCGCAACAGAGGGAACAGAGAAAGATTAGAAGGAGGAGGAGGAGGAGGTACAAGGATAATTGTAAGCAGGTGGAGGGTAGTGGTAGGGACCGACACCACCAGGAGTGAGGCTGGTGACGTCTCCCTTACACCATTACATGTATATCTTCATGCTCAGGACCGTTTGAGTTATGCAGTACTATAAATTTATTTAGGTACAATTACACACATGTTTTTGAAAGATTACAACTGTTTTCCAGGTCCTCGGCGTTGACTGATCCATAAGGGTTTAGCGAGTTTCCGGTATCATAATAATTTTGTTCCTACCAGTATGAGGGTTCCCGTGAGAACATTGTTTCAGTCCCTCGCCAGATGTCACCACCGCTGTTATGACTACCGACACAGTTTATTTACACGCCCAGTTCAGGACCTGCCACCGCATTATTTTAGAACTCGTGATCTTCTAACCTGTTGCTGCATGAATTATGCATCTGCCACTTCAGCGTAACCACCAGAGCTAGATATATGGGTAGTATTTCATGATTTAACCTACTGGGGGTATGACTAGGTGGGGCGGCCTACACTTAAGGGCCGGTTAGTGGTGCTTATGTTCCCGCTCAAGCGCTTGTTGCCTGGTGTTGGCACAGAGTGCGCAAGAACAATTTTCTTGACAAAGCATAGTACGAAAAGTAATGAACTTGTATGCCAGTGCAATTAGCTTGTAGTTGACGGAAACAGAAAAGTGATAAAAATGAAACGTGATAATAATAAGCAGCGGAATGTAACCGCACACGTTCCTTGAATATATATGTCG
The DNA here is from genome assembly GCF_026875155.1 of Cherax quadricarinatus. Taxonomy (NCBI): domain Eukaryota; kingdom Metazoa; phylum Arthropoda; class Malacostraca; order Decapoda; family Parastacidae; genus Cherax; species Cherax quadricarinatus. The sequence continues at coordinate 56,172,539 of NC_069403.1, forward strand.
TGCCCAATAAGTAAAAGTGGTCAATAAGCAAGAACTCGTTTAAAATTAAGTCCTTTCTAAAATTTTCTCTTATACATTTAAAGATATATTTTTTTTCATTTATGTTATTGTGAAAATTAATGATTTTGTACCAAAAGAACCTTAGGAAACTTACCTAACCTTATGATAACAAGTGACATTTAATTTAGCCTAATCCAACTAAATATATTTTATATAAGTTTACAATAATTTAATAAACAAACACAATGAAATGTATTTTTTTCGTTAGGTTCAGAATGATTTTTGCGAAATTATTGCATACACAAATTTTAGCTTATCTTATTCGGCAAGAAGAGCGTTGCTATTTAAGCCAAAAATCATAAGTTTTACCTGTTCGGCACGACATATATATATAGCGCCGTCCGTAGTACTTATGATAATATAACACGCACACGCAAGATCGTGCGGCGGAAAGCCGTGCTATTCTTGTGTTCAAAGTTCAGGTGATGTTGGTGTTGTGGGCTCGAGGTGCAAGTGATGATGGTGCGTAATTCTGTCATGGAGTGTTCAGAGTTCAAGTTCTCTGGTTCAAGTTCCGGCACCTCAGCTGTTTCTTATCCTGGTAGCAGACATAGATAAAAACACCAGTCACAGTCCTGTATCATCATTTGTAGATGACACTAAAATAAGCATGACAGTCACCTCCTGGAGTTTACCTGGAGAGGGTTTCGGGGGTCAACGCCCCCGCGGCCCGGTCTGAGATAAGGCCTCACGGTGGATCAGGGTCTGATCAACCAGGCTGTTACTGCTGGCCGCACGCAAGCTAACGGTTGGTCAGTAGAAGACACTGAAGAACTACAGAAAGATATATACAGGGTTTTCCAGTGGGCAGTGGAAAACATGACGTTCAGTGGTGATAAATTCCAGCTGCTTAGATATGGAAAGAATAAAGAACTAAAGAAGGACCTTGCCAGATAGAATGAAAGGAACACGTGAAAGATCTGGGAGTAATTATGTCAGCTGACTTTTCTTTCAAAGAATACAATAAAGCAAATGTCACAACAGCCAGGAAGATAACGGGATGGATAATGAGAAATTTTAAAACAAGAGATATAGTGCCAGTGATGACACTGTTCACATCGTTTGTGCTCTATCGGTTAGAATATTATTGAGTGTTGATGGTCTCGTTTAAGACAGAAGAGATGTCAGAGCCAATAAAGTATTTATTTACTGGGAACTCCTTAAAGCCCTAACTATGTGCTCACTGGATCGGAGGAGAGAGACATGACAATATATACCTAGAAAGTACTTGAGAGGCATGTCACGAACCATAAAAACACGCTGGAGTGATGGGTGAATATCAAAATGGTATACAGTACCGACAAGTGATATTGGACGAATTGCAAAATAAACCCAGTGAAAGTATGAGGCGCCTTGGGCACAGTAAAGAAGCATTGTATCAACATCCACGGCCCCAGACTATTCGACATCTTACCACAAGATATCAGAAACTGTAGAAGTCTTCAAGAGGAAACAGGACATGTATCTTCACCAGGTGCCATATCACCCAGGCTGTGATGGATGTGTGGAGCTGCGGGCCTCCAGCAGCCACAGCCTGGTTGGCCAAGCAAGCACCAGACGAGTCTGGCTCAATTCCGGCTCTGGGAGTAGAAAAACTCGAAAATCATAAAAGGCATATCAAGGGTAAGGCAGGTGGTAGGGTGCGTGCTGCTGTTGTGATATGTTCAAAGTTCAAGTGGTGGTGTGTTCAAAGTTCAAGTGGTAGTGTGTTCAAAGTTCAAGTGGTAGTGTGTTCAAAGTTCAAGTGGTAGTATGTTCAAAGTTCAAGTGGTAGTATGTTCAAAGTTCAAGTGGTAGTGTGTTCAAAGTTCAAGTGGTAGTATGTTCAAAGTTCAAGTGGTTTGGGTGGTGGTGTTGCATGCTGGTGTTGCGGAGTGTTCAAAGTTCAGGAAGCGCAATTAAAACGTGGTATAACTCATGTCAGTATGTAACGTTTGAGACAGTGATCATGAGGATCATGACTACAGAGAATTATTACACCACCTGGTCCTGCTGGAAGCGTTGGAGGACCCTCGAAACCGGTTGCATAACCATTTTTCTATTATAATATATATATATATATATTATATATATATATATATATATATATATATATATATATATATATATATATATATATATATATGCAATAAAATCACAGTAAACAGATGATTTCAGAATATGCAAAACAACCACTGTGAAAGAATAGAGAAATTCCAAGCGCTTTCGTGACTACTCACATTATCAAGGAACAATGAAAGTAAAGCATCAGAGGAAGGTATATAAAGGGTCTAGGACACACCTCACTATCAGATCCCACAACAAAGTAACACCTGACGCGCGACATATATATATATATATATATATATATATATATATATATATAATATATATATATAATATATGTCGTGCCGAATAAGCAGAACTTGCGATCTTGGCTTAAATAACAACGCTCATCTTGCCATATAGGACAAGCTAAAATTTATGTATGCAATAATTTCGCCAAAATCATTCTGAACCTAACGAAAAAAAATATATTTCATTGTGTTTAGTATTAAATTACTGTAGATGTTTTTAAAATATATTTAGTAGGATTAGGCTAAAATAAATTGCGCTTGTTAGAATAAGGTTAGGTAAGTTTTCCAAGATTCTTTTGGTGCAAAATAATTTTTTTTTACATTAACATTAATGAAAAAAATATATCTTTAAACGTATAAGAGAAAATTTCAGAAAGGACTTAATTTTAAATGAGTTCTTGCTAATAGACCAGTTTTACATATTCGGCACGACACACACACACACACACACCATATATATATATATATATATATATATAGAAAGATCGCAGTCAGCAGGATTCGAAACTACTACTGAGGATGGTCAAGATTCTCAGGCAGCGCTCTAGTCCACTCAGCCACACAAATGCCACATAGACTGGGCAGCTGGTTCACAAGCCATGTTTCTTTCCCAGCCCGGGCACGTCTGTCAGCCTCAAATATGGATTCAAGCTATTTCAATCTCCTCCTGTATGTTCTGACCTCTCAAGCGATTTTTATATCAATACACCACGCAAAAACAAGAGACTGAAATAGCTTGAATCCATGTTGTACTGGCCCGCCTCATAGTGAGTCAGAACCACATGACGCCTTAGACCACAGGACCACCCAGTTCTACGTAGTATTGGGTGGTCCTATGGTCTAAGGCGTCATGTGGTTCTGGCTCACCATGAGGCGGGCCAGTACAACATGGGTTCAAGTCCTTGGCTAGTGCAGTGTTGTTATTGATCAATACCACTCGTCCGTGGTCACAATAATATATATATAAAATATATATATATAATATATATATATATATATATATTTATATTTTTTTATTATCACACTGGCCGATTCCCACCAAGGCAGGGTGGCCCGAAAAAGAAAAACTTTCACCATCATTCACTCCATCACTGTCTTGCCAGAAGGTGCTTTACACTACAGTTTTTAAACTGCAACATTAACACCCCTCCTTCAGAGTGCAGGCACTGTACTTCCCATCTCCAGGACTCAAGTCCGGCCTGCCGGTTTCCCTGAACCCCTTCACAAATGTTACCTTGCTCACACTCCAACAGCACGTCAAGTATTAAAAACCATTCGTCTCCATTCACTCCTATCAAACACGCTCACACACGCCTGCTGGAAGTCCAAGCCCCTCGCACACAAAACCTCCTTTACCCCCTCCCTCCAACCTTTCCTAGGCCGACCCTACCCCGCCTTCCTTCTACTACAGACTGATACACTCTTGAAGTCATTCTGTTTCGCTCCATTCTCTCTACATGTCCGAACCACCTCAACAACCCTTCCTCAGCCCTCTGGACAACAGTTTTGGTAATCCCGCACCTCCTCCTAACTTCCAAACTACGAATTCTCTGCATTATATTCACACCACACATTGCCCTCAGACATGACATCTCCACTGCCTCCAGCCTTCTCCTCGCTGTAACATTCATCACCCATGCTTCACACCCATATAAGAGTGTTGGTAAAACTATACTCTCATACATTCCCCTCTTTGCCTCCAAGGACAAAGTTCTTTGTCTCCACAGACTCCTAAGTGCACCACTCACTCTTTTCCCCTCATCAGTTCTATGATTCACCTCATCCTTCATAGACCCATCCGCTGACACGTCCACTCCCAAATATCTGAAATACATTCACTTCCTCCATACTCTCTCCCTCCAATCTGATATCCAATCTTTCATCACCTAATATTTTTGTTATCCTCATAACCTTACTCTTTCCTGTATTTACTTTTAATTTTCTTCTTTTGCACACCCTACCAAATTCATCCACCAATCTCTGCAACTTCTCTTCAGAATCTCCCAAGAGCAGTGTCATCAGCAAAGAGCAACTGTGACAACTCCCACTTTATGTGTGATTCTTTATCTTTTAACTCCACGCCTCTTGTCAAGACCCTAGCATTTACTTCTCTTACAACCCCATCTATAAATATATTAAAGAACCACGGTGACATCACACATCCTTGTCTAAGGCCTACTTTTACTGGGAAATAATTTCCCTCTTTCCTACATACTCTAACTTGAGCCTCACTATCCTCGTAAAAACTCTTCACTGCTTTCAGTAACCTACCTCCTACACCATACACCTGCAACATCTGCCACATTGCCCCCCTATCCACCCTGTCATACGCCTTTTCCAAATACATAAATGCCACAAAGACCTCTTTAGCCTTATCTAAATACTGTTCACTTATATGTTTCACTGTAAACACCTGGTCCACACACCCCCTACCTTTCCTAAAGCCTCCTTGTTCATCTGCTATCCTATTCTCAGTCTTACTTTTAATTCTTTCAATAATAACTCTACCATACACTTTACCAGGTATACTCAACAGACTTATTCCCCTATAATTTTTGCACTCTCTTATATATATATATATATATATATATATATATATATATATATATATATATATAATGTATATATATATATAATATATATATATATATATATATATATATATATATATATATATATATATATATATATATAATATATATATATATATATATAATATATATATATATATATATACATATAAAACCAGGATGCCTTGATGCAGATAAATAAATTTTGAGCTACGGAATTTGAGCTCCGCTTATTTCCTCGCATTATCTTCCATTCTCCAGGTGCTGCACGCCCCTCTAGGTTAAACGCTTTCCTTTGATGATTATACAGCTGATGAAGATTATATAATAATAATAATAATAATAATAATAATAATAATAATAATATTAATAATGGTAACTTAGTTCTTTCTCCTTTCACTTCTTCAGCCTGTCTTTCTTCTCAAACTTATCTTAATTCCTCGGCAGCCAACGATGGCACAGCACCAGAAAGACAATCAACACTACCACAATAATGGCCGTTTCGTTAATCTGACATCAAATACGTGAAGAACTTTTTCAGACACCACACGTGAGGTTGTGAGCGTCGGCTTGTGCACGTACCAGTGATGCTATCAAAAGGGGTGTCAGACTAGTCTTTATGGGGGGGTGAAGTTGTGTAGGGGGGAAAGGATGTTGTTGATGCGAGGTAGAGAGGGAGGGGAGAGCAGGGAAGGAGTGTTGATGTGTGGCAGAGAAACAGGCCGAGAGATGTTGATATCTGAGACAGAGAGGGAGAGAGAGAGAGAGAGGGGGAGAAAGAGGGAGAGAGAGAGAGAGAGGGGGAGAGAGAGGGAGAGAGAGAGACTGTTAGTTACCATTTTGTCCTAGGCACATGTCGATTAGACACTAGTCCTGTGTGTGTGTACTCACCTATTTGTACTCACCTATTTGTGGTTGCAGGGGTCGATTCACAGCTCCTGGCCCCGCCTCTTCGCTGATTGCTACTAGGTCCTCTCTCTCCCTGTGTGTGTGTGTGTGTGTGTGTGTGTGTGTGTGTGTGTGTGTGCGTGTACTCACCTAGTACTCACCTAGTTGAGGTTGCGGGGGTCGAGTCCGAGCTCCTGGCCCCGCCTCTTCACTGATCGCTACTAGGTCACTCTCCCTGAGCCGTGAGCTTTATCATACCTCTGCTTAAAGCTATGTATGGATCCTGCCTCCACTACATCGCTTCCCAAACTATTCCACTTACTGACTACTCTGTGGCTGAAGAAATACTTCCTAACATCCCTGTGATTCATCTGTGTCTTCAACTTCCAACTGTGTCCCCTTGTTGTGTGTGTGTGTGTGTGTTTGTACTCGCCTGTTTGTGGTTGCAGGGGTCGAGACATAGCTCTTGGCTCCACCTCTTCACTGATCGCTACTAGGTCCTCTCTCTCCCTGCTCCATGAGCTTTATCATACCTCCTCTTAAAACTATGTATGCTTCCTGCCTCCACTACATCATTTGACAGACTATTCCACTTCCTGACAACTCTATGACTAAAGAAATACTTCCTAACATCTTTTCGACTCATCTGACTCTTCAACTTCCAATTGTGACCTCTTTCTGTGTCCAATTCTGGAACATCCTGTCTCTGTCCACCTTATCTATTCCTCTCAGTATTTTGTATGTCGTTATCATGTCTTCCCTCACCCTCCTGTCCTCCAGTGTCGTCAGGCCTTTTTCTCTTAACTTTTCTTCGTATGACATACCCCTTAGCTCTGGAACTAGTCTTGTTGCAAACCTTTGACTTTCTCTAATTTCTTGAAGTGCTTGACCAGGTGGGGTTTCCAAACTGGTACTTCATATTCCAGTATGAGACTGACGTACACGGTGTACAGAGTCTTGAACAATTCCTTGCTAAGGTATCGGAACACTATTCTTAGGTTTGCCAGGCGCCCATGTGCTACAGCAGTTATCGGTGCGAGTGTGTGTGTGTGTGTGTGTGTGTGTGTGTGTGTGTGTGTGTGTGTGTGTGTGTGTGTGTGTGTGTATGTGTATGTGTTTGTATGTGTGTGTACTCACCTAATTGTAGTTGCAGGGGTCGATACTCAGCTCCTGGCTTCGAATATAGCTTCTGCTAGTGCTGTTGAAGTGGATACCTCAGGACCGTGTTGTAGGTGTCTTGTTTGTCAGGAGAAATGGCCCTCTCGGTGGAAATTTTGGCCATTTGACCGAAGCCTTCCACTGGCTTAACGATTAGGTTGAATGATACGGTCACTACATGTGGCGGACACTGTATGCAATGAAAGAACAACTACAGTCACTCTGTATAAATATTACTGCTACCAGATACGTTAACACACTAGGACATATTTAATAGAAAAGGTTACGGTTCTGGAAACTTAAATCACAATCCTTGATCAAGGTCCTGGGAGCTAAATCAAGGTCCCAGGACGGAAACTTGTGTATGCTGCTGTTTGCCCACGTGTCTTGTTAATGCACTTGTTGGTTGCAGTTAACATTGTGTGTACCAAAAATATTTTTGACTGTTTAATGAGAAATGGAAAAAAGTGACTAGTTTTAAGGATTATAAAATTAATTACGATACATTAGTGCTTATAAAAATATATGAAGAAGAAAGACATACGGTGTAAATCAAGTTGTTATTGGAATAACGTTTGACTGTATAGAACTTTTATGAAGTCATGATTTTTCACAATAATACCCCTCACTTAGGAGAGGATCCATATGGCGACGTTTCGGTCCCTCTTGAACCATTATCAAGTCATAGTAGTCCAGAAAGGACGAGGTTCTTCTCCTAATGCGCGTTATTTATGACATGTTTCAGTAACGGTACTGCGACTTCTTATTTCATTCCTTATATCATGATTCCTTAAAGCTCTGTATAGCGAAATGTTGTCCAAATGAAAGCTTTATTTACAACGTATATCTTTTCTTCACTATTGTTGGCAGTAAGCCACTTAGATCTAAAAACATATTGACAGAAATTACGACTGAGTGGCTGGGGACACGCAAGTGAAAGTTGACAAGACTGATTTCCTTTTTTTTTGTTTAATACGCTCACTCATTTGACTTCCACACGACCTACATATAGTTTTACCTCATTCACTCTTCCGTGTAGGATCTTTTTATTTTTTATTTTTATTTTCTGTTGGATCATTGAGAGTTTCCGTAGCGTAACAACGAAGGGGAACGGGAGGTTGCTAGTTCCCATATAATTGGTCTGGTAACAGGGAGCCGAGAATGATTCATTCCCTTAGGTCAGGTTTGTCAGGAAACAGGACAAGTGTTTCGAGAAGCGGGTCTTAATCATAAGATTGCCCTGCCACTGGAGCTTTTGGTCATCTGACCAAGACCTTTCTCTGTCTTACCGGTCCAACCTCCCCTTTAAAAATTATGGTAATTAATTTATTCTTATTTGCTAAATGACAGATAAATATTAATGCGTTCCAAGGCATCCAGAGGCAAATGTACAACATTTTGATTCATTATTAGGTTTTCTTCATTATTAAAGTTATATTTCGCATGTCTGTGTCCCTAACCATGAGTTGTTACTTGAGTACTTCCCAGCATCTGCTAGAAGTTAGTACCTGAGTACTTCCCAGCATCTGCTAGAAGTTAGTACCTGAGTACTTCCCAGCATCTGCCAGAAGTTGGTACTTGAGTACTTCCCAGCATCTGCCAGAAGTTGGTACCTTACCTGGAGGTTACCTGGAGGTTATTCCGGGGATCAACGCCCCCGCGGCCCGGTCCACGACCAGGCCTCCCGATGGATCAGGGCCTGATCAACTAGGCTGTTACTGCTTGCCGCACGCAGTCCAACGTACGAGCCACAGCCCGGCTGATCCGGCACTGACTTTAGGTATCTGTCCAGCTCTCTCTTGAAGGCAGCCAGGGGTTTATTGGCAATTCCCCTAATGCTTGATGGGAGGCTGTTGAACAGTTTTGGGCCCCGGACACTTATGGTGTTTTCCATAGTGTACCAATGGCGCCCCTACTTTTTATTGGCGGCATTTTGCATCGCCTGCCCAGTCTTTTACTTTCGTAGGGAGTGATTTCTGTGTGCAGATTTGGGACCATTCCTTCCAAGATTTTCCAAGTGTAGATTATGATATATCTTTCCCTCCTGCGTTCCAACGAGTACAAGCCAAGTGCTTCCAAGCGTTCCCAGTAGTTAAGGTGCTTGACAGAACTTATACGTGCAGTAAAGGATCTCTGTACACTCTCTAGATCTGCGATTTCACCTGCTTTGAATGGAGATGTTAACGTACAGCAGTATTCCAGCCTAGAGAGAACAAGTGATTTGAAAAGGATCATCATGGGCTTGGCATCTCTCGTTTTGAAAGTTCTCATTATCCTGAGTACTTCCCAGCATCTGCCAGAAGTTGGTACCTGAGTATTTCCCAGCATCTGCCAGAAGTTGGTACCTGAGTACTTCCCAGCATCTGCAAGAAGTTGGTAACTGAGTACTTCCCAGCATCTGCTAGAAGTTGGTACCTGAGTACTTCCCAGCATCTCCCAGAAGTTGGTACCTGAGTACTTCCCAGCATCTGCCAGAAGTTGGTACTTGAGTGCTTCCCAGCATCTGCCAGAAGTTGGTACCTGAGTACTTCCCAGCATCTGCTAGAAGTTGGTACCTGAGTACTTCCCAGCATCTGCCAAAAGTTGGTACCTGAGTACTTCCCAGCATCTGCCAGAAGTTGGTACCTGAGTACTTTAGAGCATCTGCCAGAAGTTGGTACTTGAGTACTTCCCAGCATCTGCCAGAAGTTGGTACCTGAGTACTTCCCAGCATCTGCCAGAAGTTGGTACCTGAGTACTTCCCAGCATCTGCCAGAAGTTGGTACCTGAGTACTTCCCAGCATCTGCCAGAAGTTGGTACCTGAGTACTTCCCAGCATCTGCCAGAAGTTGGTACTCGAGTACTTCCCAGCATTTGCCAGAAGTTGATAATTGAGTACTTCCCAGCATCTGCCAGAAGTTGGTACCTGAGTACTTCCCAGCATCTGCCAGAAGTTGGTACCTGAGTGCTTCCCAGCATCTGCCAGAAGTTGGTACCTGAGTACTTCCCAGCATCTGCCAGAAGTTGATATCTGAGTACTTCCCAGCATCTGCCAGAAGTTGGTACCTGAGTACTTCCCAGCATCTGCCAGAAGTTGGTACCTGAGTACTTCCCAGCATCTGCCAGAAGTTGGTACCTGAGTACTTCCCAGCATCTGCCAGAAGTTGGTACCTGAATGCTTCCCAGCATCTGCCAGAAGTTGGTACCTGAAGTACTTCCAGCATCTTCCAGAAGTTGGTACCTGAGTACTTCCCAGCATCTGCCAGAAGTTGGTACCTGAGTACTTCCAGCATCTGCCAGAAGTTGGTACCTGAGTACTTCCCAGATCTTCCAGAAGTTGGTACCCGAGTACTTCCCAGCATCTGCCAAGTTGGTACCTGAGTACTTCCCAGCATCTTCCAGAAGTTGGTACCTGAGTACTTCCCAGCATCTGCCAGAAGTTGATACCTGAGTACTTCCCAGCATCTGCCAGAAGTTGATACCTGAGTACTTCCCAGCATCTGCCAGAAGTTGGTACCTGAGTACTTCCCAGCTTCTGCCAGAAGTTGATACCTGAGTACTTCCCAGCATCTGCCAGAAGTTGGCACCTGAGTACTTCCCAGCATCTGCCAGAAATTGGTACATGAGTTCTTCCCAGCATCTGCCAGAAGTTGGTACCTGAGTACTTCCCAGCATCTGCCAGAAGTTGGTACCTGAGTACTTCCCAGCATCTGCCAGAAGTTGTACCTGAGTAAATTCCCAGCATCTTCCGGAAGTTGGTACCTGAGTACTTCCCAGCATCTTCCAGAAGTTGGTACCTGAGTACTTCCCAGCATCTGCCAGAAGTTGGTACCTGAGTACTTCCCAGCATCTACCAGAAGTTGGTACCTGAGTACTTCCCAGCATCTGCCAGAAGATGGTACTTGAGTACTTCCAGCATCTGCCAGAATTGGTACCTGAGTACTTCCCAGCATCTGCAGAAGTTGGTACTGAGTACTTCCCAGTATCTGCAGAAGTTGGTACCTGAGTACTTCTAGCATCTGCCAGAAGTTGGTACCCGAGTACTTCCCAGCATCTGCCAGAAGTTGGTACCTGAGTACTTTCCAGCATCTGCCAGAAGTTGGTACTTGAGTACTTCCCAGCATCTACAGAAGTTGGTACCTGAGTACTTCCCAGCATCTGCCAGAAGTTGGCACCTGAGTACTTCCCAGCATCTGCCAGAAGTTGGTACTCGAGTACTTCCCAGCATTTGCCAGAAGTCGATACCTGAGTGCTTCCAGCATCTGCCAGAAGTTGGTTCTGAGTACTTCCCAGCATCTGCAGAAGTTGATACCTGAGTACTTCCAGCATCTGCCAGAAGTTGGTACCTGAGTATTTCCCTTCATCTGCCAGAAGTTGGTACCCGAGTACTTCCCAGCATCTGCCGAAGTTGGTACCTGAGTACTTCCAGCATCTGCCAGAAGTTGTACCTGAGTATTCCCAGCATCTGCCAGAAGTTGGTACCTGAGTACTTCCTAGCATCTGCCAGAAGTTGGTACTTGAGTACTTCCCAGCATCTGCCAGAAGTTGGTACTTGAGTACTTCCCAGCATCTGCCAGAAGTTGGTACCTGAGTACTTCCCAACATTGCCAGAAGTTGGTACTTGAGTACTTCCCAGCATCTGCCAGAAGTTGGTACCTGAGTACTTCCCAGCATCTGCCAGAAGTTGGTACTTGAGTACTTCCCAGCATCTGCCAGAAGTTGGTACCTGAGTACTTCCCAGCATCTGCCAGAAGTTGGTACCTGAGTACTTTCCAGCATCTGCCAGAAGTTGGTACTTGAGTACTTCCCAGCATCTACCAGAAGTTGGTACCTGAGTACTTCCCAGCATCTGCCAGAAGTTGGCACCTGAGTACTTCCCAGCATCTGCCAGAAGTTGGTACTCGAGTACTTCCCAGCATTTGCCAGAAGTCGATACCTGAGTGCTTCCCAGCATCTGCCAGAAGTTGGTTCCTGAGTACTTCCCAGCATCTGCCAGAAGTTGATACCTGAGTACTTCCCAGCATCTGCCAGAAGTTGGTACCTGAGTATTTCCCTTCATCTGCCAGAAGTTGGTACCTGAGTACTTCCCAGCATCTGCCAGAAGTTGGTACCTGAGTACTTCCCAGCATCTGCCAGAAGTTGGTACCTGAGTACTTCCCAGCATCTGCCAGTCTAACAGTCATTTTTCTGTAAGAACTCATGTTTTAAGTTTTAGTGGTAATTATATATACTGTGTTCAGCAACTATATGAAGTAATTGTAAAATGCGAAATGGCTAATATTCTTTCCCTAGTAATATAACAATGCTCAGTGGGGTCTGATAAAGACCCATTGTGACCTCTGTAATCCTGTGTTTTGCGCTACCGGTCACAGGATGAGCTGCGGGTGCACAATGAACTAGCCGTTCATGCAGCACCACTAAAACTAACTCACTTGACCACACTCCCTGGAAGCAAACAATATATACTGTCAGGTTTTGACGGATATGCAGGTCTACTGGCAGCAGGAGCTTGGTTGATTAGGGAGTCAGCCAGGATTTCTGGCTGACACACTAATCAGCCAAGGTAGGTTGGTAGAAGAACCCTGGAAACGGGTCACAGGTATGTTCAAGCTGGGTTTACCGTTCTCGTGAGGTTCTTGTGATGCTGTAAGATAGTAAGGTAGAATGCAGGTAAGCCTACTAATAACGTGAGTTTAAGGTATTGAAGTTTTATAACTCGCTTACCGCGAGTTTAATCCTACCCTTGCCGTGGTTTGTTTACAATCATGTCATTACGATTTCGTGAGTCATCAGGTCCATTATCGTTAGTTTGCTAGGTCTCAGGCTTATACTCCGCAAGAGTAATTAAGTCCATAGTTCACCTGGACACACATACAGATTTTAATCTCCAAAGAAGAAATAAAACTCTCATTGTATATACATTGATATATATAACCCTCTCCCTCATACACTCTGAGAGTTACATACCTTTCAATGTAAGTACGCTAAGAGATGCACAACTCTCAGTATATATATATATATATATATATATATATATATAATATATATATATATATATATATATATATATATATATATATATATATTGATTTGCAAGGCTTAAAGCCTGTAGACTGCACGAGGATCATTAAGGCTGCATTTCACCCGTACGCTATTAGTCAAGAATATTTCCATCCCTAAATCAGAGATTAAGGAAAGTAGGGTATATATATATATATATATATATATATATATATATATATATATATATATATATATATATATATATATATATATATATATATATATATATATATATATATATATAATAGAGAGTAAAATTAATACTAATAATATATTGTGTGTATACAGTACTGTATATAAAATGTATGTGTATGTGTTTGCGTGTGTGAAGAGGAGGAGGGTTATGGTATTGACAAGGGTAGCAGACGTGGTTTATAAGTTAAATTTAAGTTCAATGCCACTAGTGACTCGACAAAGGGGTTGATGGGTGCCTGGCGCCTGCCTCCCTCCCTCCCGCCTCGCTACACTACACTCTCCCAGCCTAACACGTCATACGCTCTCATATTCGTATACTGATGAAGTTTAATCAGCGTGACTTGCCAAACGTTGTTCCTTACTTTATTACCTGACCTATCTGTTACCTGTTAGTGGTTCTGGCGATTACCTTCTCCACGGCCCGGTATCAGACCAGGCCTCCTCGGTTGGAAGAGAAATATTTTCCAGATTAAGAAGTATTCTGAGGCGCATAGGAAGGCAAAGGTAAGTGTAAGCTGAATGCAAGTAGTTGTTTGTAAGATTTACATGTCATCCTACAAATCCACGAGACACAAAGTGTCTTTGTTTTCTGCCAGAGTGCAAAAAATTAGCATGTTTTCTTTCCACAAATTCTGCTTGATGTTTCGTCCTTCAAGGAACATAACTAAACATATTATAGTTATGGAAATTCTTAGTATACTTAAATTGAGCTATATTACCTTAGGTAAACGTTATCAAGTTAGACCAGGTTTCTACCTTCTTTTTTTGCTACACAATATAAATACTGTCATATTAAGAAACAGAAATACTCTAACAGTTTTAACATTAGGAAGAAGAGGTAAATATTAATACTTTCTGTTCTTTTTCACTAGACTACCAAATTAGTGTCTGTAAATCGAATTATAGATTAGTTAAAATTACATAGAATTTATAACATTGGTCCTGATAAACATAGGCCAGAGTTGAGTAAATTCAGATATGTTTTCATTATTTAAATTGGTTGCCTGATGAGTAAGACACATGTGCAACACCTGAATGTCTTTATTAGTGACTTCAAAATTGAGTACAGAGATTACATACTGGAGAATGTGGAAAACAATGTAATCAGTCCCCCATCCTTGCTAAAAACTGTTCAGTCTCTTAGTTTTAATTAATCTGAGGCTATAGTATATGTGTCCGTCCATCCTCCTGCCTCTGCGTCATAGGCAGGAGGCTGGGTATGTCTGACTGACTAATATACGTCCAGTTACTATTACTGGTACAGTGCTGTTCTCTGTCATCTCCAGTTTCCTATCTTTCTTATGAATTCCGTGAATTCCCCCACCGTTGCTGACTGTGGTTTTATGTACGAGGATAATTACCAAATTCTTGTTCTCCACTTTGATATTTATTACTTATTTATTGTTCTGTATGAGAATTACTCCTACAAAGAGTCCTGTCAGTCTTATGACTTACTTGCTCTCTCCTGTTTATATATTGTTGAAATTTTGTACCCACTTGTCCTCGTATCCTAGTCCATCAAAATAAAACGAGTACGCTATTTCGTTAAAAATTGATGTTTAATTGGCAACTGTTTCCTTCCTCAGCTGAGAGCTGTTTCCCTCATCAGCTCATTTTAAAACCTAAACCCTATCAGGTCTCACCCGAAACTCGATCTACCAATCGATATATATGTAGGTCCCAATTAATGGAAGGAGCTCAGGGAGCTCTTGGAAGACTGAACCTGTTTTCCATGCCAGTCAGAAGCCGAACCAAGTTGCTCATCCTCTCCGACGAATGTCCAAGCCACAGCATCATCATCATCATCATCATCATCATCATCATCATCAACAGCAGGAGCATTCTTATTGGTGGTAGTAGTAGTAGTATTATCATTATATTATTATTATCATCATTATTATTCTGTTGCTTTTAAGATATTATCATTCCGTGATAAATAAACTGAATTAGACATGCAATAAACAGAAATAAAATAGAAATGCGATTAACTTGCATATTTTTCTTCTTTCTCAAACTTAACAAACTTATATATTTTAAGAGAGATCAATAACAAGGTGTAATTTCTTTTTATAGACAGGCATCACGAACGAGCCTTACCACAATTATTTTCATGTACGTGTACGTGTGTGCGTTCAGGTAATCAAGAGTGTGTGTGTTTATAGACTTATGTACTTGTCTATTTGTAATTGCAGGGGTCGAGTTTTAAATTATATCCCTATTGACTGCACCAGGGTCATTAAGGTTATATATATATATATATATATATATATATATATATATATATATATATATATATATGATCATGTCTGCCTTAATATCGAAAAGTAGGGAGATCTACCTCTTTTAGTGAATGTGTTTATGTATGGTACGTTATGCACCTGTCTGTGTTCATGCATTTCTTCCCTATGTTAACGCGCCTCCCCCCCCCCCCCCCCCCCCCACACAGTTTTTCCTCTGTTCTATTGCAGTTCATGCTTGTGTAGTCAACTGCTGGTGCTTGAAGCCATTGTTGACGTTTACAAGATGAACATAATGACTGGTAGAGACGGTGGTAGTTTGTAGCACTAAGGCGTGGTCCACTGTATGAGAAGGAGACAGAGAGAGAGAGAGAGAAAACGTGTTTTATTTTGACTCAATGCCTGCGGATGTTCCAGCCACTCAAGTGGTTGAACGTGCAGGGAACACTCTCGTGAACAAAATTTGAACACTTTCGTTATCAAAGGTTGAAAATTAATGGACAATGTTTTAGAATTCTTATTTACAGTGAATAAACACCCATTAATTAAAAGTTGAACACCCTTATAAACAAAAGTTCAACACCCTAATGAACAGTAGCTAAAACAGAAAGTGAAATACTACTGAACAAAACTTAAATAGACACATGAGCGAAAAAAAAGTTGAAATCCAACGTAAGGGATACACAGACACACACACACACACACGAGACGAGGCTAAACAGACGTGTGGAAGGTATTAACAAGATACGTGTGTAGCCAGCAAGCAGGCAGCCTGGCCCTTACTGTATCCTGCCTCATTATATTTCACCTGAGTGATGCGCGCGCACACACACACACACACACACACACACACACACACACACACACACACACACACACACACACACACACACACACACACACACACACACACACACACGCACACACAGGAAGTATTTCTTCAGCCACAGAGTAGTCAGTAAGTGGAATAGTTTGGGAAGCGATGTAGTGGAGGCAGGATCCATACATAGCTTTAAGCAGAGGTATGATAAAGCTCACGGTTCAGGGAGAGTGACCTAGTAGCGATCAGTGAAGAGGCGGGGCCAGGAGCTCGGACTCGACCCCCGCAACCTCAACTAGGTGAGTACACCAACACAGAACACAGCACACACACACACACACACACACCACACACTACACACACACACACACACACACACACACACACACACACACAAAGGTATGATAAGGCTCTTGCAGCAGGGAGAGAGTGGATCTAGTAGCGACCAGCGAAGGGTGGGACCAGGAGCTATGAATCTACCCCTGAAACCACATATATGTGAGTACATATTGGCGAATACACACACTGTATAGAGCTTTATGATGTGATGAGGCTCTACACAGAGCTGTGTTGCTCTGGACCAAGAGTCTGCCACAATTGTTGGCAGTATCTGTCATCCTACACACTAGACGTCTGATGCGATTTTAAGAATATTACAGTGGAGGAACACTGAACAGTCTTACTTGCCCTTGCTAGGGAAACCTCACTCACACCCACCCACACTCATGTACCTGTCTGACCTATTTTGCATAGTCTCATTGACTTTCCTATATCCTTTCTGAATAACTGTGTATAGATATATGTTGTTTGTTTTTGTTCTGTGTGGGTTAGCCAGTACCACATACCACTGTTTGTTCAATTTATGTAATTAGTACGTAGCTAATACAGTGTCCAGTCGACATAACAAAGAAACGACAGGTGTAGAACATGTATTGTGAGAATGTTTCACTCTGAGTAGAGCTTTACTTCTTAATGACTTGATAAACCTCTATACAGTGTGATAAATGTTTTTGAAAACCGACAATTTGATGATTGAGAATCTTATGCAACATGTGGGAATATTAAAATATTCCCATATGTTGTATAAGTGTGTCAGTCTTCTACACAGAGTGAAACGGTGTCATAATTTAAGCTCTGTATGCACCCGCATCTCGTTTTCATCAAGTGAATTCACCTGGGAAAACTGAGAGGAGGAATTTCCTAAGCTTGGCAGCTTCTCTTGCCTTCACTATCTCCTTGTTTGGCCAAATTCTTACCGTCCCAATTATTTATCCTTTTGTATTCACTGCCAATCCTTTCACCTGTTCCGCACCACCTGTCTCACCTTCCCATCCCTTCACCTGTTCCTCACCACCTGTCTCACCTTCCCATCCCTTCACCTGTTCCTCACCACCTGTCTCATCTTCCCATCCCTTCATCTGTCAAGTCTTCCTTCTCGTCTTCCCAGCGTTCTGTTACGTCACCTCCTCACCTGTCAAGGCTTCTCTACTGTTCCTCTCCTGTCAACATCCTCCTCATTCTCCCTACCAGTCCACCCCACCACCCCCTCTCCTCCATACCTCCATCACCTCATCCTCTGCTCTTCACCCTCCTCCTGCTCCTCATCCTCCCTCTCCTCACAAGTGAACGTCCCTTCCTCTCCTCGTCAATGTCCCCTCCCACACTCTCCTCACATTTCCATCCCCACTCCACCTTACCCTCCCACCTCACCACCCATCCCCACCGCGCCCTCCACCCCCACCTCACCACCCACCCCCGAGGCTGTACTATACTCCACCATTAGTGAAGGGCATTTTTTTAAGGTAAAACTGGGTTGTAAAACTGTGAAGCACCCTCGGGTGCCTGTGTTGTGTGGATGATAACAACACTGGTATGTGTGTTGTGTGGATAACAACACTGGTGTGTGTGTTGTGTGGATAACAACACTGGTGTGTGTGTTGTGTGGATTACAACACTGGTGTGTGTGTTGTGTGGATGACAACACTAGTATGTGTGTTGTGTGGATAACAACACTGGTGTGTGTTGTGTGGATAACAACACTAGTATGTGTGTTGTGTGGATAACAACATTGGTGTATGTTGTGTAGATAACACTGGTGCGTGTGTTGTTTGGATGATAACACTGGTGTGTGTTGTGTGGATGACGACAACACCGGTGTATGAGTGGATGATAACACTGGTGTGTGTTGGGTGGATGATAACAACACTGGTGTGTGTTGTGTGGATAACAACACTGGTATGTGTGTTGTGTAGATAACACTGGTGTGTGTGTTGTATGGTTAACAACACTGGTGTGTGTTGTGTAGATAACACTGGTGCGTGTGTTGTTTGGATGATAACAACACTGGTGTGTGTTGTGTGGATGATGGTAACACTGGTGTGCGTTGTGTGGATGATGATAACACTGGTGTGTGTTGTGTGGATGATGATAACACTGGTGTGTGTTGTATGGATGATGATAACACGTGTTTGTGTTGTGTGGATGATAACACTGGTGTGTGTTGTGTGGATGATAACACTGGTGTGTGTTGTGTGGATGATAACACTGGTGTGTGTTGTGTGGATGATAACACTGGTGTGTGTTGTGTGGATGATAACACTGGTGTGTGTGTGATGTGATAAACTGTTGTTGTGATGATGATAACACTGGTGTGGTGTTGTGTGGATGGTGATAACACTAGTGTGTGTTGTGTGGATGATGATAACACTGGTGTGTGTTGTGTGGATGATGATAACACTAGTGTGTGTTGTGTGGATGATGATAACACTGGTGTGTGTTGTGTGGATGATGATAACACTAGTGTGTGTTGTGTGGATGGTGATAACACTAGTGTGTGTTGTGTGGATGATGATAACACTGGTGTGTGTTGTGTGGATGATGATAACACTAGTGTTTGTTGTGTGGATAGCAACACTGGTGTGTGTGTTGTGGAAATGATAGCCCTATTGTTATTGTCGTTATTACTATTATTGGAAACAAGCGCTAAACCCGTATTCGCTGTACTACAGCTAGCATTAACTGGTAGACTTTAAACCGATTAAAAGCACACTACAGGTAGACTGCAGGTACACTACAAACACACTACAGGCAGACTGCAGGTAGACTACAAGCACACTACAGGCAGACTGCAGGTAGACTACAAGCACAATACAGGCAGACTGCAGGTACACTACAAACACACTACAGGCAGACTGCAGGTAGACTACAAGCACACTACAGGCAGACTGCAGGTAGACTACAAGCACAATACAGGCAGACTGCAGGTAGACTACAAGCACAATACAGGCAGACTGCAGGTACACTACAAACACACTACAGGCAGACTGCAGGTAGACTACAAACACAATACAGGCAGACTGCAGGTAGACTACAAGCACAATACAGGCAGACTGCAGGTACACTACAAACACACTACAGGCAGACTGCAGGTAGACTACAAACACAATACAGGCAGACTGCAGGTACACTACAAACACACTACAGGCAGACTGCAGGTAGACTACAAACACAATACAGGCAGACTGCAGGTAGACTACAAGCACAATACAGGCAGACTGCAGGTACACTACAAACACACTACAGGCAGACTGCAGGTACACTACAAACACACTACAGGCAGACTGCAGGTACACTACAAACACACTACAGGCAGACTGCAGGTAGACTACAAGCACAATACAGGCAGACTGCAGGTACACTACAAAACACTACAGGCAGACTGCAGGTACACTACAAACACACTACAGGCAGACTGCAGGTACACTACAAACACACTACAGGCAGACTGCAGGTAGACTACAAACACAATACAGGCAGACTGCAGGTACACTACAAACACACTACAGGCAGACTGCAGGTAGACTACAAGCACAATACAGGCAGACTGCAGGTAGACTACAAGCACAATACAGGCAGACTGCAGGTACACTACAAACACACTACAGGCAGACTGCAGGTACACTACAAACACACTACAGGCAGACTGCAGGTACACTACAAACACACTACAGGCAGACTGCAGGTAGACTACAAGCACAATACAGGCAGACTGCAGGTACACTACAAACACACTACAGGCAGACTGCAGGTACACTACAAACACACTACAGGCAGACTGCAGGTACACTACAAACACACTACAGGCAGACTGCAGGTAGACTACAAACACAATACAGGCAGACTGCAGGTACACTACAAACACACTACAGGCAGACTGCAGGTAGACTACAAGCACAATACAGGCAGACTGCAGGTAGACTACAAGCACAATACAGGCAGACTGCAGGTACACTACAAACACACTACAGGCAGACTGCAGGTAGACTACAAACACACTACAGGCAGACTGCAGGTACACTACAAGCACAGTACAGGCAGACTGCAGGTAGACTACAAGCACAATACAGGCAGACTGCAGGTAGACTTCAAGCACAATACAGGCAGACTGCAGGTAGACTACAAACACACTACAGGCAGACTGCAGGTAGACTACAAACACAATACAGGCAGACTGCAGGTAGACTACAAGCACACTACAGGCAGACTGCATGTAGACTACAAGTACACTACAGGTAGACTACGAGCATACTGCAGATAGACTGCTGGTAGACTACGAACACGCTACAGGTAGAATACAAGCACACTATAGGTAGACTACAAACTCACTACAAGTTGACTACAGACATCTAAACTGAATGGAGAGCCTGAGGATTGAGATGTAGAGGGGACAGCCGGAATGGGGCAGCTTGGAGTGTGTAAGATTGCTACCCTATTCTGGGTAATAGTTGTTTGCTGCTTCCCTATTCTGGGTAATAGTTGTTTGCTGCTTCCCTATTCTGGGTAATAGTTGTTTGCTGCTTCCCTATTCTGTGTGATAATTGTTTACTGCTACCCTTGTCTGTGTGATATCTACACTGTAGGAACAAAAGGTAACTATGTTACCCCTTCATTTCACGTCACAGAAGATGACTTACTTTGGGTTGAAATGTGTCAGCTTGAGCTGGGAGACTTCAGCAGGGTGATGAGGATATCGTCGAATACTTCATTGAAGATTCATCACCTACGGCAGCTTCAGTTATAGTAACTCCAGTTGACTTTGATGACCTATCACATACACTGGACAAATTAAATTTTTATAAAGATACATCCAACAGAACACTCTCATATTACATGTATGTCGTGCCGAATAGGTAAAACTTGAGATTTTGGGTTAAATAGCAACGCTCTTCTTGCCGAATAAGGCAAGCTAAAATTTGTGTATGTAATAATTTCGCAAAAATCATTCCGAACCTAACGAGAAAATATATTTCATTGTGTTTTTTATTATTAAGTTATTGTAAACTTATCTAAAATATATTTAGTTGACTTAGGTTCTTTTGGTACAAAATTATTAATTTTTACATTAACATAAATGAAAAAATATATATCTTCAAATGTACAAGAGAAAATTTTAGAAAGAACTTAATTTTAAATGAGTTCTTGCTAATTGGCCAATTTTACATATTTGGCACGGCATTATATATATATATATATATATATATATATATATATATATATATATATATATATATATAATATAATATATTATATATATATATATATGTCGTGCCGAATAGGCAGAACTTGCCATCTTGGCTTAAATAGCAACGCTCATCTTGCCATATAGGACAAGTGAAAATTTGTGTATGCAATAATTTCGCCAAAATCATTCTGAACCTAACGAAAAAAATATATTTGATTGTGTTTGTTTAGTATTAAATTATTGTAAACGTATTTAAAATATATTTAGTTGGGTTAGGCTAAAATAAATTGCTCTTGTTATAATAAGGTTAGGTAAGTTTTATAAGATTCTGTTGGTGCAAAATTATAAATTTTTACATTAACATTAATGAAAAAAATATATCTTTAAATGTACAAGAGAAAATTTTAGAAAGGACTTAATTTTAAATGAGTTCTTGCTAATTGACCAGTTTTACATATTCGGCACGACACACATATATATATATATATATATATATATATATATATATATATATATATATATATATATATATATATATATTATATTATATATATATATATATATATATATATATATATATATATATAATTATATATATTATATATATATATATATATATATATATATTACGAGAGGGAAAGACAGAATAAAGAAAATGAAGGCTGGAAGAAATTAGGTGTATGTCACAGATTAGCATTTTACACAGATGTAGAGGGGAGGGGGTAGAGGGGAAGGGGTATAAAGGGAGGGAGGTTTGATACGTCAAGCTGGGTTTGTGTTTACATCGCTGGGAAACCAAGCAAGAAATAAGCCAGGTTAATACAGGCGTCACTTGTTTTCATTTTTTGTAAAACAATTGTAAGCACTCGCAATGTGCTGCTGGCTTTGTTCCGTGTGGGAGTTATGTGCTGGGAACAGTCTTAGTGTGCTGCGTGAGTTACTTGATGTGAACAACACGAAGGGTGATTTTCATGCCTGACCTACCGAAAGGTGTGAAAGTACAGTGTACTGCATGGTACAATAACAATACAGCGTACTGGTCAGTACAGAAACACTGCTGTATATTTTAAAGTAATGTGGTTGCCTCAAGGTAATGGTAGCTGATGAAAAAGCACTATACAGCAACATTGAACAATGTACAGCAGCGGTGAGCAATATGCAGCAGCGGTGAGCAATGTGCAGCAGCAAGGAGACGCGTACAGCAGCAAGGAACACTATAAAGCAGCTAGGACCATTGTACAGCAGGAAAAAGCAACGTGTAGCAGCAAGAAGCCGCATACAGCAGCAAGAGCACTGTACAACGGCAAGGAGCATCGTGTAAAGGCAAGGAACACCGTACAACAGTCCACGAGCAACAATGACAACGATCGGCAGCAGCAGCGAGGCGAAACATGAGTGTGAGGTAACCACGTCTCACCACTACACAATCACATCTCACAGGAACACCTAGACCGATATCACTGCACCATGACTCCTTTGTGTGTGTGTGTGTGTTGTGTGTGTGTGTGTGTGTGTGTGTGTGTGTGTGTGTGTGTGTGTGTGTGTGTGTGTGTGTGTGTGTGTGTGTGTGTGTGTGTGTGTGTGTGTGTGTTAGTTACCATTTTGTCCTAGGCACATGTCGATTAGACACTAGGCCTATTGCGCGCGTGTGTGTGTGTGTGTGTATATTTGTACTCACCTAGTTGTGGTTGCAGGGATCGATTCACAGCTCCTGGCCCCGCCTCTTCACTGGTCGCTACTGGGTCACTCTTCCTGCTCCATGATTTTTATCATACCTCTTCTTAAAGCTATTTATGGATCCTGCCTCCACTACATCACTTCCCAGACTTTCCACTTCCTGACAACTCTGTGACTGAATACTTCCTAACATTCCTGTGAGTCATCTGAGTCTTCAACTTCCAACTGTGACCTCTTGTTGCTGTGTCTCATCTCTGGAACATTCTGTCTCTGCCCACCTTGTCGATTCCTCTCAGTATTTTATATGTCGTTATCATATCCCCCCCTGTCTCTCCTGTCTTCCATTGTCGTCAGGTCGATTTCCCTTAACCTCTCCTCGTAGGACATACCCTTTACCTTCGGGATTAGTCTTGTTGCAAACCTTTGCACTTTCTCTAGTTTCCTTACGTGCTTGGCTAGGTGTGAGTTCCAAAACTGGTGCAGCACACTCCAGTGTGGGCCTGACGTACACAGTGTATAGGGTACTGAACGATTTCTTATTAAGATGTCGGAATGCTGTTCTTAGGTTTGCTAGGCGCCCGTATGCTACAGCAGTTATTTGGTTGATGTGCGCCTCAGATGTGCCTGGTGTTATACTCACCCCAAGATCTTTTTTTTCTTGAGTGAGGTTTGTAGTCTCTGGCCCCTTAGATTGTAATCCATCTGCGGTCTTCTTTGCCCTTTCCCAATCTTCATGTCTTTGCACTTGGTGAGGTTGAACTCTAAGAGCCAGTTGCTGAACCAGGCAGGCAGCCTGTCCAGATCCCTTTGTAGTTCTGCCTAGTCTTCGTCCGATTGGATTCTTCTCATCAACTTCACATTATCTACAAACAGGGACACTTCGGAGTCTATTCCTTCCATCATGTCATTCACAGATACCAGAAACAGCACCGGTCCTAGGACTGACCTCTGTAGAATCCCTCTCGTCACCTTGCCACGCACCATGACTCGCTGTTGTCTTCCTGCAGGTATTCCTCGATCCATTGTAGTGCCTTCCCTGTTATTCCTGCCTGGTCCTCCAGCTTTTGCAGTAATAATCTTTTGCATTAATCTCTTGTCTTACTGCTGTCACCCTGTCATAGAACTCCAGTAGGTTTGTGACACAGGATTTCCCGTCCCCGGAACCATGCTGTCTTTGATAAGCTCATTCCTTTCTAGGTATTCCACCACTCTTCTGATAATCTTCTCCATGACTTTGCATACTGTACATGTCAGTGACACTGGTCTGTAGTTTAATGCTTCATGTCTGTCTCCTTTTTTTAAAAACTGGGACTACATACCTCAGGTGTCGTCTTGTTTCGATAGATGTGTTGAATATTGTTGTTAGGGGTACACATTGTGTCTCTGCTCCCTCTCTCAGGACCCATGGAGATATGTTGTCCAGCCCCATATCCTTTGGACTACATTTGCTGTCTTCTATACCTCAGGTGTAGCCCTGTTTCGATAGATGTGTTGAATATTGTCAGGAGTACACATATTGCCTCTGCTCCCTCTCTCAGGACCCATGGAGAGATGTTATCCGGCTCCATTGCCTTTGAGGTATCTACCTCACTTAGGCTCTTCACTTCTTCCTCGGTTATATTTATTGTGTTCAACACTTGATGGTGTACCCCACCTCTCCGTCTTTCTGGAGGCCCTTCTGTCTCCTATGTGAACACTTCTGTGAATCTCATGTTGAGTTCCTCACATACTTTGTGGTCATTTCTTGTGATCTCTCCTCCTTCCTTCCTCAGCCTGATTACCTGATCCTTGACTGTTGTTTTCCTCCTGATGTGGCTGTACAACAGCTTTGGGTCAGATTTGGCTTTCACTGCTATGGCATTTTCATATTGTCATTGGGCTCCCCTTCTTACCTGTACATATTCATTTCTGGCTCTACGACTTCTCTCCTTATTCTCCTGGGTCCTTTGCCTTGTATATTGCTTCCATTCTATAGCACACTTGGTTTTAGCCTCTCTGCACCTTTGGGTGAACCAAGGGCTCATCCTGGCTTTCTCGTTATTTCTGTTACCCATAGATACAAACCTCTCCCCAGTTTCATTGCATATTGTTGTCACATATCCCATCAACTCATTTACTGACTTTCCTGCGAGTTTTCTGTCCCACTGAACTCCGTATAGGAAATTTTTCATGCCTGTATAGTCCCCTCTCTTGTAGTTTGGCTTCATTCGTCCTGCCCTTCCTGCTTCCCTCTCCACTTGTAACTCTACTGTGTATTCGAAGCTCACAACCACATGATCACTGGCCCCGAGGGGTCTGTCATATGTGATGTCCTCAATGTCTGAACTATTCAAGGTGAATACTAGATCCAGTCTTCCTGGATCATCCTCTCCTCTCTCTCTCTGGTAGTGTCCTTTACGTTTTTATACATGGGGTTTTCCAGTACCACCTCCATCATCTTAACCCTCCACATTTCTGGGCCCCCATGTGGCTCCAGGTCCTCCCAGTTGATTTCTTTGTGGTTGAAGTCACCCATAATCAACAGCTTTGCCCTACTCACATGAGCCCTTCTGGCCACCTCAGCTAGTCTGTCAACTATTGTTCTATTACTCTCATCATACTCTTGCCTTGGCTTCCTACTGTTCTGTGGTGGGTTATACATCACTGTAATTACTACTTTGGGACCTCCAGACTAAAGTGTTCCTATTATGTAGTCTATTCTCTGTCTCCTCTCTCCAGCTCATCAAAATTCTATCAGTTTTTGATGAGCAATGCAACTCCACCCCATCTGTTCCCTCTGTCTTTCCTCAGGATCTGATATCCCATTGGAAAGATGGCATCTGTTATCATTCCTGTGAGCTTGGTTTCTGTAAGAGCAATGATGTCCGGTGATGCCTCTGATTTTTTCGTGCCACTCCTCTCACTTATTCATTATTCCATCAGCGTTGGTGTACCGTACCTTCAGTTTCCTCTCCAGCACTGTGTTCTGGGGGTCTGTGAGGGTGGGGGACCTGGGGGTGTGCTGTGGGATTCTACAGCATAGTGTGGGGTGGGCGCTGTAAGTAGGGGCTGTAAAGAGGTGGTTCTGTGCTCGCCTAATTGTGTGTGCTTTCACTTGTTGCTCTGCCCTGTTCTGATTGTCCTCTGCTGATTTTGTCCTTGTGACTTTTCCTAGCCCCTTTCGCTTCTGTGTCCTCTCCCTCAGCTGCTGTCGTTATGTTTTTTGTTCTGTCTCAGTCTAGGAACACCCTCTTGTATGTGGACGATTCCATCAGCCATGGTTTCTCTTGTAGGATCCTGTTTTGCACCATTTCTGTCTTGAAAATCAGCTTGACCAGAAGATTTCTCCCCTCAGGTACTCCCTGTATTCTCTGAAAATATACTATCGCAGTCATGTCCTCCTCACCTATTTCTTTGATGATGTTTTCAATCTTTTGTTTTTCTTTCTGCGGTCTTTCATTGTGCGTCACCCCCCCTCGCTCTCCTGAAGCCCATGAATAACTCTGACCTCTTCCTCTCCTCCTCCCATTGCCTTTCACTCTGTCTCTGGGTACTGTTTGTACTGTCTCTGGGTACCGTTTGTACATGGCCAGTGTTTTGTGCGTGTGTGTGTGTGTATGTGTTCGTGTGTGACGTATACCTTCGTAGACCGGACTAGTTTCAACTTAAATTTAGCATACATATACCTTTACTTTTCTATGTGCTTCTTAATTCTTCTAAATCCTGTAGAATTTTCTTTCTATCTAGAAAGCCCAGTGTGAGATCGGGCAGTGAAAATAATCCCCAGTAATATGTAAACAGTAAGAGATATACAGACAAGATGGTAGATAGGTAGGTAGTTAGACAGACAGACAGATCGGTTGACAGCAAACACCGACCACAGCCACCGTATGAAAGCCATGGTGGTTTGTTCGTCAGGGAAGAAGACAAGTTTCTCCTGACACGGGTATTAATTAAATGATGACTACTTCGGTGGTTAAACACACTTTGACCTACTCCCAGCAGGGTGCCACACTCCATTTATACAAGAAAGCGTATCACTAGTGACCAGTGGACCAAGTGAACCGGGTGGTCCAGCAGGAATGCACGAAATCAGTCAGGGCTGCTGCGAGGGTAGAAGAGCACTTGAAATCGGTCACAGGTATGCCACAGGTGTGTCAGAACCAATTAGAAAAGAAAATGCATCAGACTTGATCTTCACAAAGAGTGAGGGACTAATCAGAGATATAATATTCACAGATGCTCGGCTGATAGCATACTCAGCTCACATACTGAATATCCGTGGTTCGATCCCCGGCACTGGTGGAAACATTGGATATGTTTCCTCACACCAGCTGTCCCCGTTCACCTAGCAGCAAGTTAGTACCTGGGAGCTAGTAGACTGTTGGTGGCATTCTGGGGGGATGGTTAGATTAAAGGACGCCATGGAGGTAAGACTTAACTTTATTAGGTTATCCTGGGTAGCTAACCCTCCTGATTAAAAATCCGAACAAAATCTTAACTTTATGTTAAGTACGAACCAATATAAAGTCAGCGGTGGAAAGCTCCAGTAACAAGGTTAGGTAAAGTTCGTCAGGAAACAGGACAAGTGTTTCCTGATGCGGGTCTTAGTCGGATGATGACCCGCCGTTGAAGCTTTTGGTCATCTGACCGAGGCCTTCCGCTGGCTTACCGGTCCACCCCTTTAAAAAAATTATGGTCAGATATAACCATTTACTATATATGTGATTATACCCAGTAACAGTGTACGAGAAGAGTTGTTCAGTAAATCTAACTTGAACGATCAGAGAAATGACTTGAGAGAAGATAAGTAAAGCACCATCGGCGAGTGCAAGAAGGGACGACAAGGTCGCAACCTGACACACACACACACACACACACACACACACACACACACACACACACACACACACACACACACACACACACTCCCTTAGTCACATTATCCACCCCTGAACCACTGCTTGTAGCACAATAATTGAAAACTGGATTACTGACACCACTCCCTGTCCTGGCTTATGTAAAAACTGGCATGGTCAGGAAACAAAAGCATGGATGTGAGGTAAAGTAAGCATGGATGTGAGGTAAAGTAAGCATGGATGTGAGGTAAAGTAAGCATGGATGTGAGGTAAAGTAAGCATGATGTGAGGTAAAGCAAGCATGGATGTGAGGTAAAGTAAGCATGGATGTGAGGTAAAGTAAGCATGGATGTGAGGTAAAGCAAGCATGGATGTGAGGTAAAGTAAGCATGGATGTGAGGTAAAGTAAGCATGGATGTGAGGTAAAGTAAGCATGGATGTGAGGTAAAGTAAGCATGGATGTGAGGTAAAGCAAGCATGGATGTGAGGTAAAGTAAGCATGGATGTGAGGTAAAGTAAGCATGGATGTGAGGTAAAGTAAGCATGGATGTGAGGTAAAGTAAGCATGGATGTGAGGTAAAGTAAGCATGGATGTGAGGTAAAGCAAGCATGGATGTGAGGTAAAGTAAGCATGGATGTGAGGTAAAGTAAGCATGGATGTGAGGTAAAGCAAGCATGGATGTGAGGTAAAGTAAGCATGGATGTGAGGTAAAGTAAGCATGGATGTGAGGTAAAGTAAGCATGAATGTGAGGTAAAGTAAGCATGGATGTGAGGTAAAGTAAGCATGGATGTGAGGTAAAGTAAGCATGGATGTGAGGTAAAGTAAGCATGGATGTGAGGTAAAGTAAGCATGGATGTGAGGTAAAGTAAGCATGGATGTGAGTAAAGCAAGCATGGATGTGAGGTAAAGTAAGCATGGATGTGAGGTAAAGTAAGCATGGATGTGAGGTAAAGTAAGCATGGATGTGAGGTAAAGTAAGCATGGATGTGAGGTAAAGCAAGCATGGATGTGAGGTAAAGTAAGCATGGATGTGAGGTAAAGTAAGCATGAATGTGAGGTAAAGTAAGCATGGATGTGAGGTAAAGTAAGCATGGATGTGAGGTAAAGCAAGCATGGATGTGAGGTAAAGTAAGCATGAATGTGAGGTAAAGTAAGCATGGATGTGAGGTAAAGTAAGCATGGATGTGAGGTAAAGTAAGCATGGATGTGAGGTAAAGTAAGCATGGATGTGAGGTAAAGCAAGCATGGATGTGAGGTAAAGCAAGCATGGATGTGAGGTAAAGTAAGCATGGATGTGAGGTAAAGTAAGCATGGAATGTGAGGTAAAGTAGCATGGATGTGAGGTAAAGCAAGCATGGATGTGAGGTAAAGTAAGCATGGATGTGAGGTAAAGTAAGCATGGATGTGAGGTAAAGTAAGCATGGATGTGAGGTAAAGTAAGCATGGATGTGAGGTAAAGTAAGCATGGATGTGAGGTAAAGTAAGCATGGATGTGAGGTAAAGTAAGCATGGATGTGAGGTACAAAGGACATGAATATGAGGCAACACAGGCATGAATATGAGGCAACACAGGCATGAATATGAGGCAGAAATTCGTGTTGCAGATATCTGTTTGCTATTCATTCTGAACGCATATAGCTTACCACTTTAAGATCTAGGCTTGTTGTGTATATCAAGCTCTCAGCTTGAGTCCAAGCGTCAATGTACTCTTCCACATGGAAAACCTTATTCCAATATTTTTTTATGAAAGGTGAGACAGGGCGGCGAAGAGCTCTTAATCCAAGGAATTGCAGTTTCTTTGGATCAAATTGATCTCCCCCTTTCTCCAATCGCTGTATGACTACTACTGGTTTAGCGCTTCCTCGTGAATGTGTTGCTACTAATACTGCTGCTGCTACTCCTCCTGCTACTACTACTCCTGCTACTACTCCTCCTGCTACTACTACTACAACTAACACTCATACTATTACTGTTATTGATACTACTACGTCTTATACCACTGCTTCTACCACCACTAATACTGCTACTAATAATATTAGTAATAATAATAATAATAATAATAATAATGTCAACATTATTATTATTATTATTGTTAATGTCGTGTCCCTGTAACTACTACCCAACTACGTGGTGTAGGTAGTAATGTGCGATCATGGTCTACGAGGTTGTCCGTGACCAGGCCTGCTTGGCAGTCGGTCCCGGCCCAGCTGATGGGAAAAGCTTGGCCGGAATGTCTGAAGTTTCCTCTTGAAGACACTTAAGGATCAGTGGCCAATTTTCCCTTAAATTTAAAGAGAAGATATTAAAAGCCTCGGACAGTTGGTGTCTACAAAAATTATCTCTTAACGTAAGTATTGTACGTTCTTCATCAGAACCTTTATTTTTGGTCTTAAAAATATAATACCGTGCCTTCTGTCGTAAAATATACCGTGCGTTCTGTCGTAAAATATACCGTGCGTTCTGTCGTACAGTATAAAGTGCCTCCTATCATAAAATTCTTTCGTCAAATGGGAGAAATTGGTTGGTTAATGGGGTTTAAAGGCTGTTGGCTACACAAGTTCATTAAAGCTTCATGACATGTTCACCATCAGTCAAGAATACTCTAATCCCTAAAGTAGGGATTAAAATAACCTCTCAGAGTAACTATATTGAGACACACACCCTACCTACCTCTCAGTGTAGATATCCTGTGTGCAGATTTTTAATGCGTTCTTGTGTCGATCACCAGTGTTCACCAGTGTGGAGGTTCAGATTGTTCACTTGGTTTTTAGTTTTTCCGTAATGCACAAATCAAGATCTTTATTTGCGAATTATTGTACATATTTTTTTTTGGGGGGGGGGATTTCCTTGGAGTATAATTTTTTTCAGTAACAGCGTGTGCTGCTTCAATATATATCGTCATGAATCCGCTATTAAGAAAGTCGTTTCAGTTTGTTTTATTATGTATGTCATACCCAGCCTGTGGGCGATAGTTGAAAGATACAGAGGTACGTTTGTAGTAATTTATGCCTTAAACAGTTAAGTCATTTAAAAGAAGCAAAGTCAGGGTATTTTTCTGGAATGACTGGTAATATTCCATTGTGGATAAAATACTCTTGAAAATTCTTGAACATTTGCGAGTAACTTGTCTTTGGATTCATTGATTTTA
The DNA here is from genome assembly GCF_026875155.1 of Cherax quadricarinatus. NCBI lineage: Eukaryota > Metazoa > Arthropoda > Malacostraca > Decapoda > Parastacidae > Cherax > Cherax quadricarinatus. The sequence continues at coordinate 56,204,031 of NC_069403.1, forward strand.
TCGCATTCCAGCACAAAACGACGCAGGGTGTGACAATGGTTATCTGGCAACGTTTACATCTAGTTATGTCTACATCAGCTGGTTATATAACCTCCCAGAGATACTTGTGGCACAGCCGGAGCCTGGCAGCAGTGGCATCCAATAATCGGATGATTTTGTTGGCTGCAGCATGGACATGTGGCTCCTCCTGCATGATAAGAGTGATGTCAGATGGACTGAGTGGTGTCACTCTCCCTTATGTCCTCTCAGAAAATTTACTTGTCTATATAGAGACGATTATATATTCTACGATCTATAAATATTATAAAATCTATCCAATAGAAAATGGTTAATTTATATTTCTAGAAATAATAATTATTATAATGGTTATTATTGTTTTGTGTGGGTAATATGGCTGAAAGAATGGTTGAGGCGCGCTCTCTGTCTCCTGTGTGTTAGACACATCATTAGAGAGCCAACTGATTTCTTAAATATTTTAAACACTCTTGGACTCTTTAACAGTCCAACGACCTGTGTACTACATCAGGCGGATTTTGTTTATATATATATATATATATATATATATATATATATATATATATATATATATTTTTTTTTTTTTTTTTTATTATCACACCGGCCGATTCCCACCAAGGCAGGGTGGCCCGAAAAGAAAAACTTTCACCATCATTCACTCCATCACTGTCTTGCCAGAAGGGTGCTTTACACTACAGTTTTTAAACTGCAACATTAACACCCCTCCTTCAGAGTGCAGGCACTGTACTTCCCATCTCCAGGACTCAAGTCCGGCCTGCCGGTTTCCCTGAATCCCTTCATAAATGTTACTTTGCTCACACTCCAACAGCACGTCAAGTATTAAAAACCATTTGTCTCCATTCACTCCTATCAAACACGCTCACGCATGCCTGCTGGAAGTCCAAGCCCCTCGCACACAAAACCTCCTTTACCCCCTCCCTCCAACCCTTCCTAGGCCGACCCCTACCCCGCCTTCCTTCCACTACAGACTGATACACTCTTGAAGTTATTCTGTTTCGCTCCATTCTCTCTACATGTCCGAACCACCTCAACAACCCTTCCTCAGCCCTCTGGACAACAGTTTTGGTAATCCCGCACCTCCTCCTAACTTCCAAACTACGAATTCTCTGCATTATATTCACACCACACATTGCCCTCAGACATGACATCTCCACTGCCTCCAGCCTTCTCCTCGCTGCAACATTCATCACCCACGCTTCACACCCATATAAGAGCGTTGGTAAAACTATACTCTCATACATTCCCCTCTTTGCCTCCAAGGACAAAGTTCTTTGTCTCCACAGACTCCTAAGTGCACCACTCACTCTTTTTCCCTCATCAATTCTATGATTCACCTCATCTTTCATAGACCATCCGCTGACACGTCCACTCCCAAATATCTGAATACGTTCACCTCCTCCATACTCTCTCCCTCCAATCTGATATTCAATCTTTCATCACCTAATCTTTTTGTTATCCTCATAACCTTACTCTTTCCTGTATTCACCTTTAATTTTCTTCTTTTGCACACCCTACCAAATTCATCCACCAATCTCTGCAACTTCTCTTCAGAATCTCCAAGAGCACAGTGTCATCAGCAAAGAGCAGCTGTGACAACTCCCACTTTGTGTGTGATTCTTTATCTTTTAACTCCACGCCTCTTGCCAAGACCCTCGCATTTACTTCTCTTACAACCCCATCTATAAATATATTAAACAACCACGGTGACATCACACATCCTTGTCTAAGGCCTACTTTTACTGGGAAAAAATTTCCCTCTTTCCTACATACTCTAACTTGAGCCTCACTATCCTCGTAAAAACTCTTCACTGCTTTCAGTAACCTACCTCCTACACCATACACTTGCAACATCTGCCACATTGCCACCCTATCCACCCTGTCATACGCCTTTTCCAAATCCATAAATGCCACAAAGACCTCTTTAGCCTTATCTAAATACTGTTCACTTATATGTTTCACTGTAAACACCTGGTCCACACACCCCCTACCTTTCCTAAAGCCTCCTTGTTCATCTGCTATCCTATTCTCCGTCTTACTCTTAATTCTTTCAATTATAACTCTACCATACACTTTACCAGGTACACTCAACAGACTTATCCCCCTATAATTTTTGCACTCTCTTTTATCCCCTTTGCCTTTATACAAAGGAACTATGCATGCTCTCTGCCAATCCCTAGGTACTTACCCTCTTCCATACATTTATTAAATAATTGCACCAACCACTCCAAAACTATATCCCACCTGCTTTTAACATTTCTATCTTTATCCCATCAATCCCGGCTGCCTTACCCCCTTTCATTTTACCTACTGCCTCACGAACTTCCCCCACACTCACAACTGGCTCTTCCTCACTCCTACAAGATGTTATTCCTCCTTGCCCTATACACGAAATCACAGCTTCCCTATCTTCATCAACATTTAACAATTCCTCAAAATATTCCTTCCATCTTCCCAATACCTCTAACTCTCCATTTAATAACTCTCCTCTCCTATTTTTAACTGACAAATCAATTTGTTCTCTAGGCTTTCTTAACTTGTTAATCTCACTCCAAAACTTTTTCTTATTTTCAACAAAATTTGTTGATAACATCTCACCCACTCTCTCATTTGCTCTCTTTTTACATTGCTTCACCACTTCTTAACCTCTCTTTTTCTCCATATACTCTTCCCTCCTTGCATCACTTCTACTTTGTAAAAACTTCTCATATGCTAACTTTTTCTCCCTTACTACTCTCTTTACATCATCATTCCACCAATCGCTCCTCTTCCCTCCTGCACCCACTTTCCTGTAACCACAAACTTCTGCTGAACACTCTAACACTACATTTTTAAACCTACCCCATACCTCTTCGACCCATTGCCTATGCTCTCATTAGCCCATCTATCCTCCAATAGCTGTTTATATCTTACCCTAACTGCCTCCTCTTTTAGTTTATAAACCTTCACCTCTCTCTTCCCTGATGCTTCTATTCTCCTTGTATCCCATCTACCTTTTACTCTCAGTGTAGCTACAACTAGAAAGTGATCTGATATATCTGTGGCCCCTCTATAAACATGTACATCCTGAAGTCTACTCAACAGTCTTTTATCTACCAATACATAATCCAACAAACTACTGTCATTTCGCCCTACATCATATCGTGTATACTTATTTATCCTCTTTTTCTTAAAATATGTATTACCTATAACTAAACCCCTTTCTATACAAAGTTCAATCAAAGGGCTCCCATTATCATTTACACCTGGCACCCCAAACTTACCTACCACACCCTCTCTAAAAGTTTCTCCTACTTTAGCATTCAAGTCCCCTACCACAATTACTCTCTCACTTGGTTCAAAGGCTCCTATACATTCACTTAACATCTCCCAAAATCTCTCTCTCTCCTCTGCATTCCTCTCTTCTCCAGGTGCATACACGCTTATTATGACCCACTTCTCGCATCCAACCTTTACTTTAATCCACATAATTCTTGAATTTACACATTCATATTCTCTTTTCTCCTTCCATAACTGATCATTTAACATTACTGCTACCCCTTCCTTTGCTCTAACTCTCTCAGATACTCCAGATTTAATCCCATTTATTTCCCCCACTGAAACTCTCCTACCCCCTTCAGCTTTGTTTCGCTTAGGGCCAGGACATCCAACTTCTTTTCATTCATAACATCAGCAATCATCTGTTTCTTGTCATCCGCACTACATCCACGCACATTTAAGCAACCCAGTTTTATAAAGTTTTTCTTCTTCTCTTTTTTAGTAATTGTATACAGGAGAAGGGGTTACTAGCCCATTGCTCCCGGCATTTTAGTCGCCTCATACGACACGCATGGCTTACGGAGGAAAGATTCTTTTCCACTTCCCCATGGACAATAGAAGAAATAAAAAAGAACAAGAGCTATTTAGAAAAAGGAGAAAAACCTAGATGTATGTATATATATATATGCATGTGCGTGTCTGTGAAGTGTGACCAAAGTGTAAGTAGGAGTAGCAAGATATCCCTGTTATCTTAGCGTGTTTATGATATATTGATTTATAGGAAGAATATTTTGGTTTACCAGTGCGGTCTCGACAACCAGGTGTGGTGTGGTCTGGAGTGAAAAAAAAATAGCCTCGCAAGGAGAACAACAAACATATAAGAAAACAACACACACACACACACACACACACACACACATATACACATACAGTTCATCACGGTATAACTGATCTTTTCACCACACGCACGCCTCTGGGGTGATTAAGTCGTACACGTGTGGTAATTAAGGCATTAATACCGTTATCGTCTAAGCGAGAACTGCACTCTGATCCGCTTCGTTATCTCACAAGATTAACACTTCATCTCAACGTCAGAACTTAATAAATTTATCTACGAAGATGCATTATCTGATGCCGTTAGGCGAGACTATGTATTATCCTGACTATCAAATCCGCCTCTGTTGTATGCTACAATATAATATAATATATATATATATATATATATATATATATATATATATATATATATATATATATATATATATATATATTATATATAATATCAATTTGTGGTGTGACTATAATGCAGAGAATTCGTAGTTTGGAAATTAGGAGGAGGTGCAGGATTACCAGAACTATTATCCAGTGGGCTGAGGAGTGGTTGTTGAGGTGGTTCGGACATGTAGAGAGGATGGAGGGTGAGGGTAAAAGGTTTTGTGTGCGAGGGGCTTGGACTTCCAGCAAGCATGCGTGAGCATGTTAGATACAAGCGAATGGAGATAAATGGTTTTTAGGACTCGACGTGCTGTTGGAGTGTGACCAAGGTAACATTTAAGAAGGGATTCAGGGAAACCGGCAGGCCGGACTTGAGTCCTGGAGATGGAAAGTACAGTACCAGCACTCTGAAGGAGGGGGTGCTAATGTTGTAGTTTCACAACTGTAGTGTAAGCGCGCCTCTGGCAAGACAGTGGTGGAGCGAATGATGAAAGTTCTTCATTTTCGGGCCACCCTGCCTTGGTGGGAGACGGCTGATGTGTTAATAAAATAAAAATAAAATATATATTTTAATGCATCCATAAACATGTGGTTTTAATTTAATAATCGTTTGTCTGGCCGGGAATCGAACCCCGCTCATACTTTAGCACGCCTACCGAGAAGCGTAAGCGCTTTGTGTAGAGCTATAGAATGGTTACTAACGTTACTATTTCAACGCTTGAGAGTGTCGCATCTCTATATATTTTTCAGGGGATTATAGTGTAGTGTTTATTGGTGTACTAGGAACCACCTGTTTGTAATCACGTAGATGATGTGGCTATGATTCACAGGTGGGGCTGGTCTGGGACTGGATCGGGGGCAACGTTGACCCCCGAGAACACCTTCAGGTAAACCTGATTTTGCTTGCAAGGGTCGAGTTTGAGCCCCTGGTTGCGCCTGGTAATTGGCCAGTACCGGGGTGTTGTAAGTGGGCGCTGGCGAGTGGCCACACACACAAATACCAAGTGGTAATTGGAATTCAACCCCAGCACATGCAAGACTATAAAAATTGGGGAAGGGCAGTCAAGACCAGAAACGCAGTAAAAATGCTGCAGACCTCACTCATTGGGAAGGACCTCGGAGTGAGCATAATTCCCAGCATATTGCTTTAGGTACACAGTCGAATAACCTCTGCAGCTAATGCGCATTTGTCCAGTCTAAGATTAGCTTTCGAGAATCTCGACAAAGTCATTGTACGGCAAATGCCAGGCCCATGAAGTATGCAGCACCGGTATGGAACCCACATCAGATGAAGCTTGCCAGGGTCTGCAACGAGATTAGTTACAGAGCTAGAGGAGAGAGAAAGCTCAGTCTGATGGCATTAGAGGACAAAAGGACCTGAGGAGACATACCAGTGTACAAATGATAGGTTGTAGAGAGGTGGGAAATAAGGACAAGACAAGTTACAGGGATGTTAGGAAATATTTCTTCGCCCTCAGAGTGGTCAGGAAGTGGAAAGACTTGATATCGAAGTAGTCGAGGCAGGATCCATATATAGCTTTAAAAACTGATATGTTCAGGCTCACGATCCATATATAGCTTTAAAAACTGATATGTTCAGGCTCACGAAGTGAAAAATAAGATACCAGTCATGAAATATCTTAAATTTACTTGCAACAAGTAAGTTATTTATGGATATGAACCCAGATGTACTTCTGTTAACCCTGTTGTGTATCCATATGCTTCTACACTACCGTCCACAGGATGGATATGGAGTGCACGATAAACTAGCCACTTCGGTGGTAAAATCTAACTCTAAGCCAGAAGAGAGTGAATCCAGTAGCGGCTAGTTTGAAAGGCAAGGCCAGGAGCTGAGACTCGACTCCTGCAACTACAAATAAGTACAGATAGGCAACTGCACACATGCGTGCACCAACACCAATTGATTTTATAACTCGGCATTTAGTTGACAACAATGCAGTGTACTCTGCAAGAACATACTGCAAGAATCTTAAGATGTTGTGTCTCAGCCAGAGGAGGATGGCGTCAAATAACCCGCATGTCAAGAAATGAAACACCTAGCGGATCAGCCTTTTATTGAGATAACGTTTCGCTGTCTGTATGACTTGATAAGACTCAGCACAGAGCGAAACGTTGTCACACGTTGTCTCTTCCTCAGTCCTCAACGCGGCAGGTAGTTTACATTTTCACCAGAGAAGTTGATATAGTTGGAGGCACAGGTTGAGGAAGAGAAGCAGGAACACTGGTGGTGGTTGATGTGTGAACGTGGGAGATCCAGGAGGGCGGTGTGGAGGATGGGCGGGCAGGCGTGGGCGTCACACGTGACAGTCCTACACAGTGGGTGGTTATTTGGAGGTTGGTGTAGCGTGGCGCGTGTCACCTCCCGTTATACCTGCACCGTGTGGCCTCTGTACCCCTCCCCCTGTGTACATGAATCACACAACTCACAGTACGTACACACAGGCGGGTCACAGCACGCACATGCACATACTGCTACAGGCAGGATGTGTACATAGGCTGTTCAAAGCGCACATTAACACGTAGCAAACATACACCATGTGAATGTTTGTTGCCCTATAACATACACCTGACAACACACAAACACTCAGTCTGTTCGCTGTCCTCAACACGCTCATACACACGCTATGAAATAAACAATATGTGTACACTGGCTGTAAGCGACACGTACACACACACACTCAGCATATGTGTGTACACAGATCGTTATCACGAGGCACGCACACAGACCCCGGAACACACAGCAGTCAATATTCAGGGGATAATGTATGATGTCTTGCTCTGGGAGCCACGGGAGACGTATGTGCTCTGGTCGACGGTGATTTATATCACAGATGCTCTCTCTCTCTCTCTCTCTCTCTCTCTCTCTCTCTCTCTCTCTCTCTCTCTCTCTCTCTCTCTGGCGACTTTGTGGAGATAATACCAGTGCCGATACCGCTGATGATACTGGAGTGGAGGAGACAGTCTTCTGCCCTAAATAGAAGTAGATAGTTCTGCTCTGCAGAAAACCTCGGTGTGGACGGACTTCCAGTTGCACTGGACGCTTCTGGGTTCAGCACCCCCGTGGCCAGACTTAAATCGGGCCTCACGGTGGATGAAACCCTGACTAACCAGGCTGTTACTGCTTGCCGCATGTAGTTCAGGAACTCTTTTGAGAAACTTGTCAAGTTCTTCTTGAAGGAAGTTGCCGCTGATGTGTGGAGTGTCTCTTTGTTTAATGCATATTGACTCGTGTTGTGCTAAGATGCACACTGTTGTTGTTTCTGTTGTTGATGCAACTGATGTTGATATTAATGCTGGTGCGCTCTTGTTGATACTGCAGCTGAAGTTAATATTGCCGATGCAGTTGTTGATAACAGCGTACAGTTGTTCATGTTGATACCGCTGCTGTTGTTGCTACTTCTGTTGTGTTGATGTTGATGCAGCCGCTGCTGTTGATAATGTTGATAACGATGTTATCGAGTTTTGCTCTAAGGTCTCTCACAGTAAAAACATACTAGGTATACCGGAAGAGTACATGTATTAGGTATCCCCGAAGCTACCTTCATTAGGTATACCTAAAGAGAACCTTCATTAGATATCCCCGAAGGCTACCTTTATTAAGTATACCCGAAGATTATCCGAACATTTCTTTTTTCTCTCTTGGTTGTAATTTACAACTTGGAAACGCCTCATCCGATCGGCTTCAAATTTCCAACACTGGTGTGCTGTAACTCTGGCAAGGTTCATACAATTGCTAGCAGCAGTCCCCCTCAGGTCAGTTCTATATAACTTATTCCCGATTTCGGTACGATAACTCGAGAAGGCCTCATCCGACCGACTTCAAACTTTCAACACGGGTATATTTCACTTAGAAGAAGGGTAAAATTTTTACTGGAGTGGGTTGTTGCCAAACTGCCACTTTTATTTTGAGAAATGCGTTTTCTAAACGTAATAAGTTTGCAAGGTAAATATTATGGGAAGGATGATGCCTTTTGGGTTAATAAACAATGTTAATAAATCTCAGCTGTATTATTGTAAATAATTGTTGATTTCTGTGTGATAACGGAAATAAATCACTGTAGCAGCGTCTTCTGAGGACGCCACGGGTCACTTCGGAAGATGTTACAGTGATGCTGTTACAGTGATGATAACTGTAACTGCAACAAAAAATCTCAGCAGCAATAACCATAACAGTAGCAACAGCGAGAGCAACAGCATTACAACAGCAACAATCCCAATAACACCAACAGTAATTACAAGAGTAGCAATAATAGGAGAAGCAACATCACAACAGCAGTAACAGCAAAAAATCACCATCAGCACTATTATTTTCACCATTACCACCACTACCACATCACCACTATCACCTCTGCCACCACCACTACCACCACCACTACCCCCACCACCACCGCTCCCGGAGCTGTGCTAGCTCCGGCTTCCATTATAATCTGGTATCTCACAAGACCTGTTGACCTTCTGGTTCACCATGACCTGAGACGGCTGGTACTGACGTCATCACTTCCATGAAGGCCTACCTCTCAACCTATCATCTAACATGTTAATGAGACAGAAATGACCAGCACTCGTGGCAGAGTTCGAAACCTTTAACAAGCTTCCGTTTCACACTTATGCCAGGTTGGTAATATTTCCCCTACTCCCTGGGCGGTAACTATTTACCAACCTACTGATCGCAAATTTCACTGCAGAATCACTAACTTCAACGTAGATCTGAGGTTATTAGTAGGTTAGGCAGTATGATCGTAGGGGATTTGCTTCACTGAGAGAAAAAGAAGGGTTTAATGTTGCTAGTTCCTGCATGTATGGATGCCATGGTGTATTACCAGTGAGTATGACTTAACTACGCGAGCTGCAGAACAAGGTTTCATTGGGGCAACGTTTCGCGCGACGTAGAGGGTTGTCAAGCCAAGAAGATAAACGCTGATGGAAAACGTCGACCCACTACAAGTGCCTCTTGTATGTATTTTCCTGTTTCACAAGCCATCCCGTTTAAAGACTCGCACCTGAATTAGGGTAGGTAGGTCGAGGTAATGAATTTTCCTGGACAGAAGAAACAGGCTGTCTCTAACTGAACAATACAGCCACCTAGCAGAAGCTGGACAATACACGCTGAAAGTTCACTTTAATCCCTGAGAGGCGTTTACACACGCTTGGTGTGTGATGCACAGCATGTATGTATTAACGTTGGCAGAATTACCGACAATATGTTAAGTGAAAAGGACACAAGTGCAACTAATGTAACTCCTCACTCGAAGCCTATATATGCCCTCCGTGTCCATGTATTATTTGCAACAGCTTGACAAAACTCCTGGAGAGCGAAACGTTGCCACAATAAAATGTCACATTAGTTGCACTTGTCCTTGTAACCAGCATGTATGTAGCCTTAATGACTCGTGTAGCCGATAGCCTTGAAACACCGTTGACCAATTTTTACCCACACTGGGACTAAGAGACCAACAAATCCACAGGTTATTAATACAGTAGCTCAGGGGGGATGGATAGGGAACTCTGGCTGACAATATATCGTGTAACAAGACCCTCCTTCTTTATTCAGATACGTTACACGCCAGCCAGCATTACTCCTCGGAAGATTTTCGACATTTTTAGTAAAGCCTGCTCAATAATGCAGATTCTGCCGAAACCCCGAGTCTTTCAAATTATTTTTTTTTGGGGTTACATCAATACCAGATGGCTGGCATTGACAAGACGTATCTAGATATTGAAGATAATGCTGTTTGTAGTAATCTTGTTCATTACTCTGTGGCGGAATATTTCTCAGGTCTCTGAATTCAAGTGGCCTTGCTCAAGGTGGAAATGAAGGCACTGGTAGCAGAGAATCATTTGATGCGACTTTTCGCCAAAGGCTGGCCTTGGTGGGTATGATGCTTGTTGATAAGCACTAAAGCTCAGTCTTGGCAAAACATCGCAATAAAGACTCTTTGCTACGAGTGGTTTTCATTTCTACTTATTTGCTTTTGTCATTGTCTACTTAGTCTTCCACCAAATGCAAGTAGCCTTGATTCTGTTGCAAGTAGCCTTCAACACATAATTCTAATATGCTTGTGTGACGCATCAGTGACATTTCGTTGCGCAAATTACTAACAGTAAGGGTATTTCCTCTCTGCAAAACTGGTAGTGAGCGCATGAGTCAATCACAGGAATCACGAAGGGATCACGGAATCTCAGGCATCAAACAAGAGGAACGCGGAATGACAGGCATCAGACGAGGGGAACGCGGAATGACAGGCATCAGGCGAGAAGAACACAGGTCGACGGTTGATGTCAGTGACAAAGATTTCCCCTGTCTTGGTTACCTCCTCTGTCGAATTTAAAACAAAAAGTCCCAAAAAACTCTGGTTTAATAGCTCTAAGGTGGATGTTTTTTTTATTTTTGTCAGGGAGGAGGGACGGTTCTTTAAGAGTGTGTATCATACGCAGACCCGCTCCATGAAGTAACCGAGCAACAGCTGGCCTACTAGTGTTAGCTAACAGTATGATTAGGGAACTACTGGTTTACTACTGCTGGATTTCAGTGATTAAGAAACTGGTGGGTTATTAGTGCTGGGTAGCAACCTTCACTGTATCATCGTTGTTCTTAGTTTTATAGCATAAAATTGCATGAATTCACAAGTAACCTCCAAACTTGACATTACAGTAGGACACTTCTTTGTTCCTCCTGGACCATTTTCAAGACCAAAACGTCGTTTAGTTTCATCCTCTGTTGTGGGAACTGGGTGAACATTCGTGGTTCAAAACTTTTCAAGCTTCTGCCAGCAGAAATAACAACTGTTCCTGGAACTCTCAGCTTCTTCCTTCATGTAGATTTCACTTTAGAAGCGAAACTTGTGGCCTCTTTTTTCCCACAAATATCATTGCTATGTCATTTGGACTTAAGCTTCGAGAGTACACCTCTGGAAACCGGTGAAAAATATGTTACAGGTAAGTGTCACAGCCATGTTTACCTTGAGTCTCCATTTATTACACAGGAGGATATTAAACAAGCAAGGCGGGGTAGTTAAGTCTTGGCCTTGATAATGAATTTATGTTGAGCTGTTCTCTGGATGTCAGGCTGAGGTGCCAGGTGTCACCAGGCTCACCTGACGACTGAAAAATATTTAACACTTAAATTTTTAAAGCGCTGAAACCTCCGTCGTCTTGAGCTTTGGAAGGATGTTTCTCGTCACAGTTTTATCTTTAAAATATACTGGAAATAATGTGATGAACTGTGAGATATATATATATATATATATATATATATATATATATATATATATATATATATATATATATATATATATATATATATATATATATATATATTATGTCGTGCCGAATATGTAAAACTGGTCAATTAGCAAGAACTCATTTAAAATTAAGACCTTTCTAAAATTTTCTCTTATACGTTTAAAGATATATATTTTTCATTAATGTTAATGTAAAAATTCTTAATTTTGCACCTAAAGGAACTTAGAAAACTTACCTAACCTTATTATAAGAAGAAAAATTTATTTTAGCCTAACCCAACTAAATATATTTTAAATTTGTTTACAATAATTTAATACTTAAGAAACACAGTGAAATATATTTTTTTCGTTAGGTTAAGAATGATTTTGGCGAAATTATTGCATACACAAATTTTCGATTGTCCTATATGGCAAGATGAACGTTGCTATTTAAGCCAAGATCGCAAGTTCTGCCTATTCGGCACGACATATATATATATATATATATATATATATATATTATATATATATATATATATATATATATATATATATATATATTATATATATATATATATATATATATATATAATTTTGTGTGTGTGATTTCGGAGGTCACGTCATAAATTGTGATCTAAAGTTTTTAGGTCGCAAATAACCCGCACTTTAGAGAGGAAACTAAAGTGACCTCGACTCATCACGATCCTGTTGTGCATAAGGGGAATTACCAACATATCTCTGGCGGCCTTCAAAAGTGAGCTTGATAAGTTTCTCAGGTCTGTTTCTTATCAGCCATAGCCTGGGTGATACGTTGGACTGTGTGTGGCTGCACCAACAGCCTGATCGATCACGTCAACAACCAGGAGACCTGGTCTGGGACGGATACGCAGGGGCAGCTACC
>NC_069403.1:56219178-56234178 GCF_026875155.1 Cherax quadricarinatus
AGATTACTCTTTATTGTTCTCAGCCTTTTCTTTTCCTAACTTAAACCTCGTCTTCTTGCTGCATCTGCACCTCCTCTTCCTACCTGTCCTCCTCCTCTTCCTCCTCTTCTTGCCTCTCCTCTTCCTCTTCCTTTATCTACTCCTCAGTCTCTCCTGCTTCGTAGCCCCGGAGATCCCCAGTCATGTTACGGACCTTGATACGTTGCACCACCACCACCCACCAAACATTCTTGGTGGGGCAGCCGCTGTGCTCTAGCCTGACCCCTGCAAGAAGAGTGGGCGTTGCATGACCTGCAATATGTAGAGCAACTTGCATTCAATCAAGCCAGAGAACAAGAGCATATTCCTCCACAAAGGAAGAGAAGTGAAAACAATTATTACAGTATAAATAGTCAACTCTCTGAAGATATTAGCAATCTGTCGGGGAGAGAGATGCTATGTTGATATTATTAAATATTTAATCTTATTGGATCCTTGTTCCAGTAAAATAGACAGGAAGATGGAGGGAATTTGAGGAAGCTTCAGAAAGCTTGAGGAAGCTTCAGAAAGCTTGGTTTGGATTGAGAAAGATTAAGGAATTTTTTCAGTAAATTTAAATATGATTGAGGAAACTTTAAGGAGCTCGACCAGAATTAAACTTGATTAAGCATAAACAAATAGGAATAAGCTTAAGGAAGCTTGATCACGCTTATGTAAGGCTGAGGAAACTTGTTTGATGAAGCTTGAGTAAGCCCGAGCAGGATGGAGGAAGCGTAAGTCTGGTAAGTTCCTGGAGGTCAGCATAGACAATTTTTAAATGTGAAGCTTGAGGTGAGGCGACCACCGAGGGGAAATTCCACTTGTGTCTAGCGCAAGACAACATTTGTAGCCTCCGTAGAGCAGAGTCACCCAGCTCCATCACGCAACCCTCCTGACGTCATGTGAGGAATAGGAAAACAAAGTGTCATGAGATAGTGTAGGTGTTGGAGAGAGGAGGGTAGTGGGTGTTAGTGGAGGGGGTGGGAGAACGTTCGTGGGGAGAGATGGAGGTTACTTGTAAGAGTGTGGTGATGATTTACCTGTTGGTGGGGCCTAGTGAGGGTGAATTGTTGGTGAGCGGTTAGTGAGGGAGAGTGTTGGTGAGTAGTTAATGATGGTGAGTGGTAGTGGGAACTCGTGAAAGTGTTGTTCGTCACCGTGACTGGAGTGGACGGTGATGACAGGTTCTCACACCAGTGGCGACAATGTGGTGAGTCTGATGCTGGACGCAAGTCAACATGTCGTGTGTTGCCTCCTCTCTGTTATGATACTCTGTTCTATAGGTTGCTGCTGCTTTTTGTGTTGCTGCTGCACCACAGTTCTTTATAATTTTACAAAATACTAAAGATTAAAGCAGCAGTTATTTTTTTACCTCTAGGTCTGTCGTTCATTTAAATTGTGTGTGTGTGTGTGTGTGTGTGTGTGTGTGTGTGTGTGTGTGTGTGTGTGTGTGTGTGTGTGTGTGTGTGTGTGTGTGCAAAACAACCACTGTGAAAGAATAATGAAATTCTAAGCGCTTTCGTGACTACTCACATTATCAAGGAACATTGTTCCTTGTTCCATTGTTCCTTGATAATGTGAGTAGTCACGAAAGCGCTTCGAATTTCATTATTCTTTCTTTTGCATATCTTATCGCGCATATATATATATATATATATATATATATATATATATATATATATATATATATATATATATATATATTATGCAAACAATCGCAGACAGGCGATCTTAACTATGCAAGAGAAGCCCCCGGGGGGGGGAAATCGTTAGCTCAAGTACTTTCACACTTCTCGGTGCGTCATCAGGAGCTTTGCAATGTTGCAAGGCAGAAACTGAAGGAGTGAGGGAAAGTTTTCTCGGCGTAGCGCAGTGCGGGTCTGTTACCTCTGAGAGAGGCTGCGGAAGGTGACACCCGCACTGCGCTACTCTGAGAAAACTTCCCCTCACTCATTCAGTTGCTGCCTTGCAAAATTGCATAGCTCCTGATGACACTGAGAAGTGTGAAAAAACTTGAACTAAAGATTACCCCCCTCCCTTTGCACACATATAAATGCCGTGCTAAATGAGTAAAACTTGCGATTTTAGCTTAAATAGCAACGCACTGCTTGCCGAATAGGGCAAGCTAAAATTTGTGTATGCAATAATTTCGCAAAAATCATTCTGAACCTAACGAAAAAAAATATTTAATTGTGTTTATTAAATTATTGTTAACTTATATATTTAATTGGATTAGCCTAAATAAAATTTGCATTTGTTATAAAGTTAGGAAAGTTTTCTAAGGTTCTTTTGGTACAAAATCACGTATTTTTATATTACATAGATAAAAAATATGTCTTTGAATGTATAAGAGAAAACTTTAGAAAGGACTTAATTTGAAATGAGTTCTTGCTAATTGACCAGTTTTACCTATACGGCACGACATATATTGTGTATGTGTGTGTGTGTACTTACCTATTTGTGTTTAGCTATTTGTGGTTGCAGGGGTTGAATCACAGCTCTTGGCTCCGCCTCTTCGCTGGTCACTACTAGGTCCATTTTCTCCCTGCTCGATGAGCTTTATCATACCTCTTCTTAAAGCTGTGTATGGATCCTGCCTCCACTACTTTACTATCCACTACTTTAAGGCTAAAGAAATACTTCCTAACATCCTTATGACTCATCTGAGTTTTCAACTTCCAGTTGTACCCTTGTTCCTGTGTCACAACCGAAACATTTTAGCTCTGTTCACCTTGTCAGTTCCTCTCAGTATTTTGTACGTCTGTCATCATGTGTTTCCCTGTCCCTCTTATAGTGTTATCAGATTGAGTTCCTTAACCTCTCCTCATAAGACAGACCCCTTAGCTCCGGGACTAGTCTTGTTGCAAATTTTTGCACTTTCTACAATTTCTTGATGTGTTTGACTAGGTGTGGGTTTCATACTAGTTCTGCATACTCCAATATGGGCCTGGCATACACTGTGTACAGTGCCTTGAATGACTCCTTAGATGTCGAAATGCTGTTCTTAGGTTTGCCAGGTGCCCATAAGCTTCAGCGGTTATTTGGTTGATGTAAGCCTCAGGGGACATGCTCGGTATAATGCTCACCCCGAGATCCTTTTCCTTAAGTGAGGTTTGCAGCCTTTGATGCCCTAACCTGTATTCCGTCTGCGGTCTTCTTTGTCCTTTCCCAAACTTCATGACTTTGCATTTGATGGGGTTAAGCTCGAGGAGCCATTTGTCGTACCAGGCTTGCAGCCTGTCCAGATGTCCTGATCCTCGTCCGCTTGTATTCTCCTCAGTAGTTTCATATCTTTAGCGAACAGGGTCACCTCCGAATTTATTCATTCTGTCTTATCATTCACATATACAAGAAATAGCTACCGGACCCAAGGCTAACTCTTGTGGAACCCCACTCGACAGATGCGCCCACTTTGACACTTCATCACGTACTAACACTTGTTATTTCCTTCCTGTCAAGTATTTCCTGATCCATTGCAATGCTTTCCTACTGTTCCTGCCTGCTTCTCTAGTGTGTATGTGTGTGCATGTGTGTGTGTGTGTGTGTGTGTGTGTGTGTGTGTGCATGTGTGTGTGTGTGTGTGTGTGTGTGTGTGTGTATGTGTGTGTGTGTGCATGTGTGCATGTGTGCATGTGTGCATGTGTGTGTGTGTGTGTGTGTGTGTGTGTGTGTGTGTGTACTCACCTGTATGTGGTCGCACGGATCGTATGTGTGTTTAGTAACATTCCCGGGAGGTTCAGAAGCACACTGTATATATGCTCAAGCATGAGGTACTTGTCATTAACATTTTCATGTCAGCGTGTTGTTGATCAATCATGTTGCTTTGTGTGGATGCTTGCTGCTTCTCTTTGGTGCCACCCACAACAACGTACGTTTAAAAGAAACTTGTGTAAAGTTGAGGACATTTAATAAAGGAAACGTTTCGCCATGAATGGCTTCGTCAGTCCTGATCCATTTGTGGTAAAACGTTTCCTTTAATAAACCTGCTGAACTGTACACGAGTATTAGTTTCCACACTTTGTCGGTAAATATAATATTAACTTGTTATCTTTGGTATCTCGTGAAATGTTTCTCTAGTTGTCATAAAATTTAGCACAGTGGTGGATTAGACTCCAGCCACGAAGCCTTTAGTTTCTGACCTGGGAAAGTGGAAGATCAAGGGGTGAGGTCAGGAGTTACAGAGGCTCTCTGAGTCAGTCACACCTCTCTTTTTCTTGCTTCGAGGTCTGGAAAAGGGATGTTATGTTATTACATTTACGGGGACGCGCTAAACCCTATTAAAGTCATGCATAGCCTGGGGGAATGGAAGGAGAGTGTAGCTCCAGTTCAGTAGATCAAGAGCTCTTCACCCCTTTTGAAAAGGGGTGGGATGTACAATGTCTGCTCTATGGAGGATAAAAAGATATTGGAATTCGCTGCTGATTTTCATTTGCGTGACATGACTTGACAAAGCCTCTTATTGTTAGCGCTGAATTTTCTACGTAATAATACGTACCTTGATGCTGGAGGACCTGGTCCCAAGTCTACACACTACCATAACAAGGTACTGGAGTGAGAGATATGGACGAAAGTGTTAAATACACTCGGTAAAAGAAAGGACGTCACGGGCACAATAAGAGAACACTGTGTCAACATTCGTCTTCCTTGACTTTTCAACTTGCTATCAGAGGATATCAGAAATATTGCTGGAACCAGTGTAGAAGTGTTCTAGAGGAAACCAGATCACTACCTCCTTGGGGTGCCAGATCAACCAGGCTGTGATGGATGTCTAAGCTGGCGGGCTGCCAACAGCAGCAGCCTGGTCGACCAGGCACTCACCAGAGAGACCTTGCTCCGAATAAGGGGGCTGCGGGGGTAGAAAAACTTCCGAAGCAGGTTACAGGTAATTCACAGGTAAAAGTCTTATTTCAAGTGACAGTGGCACTGTGAGCTATGAGCCACGGTGACACTGAAGGACCATATTGAGCTACAGTGACACTGAGGGGGGCCATGTTGAGCCACGGTGACACTGCATTACAGTCTCTGAGGCTTGGGGGGTTAAAAAGGATTTATGGGGAGTAATGGAGAAAGAGGCAGTTATGGTGGAGTGATGGGAAAGAGGAGTTATGGTGGAGTGTTTGGATAAAAGAGGGCAGTTATTGGGAGTGGAGTAAAAGAGGCAGTTATGGTGGAGTGATGGATGAAAGAGGCAGTTATGGTGGAGTGATGGAGGAAAGAGGCAGTTATGGTGGAGTGATGGAGGAAAGAGGCAGTTATGGTGGAGTGATGGAGGAAAGAGGCAGTTATAATGGAGAGTGGAGGAAAGAGGCAGTTATGGTGGAGATTGATGGAGGAGAGGAAAGAGGGATTTAAGATGGAGGAGAGGAGTTATAATGGAAGAGAGAGGGAGGGAGGAAAGAGGAAGTTACGGTGGAGAGTGAAAAAGGGGGAAAGAGGGAGGGGTGGGGAGGAGAGAGGGTAGTAAGCGCCCCTTCTCCTGTAATCTCGTAAGACCGGTTTACTTTGTGTTTCAGTTAATCGTAAAGGTCGCTTTTACCTCTTCCTTACTGGCAGGTGTGTGTGTGTGGGGGGGGGGGAAGACAGACGGGGTGGTGGTGACGGGTGTGTGGTGTATGTTGTGTGTGGGGGGGGGAGATAGACGGGGTGGTGGTGGTGACGGGTGTGTGGTGTTGTGTTGTGTTGTGTATTGGGAGAGAGATGGGTGGTGGGGGACAGTGTGTGGTGTATGTGTGTGTGGGGGTTAGGGACGGAAGGAAGGGCTTCTGGGAAGGCCTGGGGAGAGGAAATGGGGAAGGACGTGTAGAAAGACTGTCGGAGAGTCTTTGGGGCAGGGCGTGGGGGAGGATGTGTGGCGCAGGGTGTGTGGGGTAGGGCGTGGGAGGATGTATAGGTCAGGGGTCGGGGGTGAGGCAGGGTATGTGGTGGGGCGCGTGGGAAGGATGTGTGGGGGGGGGGCGTGGGGCAGGGTGTGTGGGGGCAGGGCGTGGGGGAGGATGTTGGCGGCAGGGCATGGGGGAAGGTTTTTGGGGGGCAGGGTTGGAGCTGGGTGTGTAGGGTAGGGTGTGGGGGGGGGGGTGTGTGTGGCGCGGGTGAAGGGTAGGATGAATGGGGGGAGTGAGTGGGGCAGAGTGTGGGGGGCTTGGTGTGTGGGGCTGGGTGTGTGGGGGCAGGTTTTTGTGGGGGCAGGCTGTGTGGGGGGCTGGTGGTTGGTGTAGGGCAGAGTGTGGGGGGTTGGGTGTGGGTGACAGGGTGTGTGGGGCGGGTGTGTGTGTGGGGCAGGCTGTGTGTGAAGCAGGGTGTGGGGGGGCAGTGCGTATGGGGCAGGGCGTGTGTGGGGCAGGGGGTGTGTGTGAGGAAGGGGTGTGTGGGGCAGGGGTGTGTGAGGCAGGGTGTGTGAGGCACGGTGTTGTGTGGGGCACATTGTGTGGGTTTAGGGTGTGTGGGGGCAGGGGTGGTGTGGGTGAGGGGCAGGGTGCGAGGGGCAGGTTACCTGGAGGTTACCTGGAGGTTATTCCGGGGATCAACGCCCCCGCGGCCCGGTCCATGCCCAAAGGCCCTCCCGATGGATCAGGGCCTGATCAACTAGGCTGTTACTGCTGGCCGCATGGTTGTGTGGGGGCAGGTTGTGTGGGGCAGTGTTCGGGGCTGGTAGTGTAGGGCAGAGTGTGGGGGGTTGGGTGTCTGTGACAGGGTGTGTGGGGGCAGTGTGTGTGGGGCAGGGTGTGTGTGAAGCAGGGTGTGTGGGGGCAGGGTGTGTGTGGGGCAGGGTGTGTGTGAAGCAGGGTGTGTGGGGAGGTGTGTGTGGGGGGCAGGGGTGTGTGGGGCAGGGTGTGTGTGGCAGGGTGTGTGGGGGGGGGGGCAGTGTGTGTGGTGGTGGGGGGGGGCAGGGTGTTGTGGGGCGGGTGTGAGGGGAAAAGGGGTTTTATGGGGCAGGGGTGTGTGGTGGTAGTGATGGTGGTGGTTGTGAGCAGGGGTTGGTAGTGGTAATGAGTAGTGGTGGTATGAGTGGTGGTGGTAGTGAGTGGTGATGGTAGTGAGTAGTGGTAATGGAAATTTGAGGTGGTGGTGGTAGGAGTAGGGGTTGGTAAATGGGGTGGTGGTGGTAGAGAGTGGTGGTGGTAGGGGTAAGAGAGTGGTGGTGGTGGCAGTGAGTACTGGTGGTAGTGAGTAGTGGTGGTAGTAGAGATGGTGATGGTAGTGAGTGGTGGTAGTGGTGATGAGTGGACAGCGAGTGTTTGTGGTTCATTGACACACACACACACACCACACACACACACACACACAACAACCCACACACACAACAATAAAAAATAACACAACAACAAAACACAAGGACAGAAGTTGGGGGATATGATACGAATTGAATCTAGAGATTCGCAAAGTGCGTCATATTGGAAGTTGAAAGACTCAGATGAATCGCAGGAATTTTAGAAGTTCTTCAGTCAAGAGTTGTCGGGAAAGTGGAATAATCTGGGAAAGTGATGTAGTGGAGGTAATCCATACAAGCTTTAATAAGAATTGATAAGCTTATGAGCAGGAGAGTGACCTATTTAAGCCCGGGAAGAGGCGGGCCAAAGCTGTGATTCGACCCTTGCCCACAATTGGGTAGCACACACACAACACACCCACACCACACACACCACACACCACACACTCAACACAACACACACACATACTACAGGCCTTTGTCTAATCGACAGTGCCTAGGACAAATGGTAACTAACACAACAACCTGGCGGGCGGAGCTCGGACTCGACCCCCGCAACCTAACTGTGGTCATACCACACACACAACACACACACCCCACGTATCTATCAACAAGCACCTTTGACATCAGGTAACTAACACTATGCTTACACATAAAACCCCGCACATAGAGATTACGACGACGTTTCTGTCCGACTTGGAACCATATACGAAGTCACACTGTGTTCATACCTGCGATCAAGCACGCACGCTCACAAACGAAAAAAAAAAAAAAAAAAAAACCATTTGCGCGCGTGCGACCTCCTCTCCGCCCCAACACACACACACACACACACACCACACACACACACACCACACACACACACACACACACACACACACACACACACACACACACACACATACAAAACAGAAGATTCCAAAAAATAGGTTGACAGGTGAGACTGAGGACTTGTGCTGCAACTGAGAAAGTTGTCAAGCCAGGCGGAACTACAGACATTTGTAATAACGAAGAAAGTTATGGAGGGTTGTATTGTTATTATTTTCTTTATTGTTGTTAATAAAGAACAAAAGCCACAGTACCATGACTGGAACAGTGCACAAATAACCCGCACATAGGAGAAAGGAACTTATGTCGACGTTCGGTCCGACTTGGACTGTTTACAAAGTCATGTAGTGTGACTTTGTAAATGGTATAAGATCGGACCGAAATGTCGTCGTAAGCTCCTCTCTCCTATATGCGGGTTATTTGTGTATTATTATCATTGTTATTTTATTATTCATTAATATTATATTCGTGGGTAGTGCATCGGATGCAATGAGATTTAATCCGATGAAAAAGATGGTAGATCCTTGCATCAAAAGCCCTTTTCCCTGGCATCTATGCATCCCCCCCCCCTCCATTAAGAGTACCAGTAAATACCTGTAGCCGCTTCTGGGGGGGGGTCATCGCTCCCGCGGTCCGGTCCCAGACCAAGCCTCCTGATTGCTGGCCTGATCGGTTAGGTTGTCTGTGGCCACCGCCCAGCGTATGCACCCCATCTCGGGTTATCAAGAAGTGTTTTGAGGAATTTAGTGAGTTCCCTCTTGAAGACAGCCAGGCACTGTTGGTGATTCCTCGTATGCGAAGGAGGGTTGTTGAAGAGTCATGGTCCTTTTACACTTAGAATTTTTCTTCATCGCTTCTCTCTTTTTTCATTTAAGGTATCCTGCACCATCTGCCAAGCCGTTTCCTTTCATTTGTAGTGATTTCGGTGTATAGTTTTAGGAGCAGTCCCTCTGAATTCTTCCGGGTGTAGGTTTTGATGTAATCTTTCTCTCCTCGGTCTTAGGAGTAAAATTGAAGAGACTGAAAGCACTTTCAATAATTTAGATATCTAGTTGAGTTTGTAGAAGGTAATCTGTACATTTTCCAGTTCTGCCATTTCACTTGCCTAGGAGAGAACTAATGACCTGAAGAGTATCATCATTAACGTGTAATCTCTCCTCAAAGTTTTTAGTTATCCAAACCTATCATTTTTCTAGCACTTGCGATAATAATATTGTGCTTCTTGAACTTTAAGTCTGACCTGGTCAGATCTCACTTCCAGGTCTCTCTCATCAGACTTGCGCTCTAGTGAGTGATTTGAGTTTGTATTGTACTCGATCTATTTTTTATTACCTCTCATTTTTTTTGAAACCCGTAGTAACTTGAATTTATCCTCATTGAACCTCTTATTGTTGTCAGTGGCCCCAAAAGATTTCTTTTTATGTTGGAGGCTCGCTGTGTCTTGTATGGATGCCACTTATACAAATTCTGGGTATCGATTGAAAGGATGATACTGTTGTGTAGTTTATTTCGTCTTTTTGTGGACATGTAGGAGCCGACAAGGGAAAAAGACATTCGTAGCAAGGATCCTTCAAAAAAAGTTTCCCCCAGGGGGGGCTTTATCACGACACGTGAATGTGTAAAGAAACTCTTTATAAAAACAAACGAGCACCATAAGTCGGAGATCTAGATCCCTACTGTTTCCTCAATGTAACGTAAAAATATTTTTTTTCATACCCTTGATCCTGTTTACGTCGTACTGGGAAATAGTGGCATCTAGACCCCCGAGCCTGACCCCATGGTGTTCCTCTGCTTTATAAAGGCGGTGTGTTTGCTCATTCCTGTGTATTTTCCCCCTTGGGGTTTAAACGTTGTATTTAAAAGGATCCTTTGTTACCAGTGTCTCTGTCTATGTCAGATATGAGAATAAAGAGAGAGAGAGTATGGGGAAATTACTGTACCTTCGTAAATAGAACTTTTTCACTCTGGCTATCCTATAATTTCATTCTGTTTACTATTACTCTTTGGGTTCTATTTGTTAGGAAGCTAAAATATCCATATCCCCACCGTTCCGGTTATTTCTTTTGAAAGCATTTTGTGTGCAGTTACCCATGGACGCATTGTCGAAAGTTTTAGCAAGGTCAGTGTAGTGTTAAAGCTTAATTAAGGCAATGTCTTGATGCTAAGTTTGATGTTACTAGGAACTGAAACAGAAGTCTTCAGCAAACTATCTGTGAGGATATATCGGGTGTCCCAAAGCTGGGACACAGCGTGACACACAACGTTGTCACACTTCAGGCAAAAATTCCTAACATATACTATGTTCCGCAAGACACACTAATAGAAAACTTTGAGGAGAAAAGTAAAAGAGAGGACTGGACTTTGACCTACAGGGGCACTAAGCTATGTAAGTTTAAAGGGTTCAAGAACCTCCAAGTTTAAATAGAAAAAAGGTATGCGGGGAGAGCAAAAATTTTTGCGGCAGAACTTGGAAAAAACATTTGGAGAATGGCGAATTGATCAGGATAAAAATCACCTTGGTTACGAAATCTCGCACTTAGGAGAGAGAATCTTACGAGGGACGTTTCGGTCCACCCCTGGGCCGTTGTCTTGTCAAAAAAACATGAGAGGTATTGAAGGGGCAAAATCTTGCCTCCTGAACCAGTGGGAATTTCATGAGAGGTTGACAGTCAGTTGGTATAGATAATGACGGGAAGATTGCCCAAATTACTAATGCTGGAAGGCCTTTTAACCCCTTGCTGCTTCTGCAGTTACTGACACACACAAAACACCATTGAGAGCACCCTGTTGTTAATCACGTGCTTTTGAGATCACGTGCTGTGGGTACATCCGGGCATCGTGACGTCAAAACTTCCCGTTTTCTCTCACAACACTTGCGGCAGCGGGCACTCACACAGACCACCAGGGGCACTAGTTTACCCTCAGTCCCTCACCACTCGAAACCAACCACCTCCCTTAATTTTTTTTTTTTACCTCTGTGCATTTCAGGGCAAATGGGCGGGTCTTGAGTAATTTATAAGGAAAATGGCAGAGTTTTTCATTGTTGGGCGAGAGGAATTCACTTCCTGCCAGTCAACACTATTTTGTGATTCTCCTTATTGTCTTCACATTAAATTTCTCGTTTCGCTTCGCAGGTTGGGTTGTGGCGTGGGCACGAGGTTGAGTGGGGTGGTGGGGTTAGTAGGGAGTGGATAGGTGAGAAGGTGGGGAGGTAAGCGTGTGTGTGCGCTCACCTAGTTGTGGTTACAAGGGTCGATTCATAGTTCCTGGCCCCGCCTGCGTGCGCGCGTGTGTAGGGGGGGGGGAAAAGGTGTGAGTAGGGAAGGGATGGGTTTAAGGTCGGGGAAAGTGGAGAGATGAGGTTAGGGGTTTTTTGGGGTTAGAAGTTGAGGGTGGAGGTGGGGGTCTCCCTGTTCCACTCTTGCTCCATTGTTCTGAGATAGTTTCGTAAATGCATTGTTGATGGGAAATAGGTGGGTAGATCTTTGGGTATGTACACGGAAGGAAGGGTGGGTGGGTGTTGTAGGATGAGCGGGTAGGCGAGTTGTTAGGAGGATGTGTATGTGAATGACTGTATTTATGTATACACACACACACACATTTGGTTGCAGGGTTCGAATCACAGCTCCTGGCCCTGTATGTGTTTGTGTGAGTAAGCATGAAAAGATAACTGCATGTAATCACATGAACCCAGCTAGACAACCTAGTGCTGCCAGGTGGGAAGTACGGTGTTTTGCATTTAGAAAAAGTGGGAGTGGTGGGGTGCTACGGTCGGTCAGGTCACCCACTGGACCGTGGTCTCTGGGACCATCTGCAGAGGTAGCTAACCAGCCACTATCAATGTGCTCCCTGCTGGAAGCCAGACCATCTCTTACACAGGTTATAACGGCCAGAGGGGGCAATATGCAGAACAGAAAAAAGTATTTATTTTTTTTATTATATTTATTATTATTTATTGGGAATCGAATAAACAATAGTTTGATCCGAGCAAGAGGGAGAGTAACTCCAGTTCCTTGAAGGGTGATGCTCTGTGGTTTTCGAACTGTTATTTCAGTTCATGAAATATAATCTGGAAAATGTATGTTATACTCTGTATCGACGGACTTCTAACAGCAACAGCCTGGTCGACCCGACAAGCAACAGGGAGGCCCTGTTCCCATTCCGGACCGAGAGAGTAAAAGTACTCTCAAATCAGAGAGTTTATATATGTCGTGCTGAATAGGTATAACTGGCCAGTTAGCAAGAACTCGTTTAAAATTAAGTCCTTCTAAATTTTCTCTTACACATTTAAAAGATATTTTTTTATCATTTATGTTAATATAAAAATTAATGATTTTTTACCAAAGAAACTTAGGAAACTTACCTAACCTATTTATAACAAGCGCAATTTAGTTAGCTTTAAACCAACTAAATATATTTTTTTATAAGTTTACAATATTTAATCTTAAAAAAAAACACAGTGAAATATATTTTTTCGTTAGATTCATAAATGATTTTTGGGAAAATTTTCATATATAAATTTTCGCTTGCCCCATTCGGCAAGAAGTGAGTTTCTGTTTAAGCCAGAAGAGCAAGTTTTACTTATTGGCACCCCCCCCCACCACACACCATTATTATTATATATATATATATATAATATTTATATATTTATATTATTTATATATATATATATATTATATATAATATATTATATAAAATATATACATTATATATATATATTTTTGGTGGCCCGGGGGCGCCGCGCCACGGGGGGGGTGGTCATAAAACAAATATTTAACTTTAGTGCTTTCCACTGTGCTATGTTCCACAACAGGGAAAAAAGGGGGGTTTTTCGGATGGTGGGGGTGCAGCCCTGGCTGCCCTTGGGGTGTTTAAGACGGGCCGTCTGGTTGCCAAATTTCTAAATTAAATATTATTTTTTTTAAAAAAGGGGGGTGGAAATCTTAAGAACTGGACTTTTAACTACCTCATGCTTATCCGGAACTTGATATTGTTTTCAAGTGGCCAGAATGGGGAAATAAGGATTTCTTCAGGTATAGGGTAGCTAGGTAGGCCCCCCTGGGCTTTTTTTGATTGTTAAGATCCCTTTTTTGGATATGCGCAAAAAATATATATATTTTTATATTTTATATAAATTTAAATATTCTATTTAAAATTATTTGTTTTTTGTGTAACCCATTAAACTCCCTCTTTTTGGGCATGGACTTTTGCCTTCCCTCCTTTTTTTCCTTTCCCCTCTATTCCTTCCTTTTCTGTGCAAGGAGATGAGTTCCCAGCCTTGATGCTTCAGGGTCTTAGGCCCACCACCCTTGCTTCGAAGGCCCCAACCCTTTCCCGGTTGGTTGGTGTCTTCTTAGACTTTTCTTTTTTTTTGAGTTATACCCGAACAAACTCTTGGGTTTTCTTGACCACAACAGTTAAAAACATTTTTCTATCGGTGTTTAAAGGAAATTTAAAACCCTTTCTTCGGTTCCCCCACCTTTTCCCTTCCTTTCCCCTTCTACCTTTGCCTCCCTCCTTCCTCTTCCTTTGTTGCCTTCTCCTCTCCTCCTCTTCCCCCTTTTCCTTTTCCCTTTTTTCCTCTCTACCCCCATCCTCCTCCCATCCCTCCCCATCCCCCCTCCCCCACCCTTCCTCCCCCCAGACCCAAGGACCCAAACCTGGCCTTGGGTTTTTGCAATATTTCAGCCTTTTTCCTTTGGGGACCCTAGCAGAGAGCACAACAGTGTGGTTTGGAGGAAGGAAGGAAAGTGGAGAAAAGGTGTGAAGGAAGTTGGAATTGGTGGTGTAAACCTTTTCCTTCTCCCCCCCCCCTCTTCCTGCCCTGTTTCCCTTTTCTTAAAACCCTCCTTGGTTCTCCGGTTTTCCGGCCTTTCCTTGTTAAAACAAACCTCCAATCCCCCTTTCCTCAGATTTATTTGGGTTAGCCACTTAATCATTGAAATACATGAAAAAACTGCCTGTATCCTCTTTTTCTAGGGATGAAATTTTCCCCAGTTATTGATGTATCCTTTTTTAAAAAACAAGCCCCAAACCCTCTTAGGGTCGTGGTTTTCCCGATTGGTTTAGAAAAGTAATGGGGCCCTTTGGGAAATCTTTTTTAAACATAAACTACCTTCTGACGGGTTCATTAATTAAGACTGCATGTAACCTGTTTACCAGTAGTCAAGAATGTTTAAATTCTTCAAATGAGAATTAAGGTAAACTCACTACTTATATACACTGAGAGACATACACCTCTCGGTGTGTATATCCTGGGTGTCCCAGGTATAGTACGAAGAAGGCAAGTGTTTCTTGTGTGAACTGCAGAGTGTTTTGACTCTCCTGCCAGCTGCCATGATGTCCTCACACGGCAGTCAGGTGTACTTCCTTGGTCAGGTGTACTTCCTTGGTCAGGTGTACTTCCTTGGTCAGGTGTGGGAGGGGTTTTCTTTCTTTTCTTTTGGTATTTGTTTTTTTATGTTTGAGTAACTAACATCACACATGTTAAAAATCTTGAAAATGGTTCTGACACATCAACTTACTGACTTCATGGAAAAACATAAACCTCACAGCCTCTGTCGATATGGATATAGAGCAGGAGGATTGTGCCTGTCAACCATTAGATCACTATGACAAAATTTCCAAGACATTGGTAATGAAAACAGTATACTGATGTTCTGAACCCGGATTTTGCAGAGGAAGTTTGCAAATGTGACCTTAGAGCAATAGTTTACGAGAGGACTTGTATTTCTCGCATAGAATCATGAAACATGTAAACTATTGTGATCGTCTTGAAGTACTTAAATTTTTCTCTCTCTAATGGAGAAGGGATAGATGCCTTATAAATATTTGGATGATACTTGAGGGTCTCGCCTGACCTGCACGCTACTATAACAACTTACTGGACCGAAGGCAGTGGAAGAAAGTGTTGAATAAACCCAGTGAGGAGCAGGGAGACCAAGGGC
>NC_069403.1:56239178-56291678 GCF_026875155.1 Cherax quadricarinatus
TTGGCAGGTGACCCTCTCTGTCATTCCAAGCTGTAAAGAGAGACAGATTACCCACTGCTTAAGAAATCACTCTCCATGATAAGTACAATACCTAAAAGATGTGGTGATTATTAAAACATTTAACCGATCAAGACTGAAAGGACTAAGTTAATTATTGGTCAAAAGTGAAGCTTTCAACCAATAAGTCCACTAAAATATGATCAGGCGTGTACTTACAGTAGTGTTGGGAGCTGTGAGTCGAGTGATTTACTGTTTGACCGGAGCCCCACACGTCACCTTTCGGGGGGGGAGAAGAGGGAGGGGAAGGGATAGTGGGAGCTAGACTGGCCCTACCTTAACAAGCAGCCGGCAATCAAACTATCACTTTCGGAGGGGAAAAAAAGGGAGGGGAAAATAGCGGGAGCTGGACTTACCCTACCTTAACAAGTAGCCGGCAATGAAACTATTGTTACTATACACTCCCTCGCTACTCCTATCTATTGAACTTTTCCCTCACACCCCTCCTATGTGTTTTGATACTCAAGACCAGTGTTTATGCTGGTCTGACCTTCAATAAGGTTGAGGTACGACCCTGATGTGCTTTCAACACGGTCCAGAGTATCTTCTAGTCAGGTCGATTCTTCTATATGCTAGCTTAAGGGAAATTAATCACTAGATTTTAAAAGTTTGTGTTTTCGTTCGAACTACCTCCTGGAATTGTCACTGCTATTGCAGTATTTGTTACATTCTTCCAAATTTAGATCGTCAAGGAAGAGGACATTCGGCGGCAGGGTTTGAAAGATTTTTTAAAACTGTGTTCGATTTTCAGTAGTTGGTTTTTGGAGGTGCTGGCCAAGGCCTGGCTCTGGAAGTTGAAAAACTTTCCGAACTCATCAAAGGTATGCATAGGTAAGTTGTATTTGGTGGTTTATATACAAGTATATTAACGATGTTCTGAGTCGCTTTTTACTGCCAAAACTCTGACACAGTAGTTGGTTTTTGGAGGTACTGGCCAAGGCCGGGCTCTGGAAGTTGAAAAACTTTCCGAACTCATCAAAGGTATGCATAGGTAAGTTGTATTTGGTGGTTTATATACAAGTATATTAACGATGTTCTGAGTCGCCTTTTACTGCCAAAACTCTGACACCATCATTTGTGGTAAGTCATTGCGCATTAATGATCAGTTCTTTAACATACGGACCAACCCGTCGTTACGGTCTATTTTCTTTTGGCTGCATCCAAGTAGAATGTACCCAGATAACCATATTTTATTGTAAAAATTATCATTTTTTTCTGGGCCTTTGTGGAAACAGCAAATATTGCATTTTCCTCGGCGGAGTCCATTACCAAACAGTATTTTGTTATTTGTTTTAAAACCTATACATGGGAAAATTTTTGTTAACAATATCTGTGGGTCTGATGAGGCAGCCTCTGGCTTTCTACCTTTAAAGTGTTTCGAGAGTTTTCCTACTGAAGTGGTACTAAGTTCTTGCAATTTCTTGCCATTATTTTTTCGCTTCCTAGCACTAAAAAAAATTGGGGGGCTCAATGATTATGACTAGAATTAGTCTGATACTCGCGTCGTTTTTACCTACTGGTTCCTTTCCACTGATATCCGGGGCATTGCGTGTGATACATTTGTAAGTATAAAATAATGCTATAACACATTTTAGGGTGAAAATGTATGCATGAGGTAAAACGATATAAAGCTTTCAGAGATCACATTTTTTTTTTGGGGGGGGTCAACTATGCATTTTTTTTTCATTCGTTTCCCCGTAGTCGCTTCATATTTGCAAACACACTTAGCACAGATCCTACGCATTTCGATTTTCCGTTGGTCGGGATTAATGGGTTTTGTATTGCCAACTAATTCATTTTTTTTTACTTATACTCGAACTAGGGTCAGCCGAATCTCTTAATATATATGTGATGATCGATGCACTTCTATCCTTACATACAGAAATTTATTTCTTCTGTTTCCTCTTAATATTTGAGTGTCCTTTTGTGTACTACTCACGTTTGCATCTCTTTCTCATTCTTCCTGGTTTGTGGGAGGTTCAGATTGACTATATTTAATACAGGTTAAGATTAACAGCAGGTAGGTGTAAACCTGGTAGGTTTCAGTACCCGGTAGTTTCCATACTAGGCTTAATATCGGGAAGGATAAGCACCAGGTAGGTTTAATACATACCAGATAAAGCCGTATGTTCAATACTGGGCAGGTTTAGTATTAGGTAAGTTTAATAGCGGATAAGTTAAATACTGGGTAGGTTTAATACCTGGGAGGTTCGTACTAGGCGGGTTTAAGTAGAACTCTTAAAACATCACTCTTCCATGGTTTACATAATTAGAGTGGGCCGATTCGCTTCACTTAACACGCTAAAGAAAACTCTCCCTCGAGAGCCAGTTTTTCATACAATTCTTGAGGCGAAAAAACTTGCGGCCAATACCCACCCCAAAATTTTATATTAAACAATGGCGAAACTCCCGTTAGGAGTGCGTTAGTGGGTGACACTTGTGGACTGGTTAGGGCAGTGGTTCCCAAACTGGGGGTAAATTACCCCCTGGGGGTAATTTAACCATTTTTGGGGGGTAATGGAGGGGTGACAGAAAAAAAGTTATGAATTCTGAAAATCAAGAAAACAATGCGGTACCAGGTATGAGGATTATTGTTAACTTTGTCTTAGTATATAAAGTTGTAAAGTAAACCTATTATAAGTAAGTAATAAAGTTAAACCAAATAACAATAAACATCAAAAACTAATATACAGTATTAGAAAAGAAGAAATATATAGCTAAGTGTGTGGAAACCCAAAAGTATTTTGACAAGTAGGGCTTCAGGACAAAAGTCACTCAGTAGCCCAGATCGACCTGTCCAGTACGCGTCACTCACTTCCTGAGGCTGCCTCTATTTCACACTGTCAGTTTATCTCTGAGCATCAGCCGAGGTAGACATAAGCTGGTATGTATGTGTACTGCCTGTCAGTATATAGTTAGTATTTACCCACTGTTACTGTGAATTTGTAGCTATTATTAATTTTATATATAATGTATGTGTGGTTCTTACGTTTTCAATGGTTTTGCTAGGATTAGCAGAGTATGCGAGGCTGTATACGTTCACGTTTAGCCATATATATCAATAATAACATTTTGTGAAAGGGGTGACATGCTTTATGTGGCATGTTAAATTGGGTAACAAGCTGAAAAAGTTTGGGAACCACTGGGTTAGGGGAAGGCTTGGGTGGTACCTGGGGAGACTGGCCAACTGGGGTAAATATGGCCCACCCGCAGGACTTGTCTGAAGACTGGCGTGAATGGTGCGTCCAGGAGTGATTGACCCGTCTTCACTCTTGTTACAAGGGCATGGGAGTTCTGTTTCTGACACAGACACGTTGGTGTCCTGGGTAATGAACGAGCAGATGCTGAGTGGAAGTCTTCTGTCAGGAGTGCGTTAAAAAAAAAATTCCATAATGGTGACATTTTGAACTCGTCTGTAGACATGTCTTGTATATGCCTGAACAGCCGGATAATGATGCCTATGGGCCGTTGGCATCCATAGTCTGGTTGGTCAGACATTCATCAGATAAAAGTGGCTTTCCTATAGGTATATTTTATTACATAATATAGTAAAAGGATTTAAAAAATACATTGCTGGTATAAAGATGACATAGACAGTACATGAAGTTTGAGGGATACATTTCAAGCACATTTTGCTACATGTTTATCACTTTCCATATATTTCATTTTTTTCTATCCCAGACTGGCCAGGGAAAGGACGGGAGGGATGACCGGGGTTGCGGTCATCCCTCCCGTCCTGTGTATGCGTATACAAGAGCATATGGATACACAGAAGGACTAGGAACTAAGCATCAGAAAGGGTTAACAGGAGTACATCTAGGAATGGGTGGGTTTTGAACCCATGGACTCACTTGCCATGGGTTCTAACCAAACGTGTTCCGTGGTTTATTTCCAATGGTGTTATTACGATTTCGTGCGTCTGGATATATGCCATTTATGTTTCATTTATTGCAAGTAAATGTTGAATATTTGCTTAGTGTCTGTTATCTTATTTTCACTAATGAGATATCAGTACATATCATATAACTAATTATACTGTCTGTTTCTTTAGGAATGTCGCTCCAGTATTTGAATTTTTCTGTGTTATCGCTGGAGGGAATTCTTGTAAGAATTATAAGTGGTGGGGAGTTCGGCAGGCACTGCTGAACCCCGCCCTCCACCACAACCCACTCTTCTGTACCTGCTCTCTTTATTACATCATAAATTCCCAAGTGGTAATGTTGTTACCCTCGTAACAGTAAGGTCACTAACGCGTAATTAATCGTACTGCACGTAACAGTAGTTCTGAAACTTCCCACCTCAAAGTAACGTCTGTATCTGGACGTGAATTTGAGGTGGGCCTGGTTCTGGGAACGGACCATTAGGGCCATGGCCCCGCCGGGTCACCAACTGTACAAGACCCGGGCCGGGACAGTACCGGCAAACTTCATCGGCCATAGCCCGCGAAACTGAAAACAGGTAAGCTAGAGAAAACTCAATAAACTACTTCTCAGTGACCAACATTTATTTCGCCAGTCATTTTACACACTACCTCAGAGAGGAACAGAAGCAGCACAGAGGACAGAGGAACAGAATGGTAAGAGAGGAAATAAATCGCCCTGTCTAATGCGCGATAAGAGGGAAAGAGAAAGGGAGAAGAGGTATTTGAAAGAAATGAAATAGTAGAAAGAAGTGAGAAAAGGGAATAATGCAAGTAATAGCAAATAAACGTCTAAGAAGAGAAGCTAATATAAGCACTAAAAAATAGATAAGGAAGCACAGGCTTTTCCAATAGTTTGAATGAATGGATACAGCCAATTTTTCATGTACATTCTCCATATCATTGGTTTGTCCTGCCTTCTGTAGGGTCGTACAGCTAGCTACATGCTAGATTACAAACAGGTACTCGGAAGAGTATTATCATTGACATCTAGTTGTGGTGGCGCTGTTGTGAACAAACCATACCCCGGCCGGGATTGAACCCGCGGTCAGAGAGTCTCAAAACTCCAGCCCGTCGCGTTAGCCACTGTGAACGTTGGATCTATCAGACGTGCTGTTATTGGTTTTGCTGGTGGTGGAGGTACTGGTGGCGGTGCACGCTGTGTGCTGGTATGTGACCCTATATCTTTCCTCAGCTTTCTCCTACCCGGCCATTACCACCGCATCATCATCACTTTCATTACACCTCTCACCGCGTCTCCCTTCACTACCTTTTCACTTCTGCCTTACCTCTTCTCTCTTCCCCCCCCCACACTCTTTATTTACCTCTTCCCCCTTTCCTCCTCCCACTCTCATCTCATTTATCGCCCCCTTTTATCCTTCTCCTCAATCCATTGTTTATTCCATTTTTATCCTGCGTCAAAACTGCCTTGTTAGCTAAAATTATTCTTGTGTTTGTGTAAACATTGCCCCAACACATGCTGCTGGTGTTGCTGCTGACCCAGCAGCCTCTCCATCCTGCTGCTGGTGTTGCTGCTGACCCAGCAGCCTCTCCATCCTACTGCTGGTGTTGCTGCTGACCCAGCAGCCTCTCCTATCCTGCTGCTGGTGTTTCTGCTGACCCAGCAGCCTCTCCATCCTACTGCTGGTGTGTTGCTGCTGACCCAGCAGCCTCTCCATCCTGCTGCTGGTGTTTCTGCTGACCCAGCAGCCTCTCCATCCTACTGCTGGTGTTGCTGCTGACCCAGCAGCCTCTCCATCCTGCTGCTGGTGTTTCTGCTGACCCAGCAGCCTCTCCATCCTACTGCTGGTGTTGCTGCTGACCCAGCAGCCTCTCCATCCTGCTGCTGTGTTGCTGCTGACCGCAACCCTCTCATCTGTGCTGGTGTTCTGCTGACCCAGCAGCCTCTCCATCCTACTGCTGGTGTTTCTGCTGACCCAGCAGCCTCTCCATCCTACTGCTGGTGTTGCTGCTGACCCAGCAGCCTCTCCATCCTGCTTCTGGTGTTCTTGCTGACCCATCGCCTAATTACTAACAGCCTAGTTGATCATGCTGTCATTTAAACTTTGTATTTAATACCAAACATAAATCAACGAAGTGTAAACTGTACAAAAAATTATTATTATTATTATTATTATTATTATTATTATTATTATTATTATTATTATATTAATTGAAAAACGTTTAACCCATAAGGGTTATACATTGCCTGAGAATTGGGAGGTAAATAGGTTTGATCCGAGGAAAGGGAGACCATTTCTCAATTCCATTCATTCTTATGTGTTATATGACGCATGCTGTCTTGTGTGTTATGTGACACGTGCATTTTTGAGTTACGTGATACGTGCATTCTTACCGTTACATGACACATGCATTGTGTTACGTGACACATTACCCGCACGCAGTCCAACATATGCACCACAGCCTTGCTGATCAGGAACTAACTTGAGGAAATTATCAGGTATCTTATGAAGACACTCTCTTGACATTAAAAGTTTAATGTTATTTTTAATAGCTCTTAGTTATTTTAACCTGCTGTGAGAGATTCATTTGTGTTGTGTGGTGTTTTTTTGTTTGTTTCTTTGACTGGTGGTGGTTGGTGGCGGCGGTGGGCGGTGGCGGGGCGCGGCGGCGGCGGGGGGGTGGTGGTGGTGGGTGGGGGGTGGTGGGGTGGGGGAGGCGACGGGGCAGCGGCAGCTTTTGGTTGGTTGTTCGCGGCTTTGGTTCTTGGAGGTGGGGCTTTTGATTCGCGGTATGCGGCGAGGGCGGCGGGCCGTTGGTGTGGTCCAGGCACAGTTTGGTTGTTTTAGTGCTGCTTTGCTCTTGAAGACAGCAGGGGATTTTGATTCCCACCTTATGCTCGTGGAAATAATTTCCCTTTATAGTTCTGGACCATTAGTCTCCAGAATTTTCTTGTGTCATGCGATTTTCCTCTCCCCCTTTTTGCTTTAAAAGGCTAAATTAAATTTCAAGGGAATTCAAGCATTCAGATGCCTCACTGACTTCGAGCAGAACTGAACGTTTTCCAGTTCCGCAGTATTTCCTGCCTCAAAAGGCATTGCTAGTATATAACACTATTCCTGTCCACAGAGAGAACAAGTGACTTGAAGAGAATCATCAGTGTGTCGGCATCTCTTAGTTTAAATGTTCTAGTAATTTAGCTAATTATTTTCCTCAGACATTGTCACTCTCGTCTTTCACCTTAATTAAACTTCCGTTCTTCTGAATGATCTGAGCTGTTTTATACTCCGTTGTAGTCATTAATTCCTCAATTTTTCCATTGCAGAGAAATTGAAATTTGCCTTCATTGAACATCATTTCGAGTCAGTGTTCCACTCGAAAATTTGGTGTATATCAGCTTGAAATTCGCTTTGTCCTCAAGGGTGTTACGGTGGTATGGTTTATGTCTCGGTCCACCTAGAATGCAAGGATGAGTAAGTGTGGCGAGTACTGTGCCTTGGGGAATAGTTTTCACTCTGTTCACTATTAGTCTTTAGATTCTATTTATAAAGTTAAATATCAGTCGGCTCACTTTCCCAGTTATTCCTTTTGGACACATTTTGTACACAATCACACCATGGTCGCACTTGATGAAGGGTTTACCAAAGTTCGTGCACACTACATATGCATTTTGCTTGTCTTCCAGTGTATCCATGAATTTGTAATAGTCCACCATTGTGAAAGGCAGGATTGACCTGCCCTAAATTAATGCTGCCCTGGGTTGCGCAATTGTTGTGATTCCATGTGACTGGCAGTCTTGCTTCAAAGACTTTGATAATGTGCGAAGTTGGCGCTATCAGTCTGTATTCTTTTGCAATTGTTTTTCTGCACCTTTTGTGGAGTGAGGTATTGTTGGTGGTTTTAGCGACTGTGGGATGACGCCTGTGCTTAGGCTCCTCCATAGATTAAGGTATGGAATTCAACGAGTCTGGACCAGGGACAGAGTTTAAGGGCTTGTTATCAAAGGTTTCTTCGAAGACATGACTTAAGAAATCGTAATGACACGATTGCAAATAAACCATACCCCCGGCCGGGATTGAACCCGCGGTCATAGAGTCTCAAAACTCCAGCCCGTCGCGCTAGCCACTAGACCAGCTAGCCACAATAAGATTCATCCAACTAGGTAATTATCTACACCATAGGAAGTTAGCACAGCACTCTGTGACCACAAATGCATTTGTGGTCACAGAGGTGCCTGTGCTAACTTTCCTATGGTGTAGAAATATACCTAGTTGGATGAATCTTATTGTGGCTAGCTGGTCTAGTGGCTAGCGCGACGGGCTGGAGTTTTGAGACTCTATGACCGCGGGTTCAATCCCGGCCGGGGGTATGGTTTCTTCGAAGGTAAGTGAAGTTAGGGCCATGTCGGAAAATGCGGAGATGACAGCAGTATTTAGTCCCGCTTATGAAAAAAACACATGGGGTCGCAAGTCTTTAGATTGATTAGTGGCTGACAGAACAGAGTCGTATCTTCACTTTAGCATTTCACTCATTTCTTTGTTATCACCACTCAGTGCAGGTTCCATCTCCTTTAAGCAAGGGCCCGACACTGAATGTGGTTTTTGCCCTGGATTTTGCGTACGATAAAGCACATTTTGAATTTCTTCTAATTTAATTTATGCCTTTGTGTTCCCTCTGTCTATCCTGAACTTTATATGATGTATTTAGTTTCAGCTCGGTATTCTCCATTTCTCTAATGAACATATACTTGCAGAGGTTTCTTTAGATCTGTAATGTTAACACTAAATTCCCGCGGGGGCGATGACCCCTGGAACAATCAGCAAGTAGTTGACTGTGTGGTTTCCCACTTTTGATATCCTTTACCTCAAGTGGAGTCTATGGATTTGTTTTGTGGACGCTTCCTGGTATGGAGTTCACCTGGAGTCGCTTCCAGATGTCACCTCCCCCGCGGCCCCGTCCCTGACCAGGCTGGTTGTTGGCCTGAGGAATCAAGCTGTTAGTGCCCGCCGCCTGCAGTCCAACGTATGCACCGGCTGATCAGGGACTCTTTTGAGGAATCTTTCGAGTTCCCTCTTGAAGACAACCAGGGGGTTTGTTGGTAATCTCCCTTAGATTTAGAAAGGACATAAATAAGTACTGGTTTTCGAACAGAGTTGTGGATGCGTGGAACAATCTTTCGAGTAGGGTGATAGAGGCTAGGACCTTGGGTGGCTTTAAAAAGAGACTGGACAAATATATGAATGGGAGGGGCTGAGCTTGATTGGTGTCGTGGGTACGGAAGTAAATTTTTGGGTAGTGGTGGTATTACAACCCAGGAGTCCCAAAGGCCTGTTATCCTGGGTGTAAAGTGAGCAAAATAAACACACCAGAAAAACTTTTGACTTGTATTATCCTTCACCAATTTAGAACAAAAGTATGCACACTATACACTATGTACAACAATAGGTATTAGTGCATTCCACTGTAAGCAAGGCACAATAGAGGCCATTAGAGAGCAGACCGTGCTTCAACCAGCTCTAGAATGGGAATTACAAGGGCAGACAGGTGAGTGGTACCCACATCACCTCTGCGATTGCCAAAACCATCTTCTCATTGGCTGGAACCTGGGTACTGATTAAACTACGGGGCCCCATCATCAACTCTAGTACCTGGTTCGCTGGTTGAAGGAGATAGCCTTTCAATGAGGGTGTGTACATGCGCCGAATACAGGTTACGTAACTTTTGCATGCCACAGGTGGTTTTGATAAGGACCTGCCATGTATGGGCCAGTAGGCCTTCTGCAGTGTTCCTCTATTCTTATGTTCTTAATGCATGAATGGAGAGTGAAGAGTCATGGTCCCTTTACATTTACTGAGATGTTTTCTGATGTTTTCCAGGATTTAAACATATAGGAATGCACCTGCTTGCTCTCACGTTACATCATTCAACACATAACATGTTAAGAACGTTTATTCTTGCCAACATTCATCATTCTTTTGTTATTTTCATTCATCAACATTCTCTTACTGTCTTTGTTTCTCACTTGTCAACCCTCACTATTTGTATTTTCTTCCTCTTCCTCCATCTCCCTCTCCTATTCTTCCTTCTTGACTCTCACTCTGCTGCTGCTGCTCTTCCTCCTCCTCCTCCTCCTTCCTCTTCCCCCTCCTCCTCCTTCCTCTTCCCCCTCCTCCTTCCTCCTCCTCATCCTCCTCCTTCCTCCTCCTCCTTCCTGGTCATGGACCGGGCCGCGGGGGCGTTGATCCCCGGAATAACCTCCAGGTAACCTCCTCCTCGTCCTGGTCTTCCTGGCGTTGAAACTGGAAGTAGTTCCAGTCTGCCTTCCTGTATTCCCATTCCTTGCAGCTTTATAAATCTTCCCATTCCCGGTGTCTGTTTTCCACGTCTTTGTATATTTCACCTTGTTTAATTATTTTTTGCTCTGGGTATTTGTTGTCCATCCTCTGTACCGCCTCATTCTCATTGCCTGTTTTTATAATCTGATTTCCCATGACTATCTATAATCTAATTTCTCATGGTTATCCTACTTCATTTTTCCCACGTGCAATACATTACGATACATTAAGGTCCGGGGCCCAAGACTGTTCAACAGCCTCCCATCAGGCATAAGGGGAATTAACAAAGACCCCTGGCTGCCTTAAGAGGGAGCTGGACAGATAGTACCCGATTAGCTGGGCTGTGGTTCGTACGTTAGACTACGTGTGGCCAACAGTAACAGCCTGGTTGATCAGGCTCTGAAACACCGGGAGGCCTGGGCAGCAGGGGCGTTTCCCCCCGAACAACCTCCAGGTAGACGGTACGGTGCGGTGCGATACAGCGTGGTACAGACCGATACAAACGGTACGGTACAGTGCGGTACAGACCGATACAAACGGTACGGTACAGCGTGGTACAGTACTATACTATCAATTACGGTATGGTACAGTGCTATATAATTCGGTACGGTACAGTGTTGTACGATGCTTTACAGTATGGTACAGAGCTATACAAAGTGGTACGGTCCAGTGCTGTACGATACACTGCGGTGCGGTACAGTGCCATATAATTCGGTACGGTACAGTATGCTACAGTGTTGTACGATGCTTTACGGTGTGGTAGTGTGGTACAGTGCGACACAATGCAATACGGTACATTACAGTACAGCTCTGTACGATGCATTACAGTGCGGTATAATGAAGTATGGTGGGATGTTTTATAGTATGATACGATACAGTGCGGTAGGAAGTAGTGTTGTATTGTGCTGGGGATGTGGTGCGGTATGAATTGATGTGGTGCGGTGCGTTGATGGGTGGGGAGGGATTCTGGTGGTGGTGGTGGTGGGGGAGGTGCTCAGACGAGGGGGACTGTGAGGGGGCGTCACTGTATCGTCTGTCGGTCAGTCTGTCAATCAACACGTGTGTCACAGGATATGGAGTAATTAGTGGAGACCCGTAGGTCGTGCACACACGCGCACGTGTGTGTGTGTGTGTGAGAGAGCGTTTGTGTATGTGTGTATTTACCTATTTGTAGTTTCAAGGGTCGATTCACACCTTTGTGTGTGTCTCATGTCTGTGTGTTTTTGTTTGTGCTTGTGTGTGTGTGTGTGTGTACTTACCTATTTGGGGTTGCAGGGGTTGAGTCACGCCTGTGTGTGAGAGAGCTCACCTCTAACTCCTGGGAATGCATCAATTTTTTTTTATGCTTGAAGCATCTCCAACCTTCATAAGTTTCTCTCGTGTGAGATTCAGTTCACTCATGATTTCCTCCACTCCTTCCTCTGACTCCCTTCTTCTCTTCTTCCTCTGACTCCCTTCTTCTCTTCTTCCTCTGACTCCCTTCTTCTCTTCTTCCTCTGACTCCCTTCTTCTCTTCTTCCTCTGACTCTCTTCTTCTCTTCTTCCTGTGCCTCCCTTCTTCTCTTCTTCCTCTGCCTTCCTTCTCTCCTCTTACTGTGCCCTCACGCTAAAGTTCCTTATTATAGCTCTTTGTCTCATTCTGGTATTTAGCTTCCATTTGTGTCCCCTCGTCTTGATCTCACCCTTTAAAAAAAATCTGTCTTTACATTGTTGATACCTTGAGCTGTGCTCCCTACAATTTAGCCGAGGTGCGTCATGATTTGCATCATGGAAGAATTGATCCAAAAATTAATTTCTGCGAGAGCAGGTGGTGCAAAATGCCTCTTAATAGTTACGAAAACTATTATCTGGAGAGAGTTCCGGGGGTCAACGCCCCCGCGGCCCGGTCTGTGACCAGGCCTCCTTAGGTCAGTGTCCCAGGATGCGACCCACACCAGTCGACTAACACCCAGGTACCCATTTTACTGATGGGGAACATAGACAACAGGTGGAAAGAAACACGTCCAATGTTTCTACTCTGGCTGGGAATCGAACCCAGGCCCTCACCGTGTGAAGCGAGAGCGTTAACCACCAGGCCACCAGAGCCACATGAGTGCAATAAGATATCATTCAGTGAGTGTAAGGGGATAAAGGCATTTTTATAACACTTCATATTTAGAGGGTGTCCCCCCCCCCCTTCATGGCTGTCTACAGTAGGGAACTGTATTAGTTCCTCAAATTAGTCGCTGCTCAGCCTGGGTTGTGCAGTTATCACCATCTATCTAAAGGTAACAGGACTCAAGTCGTGTATTATCAGTCGTAGAAAGTTTTCTGTCAAGTAAGTTTCCAAAACATATTGGTTAGAAACGTCTACACAAACAAGGAAAAATAAATGGTTTAGAGCAGGTGACTCGTCTCGCTTATCGTTTTATGACATGTGAATTTAATGCTTATTTTTATACCGGTAATAATAATAATAATAATGAGCTTGTCTTAACTGCTGATGCGCTTTGATAAGGTTTTGGGCAAAATAACGACGGAAGTCTTAGATGTAATAGCGCACAGAATGCATGCAAAGAGAAACTGCTGGGATGGTGGACAACTGTATCTTAACTTTCAAACAAAACGGACGATACAGTAATCAATTCTGTCAAATAAGAGACATCCAGTGTGGAAAACTCCTTTCAGAGAACAGTATTATCTGGATGAAACAGAAAAATACAGAGGTGATGTAGTTAGGTTGGCAGTGGTATGGTGTCACTATGGTATAGTGAGGTATATTGGCGTGGTATCTGTGCACTAGTAGGGTGATATCAGTGTGGTATTAGTAGAGTAATATTCCGCCGTTTATCTGACGAAGAATTCGTGCCCCGGGTTGGGGGGAGGGGGGAAGAATCACCCTTCTGGCTCGGTCTGTGACCAAGCATCCTGGTCAGGCCCCTCCTCCCCCTCCCTCCCTTGTTGCCGGTCCTTGTCCAAACTTCCTGGTGAGGCTCCTCCTCCCCCCTCCCCTCTCTCCCAGAGTAAGATAAGGCGAGGAACCTTCACCAATCAAGCCACTTGCGGTGGAGCTGCGCCCCAGGATCAACAATGGCACGCTGGACCCTCTTGTTTCTGGGGTCATCAGCTCCTTTTGTGTAGCAATCAGCGGGCTTCCCCCGCATCCCATGACTGTTTTGGCTGGAGGGAGGAAGTAGTGGGGAGCAGGGACGGAGGAACAGGAGAGGGGGGGTGGCAGACGGGCAGTCGGAAGGAAGGGGAAGGGAGGAGAAACAGAGGGACAGTCGGAAGGAAAGGGTGGTAAGGGAGGAAAAGAGATTGACAGAGTGAGAGAGGGACAACAAGAAAAGAGAGGGACGGAGAGAAGGAAGGAGGGAAGGGGAGGAAAGAAAGCCTCCTTTGATATACCTTTGTTGAGTTTCTAGTGTCTACTCCCGGAGCCCGGCCATGGGTCAGGCTCGTCTGGTGCTTAAAAAAGATTGATGCCAGCAGCATATAGTGTTCCCAGGCTGTCACCCATCCACGTACTAACCAACCTCAACATTGCTTAACTTCGCTTATCGGACGAGAAGCTGTTTGTTCAACGTGGTATGGCCGTTGGCCTCCGTCACCCAGCCTTCCATCATTTAAAACGTCAGCTGACTTGTCATAAACAAACGAACCATTGAGATGTTACCTGGAGGTTACCTGGAGGTTATTCCGGGGATCAACGCCCCCGCGGCCCGGTCCACGACCAGGCCTCCCGATGGATCAGGGCCTGATCAACTAGGCTGTTACTGCTGGCCGCACGCAGTCCGACGTACGAGCCACAGCCCGGCTGATCCGGCACTGACTTTAGGTATCTGTCCAGCTCTCTCTTGAAGGCAGCCAGGGGCTTATTGGCAATTCCCCTAATGCTTGATGGGAGGCTGTTGAACAGTTTTTGGGCCCCGCACACTTATGGTGTTTTCTCTTAGTGTACCAATGGCGCCCCTACTTTTTATTGGCGGCATTTTGCATCGCCTGCCCAGTCTTTTACTTTCGTAGGGAGTGATTTCTGTGTGCAGATTTGGGACCATTCCTTCCAAGATTTTCCAAGTGTAGATTATTTATATATCTCTCCCTCCTGCGTTCCAACGAGTACAAGTCAAGTGCTTTCAAGCGTTCCCAGTAGTTAAGGTGCTTGACAGAACTTATACGTGCAGTAAAGGATCTCTGTACACTCTCTAGATCTGCGATTTCACCTGCTTTGTATGGAGATGTTAATGTACAGCAGTATTCCAGCCTAGAGAGAACAAGTGATTTGAAAAGGATCATCATGGGCTTGGCATCTCTCGTTTTGAAAGTTCTCATTATCCATCCTATTCATTTTCTTTCTGTGAGTGACGTGGGCACGTACTTTCCTGCTCTTCTAGAGCTCCTTAATGCTCTCGATCCAGGGAATTTCCTCTGATAAAGCCTGATTATCCTCCCCTATATTTCCCAGTTCTGTATGACTTGTGTGAATTTAAAGCTGTCCATGAATTTAATTATGAAGTCATGAGAATTGTAACAACACAGACTGGTCATGGTAATGTTAACGCCATGGACAGGCCGTGGTGACGGTAAGAGTTACTGTAGCACCACAGACTGGTCGTGGTGACGGTAACAGTCACTGTAACACCACGGAGTGACTGGTCAAACAGTCCGAATCACATTATCTCATAATCCTACAAAATGAAAACAAAAGAAGAACAGAAGAGGAAGTGCCGAGACATCACTCTACCTCCACTGTTACGTCTGATTTTCTCATTCCTTCATATGCGTCCTGACGCATCACTTACCGATATTTACATTCACATACGTTCATGGTACAGTGTTCGTAGTTTGACGCATCTCCCAGGAATGTTGTCGTTCACTTGCGTCGACGGTAGAGCGTGCGTAGCTTGGTCCATCGCCCCGTAATATCCCCATTCACACGAGTTCACGGCAGAGTTTGCGTAGTTCAACGCATCGCACAGTAATATTCAAGTTCACTTGCATCCTTGACGGTGCGTAACTTTACGCACGGTCCAGGATTACCGCCGTTCGCATGCGTGGTTACGCATGGTCCCGTAACAGCAGCTCACATGATGTTTTGACAGCTCCTGGCTTACCACCCACCGTATCTCCAGTGCGTAAGCGGATTCAGCGTATTTATGTAAATCTCTCCACAGGTGAA
Source organism: Cherax quadricarinatus (assembly GCF_026875155.1). NCBI lineage: Eukaryota > Metazoa > Arthropoda > Malacostraca > Decapoda > Parastacidae > Cherax > Cherax quadricarinatus. Next base: position 56,254,609 of record NC_069403.1, read on the forward strand.
AAAAAAATTGTGAACTGCGTTTATAAAGGTGAAAAATTCCGTCCATTTGTGGGTTATTTTTCGAATTCCTGCACTCGTGACGTACCTGTGACCGGTTTCGATAGTTTTTCTATCCTCACAGCCGGTCTGCTGTCAGGCTTTACTGTTGATTGCTTATTCAACCAGGCTGTTGTTGGCGGCCTGCTGGCCCACATAGCCATCATAGCCTTCTTGATCCAATCTTGTAAAGTCATTCACTGGTTGCGGCATTATTTTTGGTATCTGCTGTAGCAGGTTGATGAGTCTTGGACCATGAATGGTACCTGGAGGGTGTTCCGGGGGTCAGCGCCCCCGCGGCCCAGTCCCTGACCAGGCCTCACGGTGGATCAGGTCCGGATCACCCAGGCTGTTACTGCGTAATCCAACGCACGAACCACAGCCCGACTCGTCAGGCACTGACTTTAGGTGTTTGTCCAGTTTCCTCTTGAAGACAGGTAGAGGTCTATTGGTAATTCCCCTTATGTATGATGGGAGTCTGTTGAATAGCCTTAGGCCCCTGACACTCATTGTGTTTTCTTTCAGTGTACCCACGACACTCTTGCTTTCAATTGGAGGATGTTGTATCGTCTGCCTAGTCTTTTGCTTTCATAAGGAGCGATTTCTGTGTCCCAATCCCTCTAGGATTTTCCAGGTGTAAATTATGATGAATCTTTCTCGCATTTGCTCCAGGGAGTACACGTCAAGGGGCTTGAAACGTTCCTTGTAAATGAGGTGCTTGCTGAGCTTATATGTGCAGTAAAGGTCCTCTCTACATTCTCCAGATCTGCAATTTCACCTGCCTTGAAAGGGACTGTTTGTGTAGAGCAGTAGTACAACCTAGATAGATCAAATGATTTAAAGGATCATCATTGGCTTGGGATCTCCTGTTTTGAAGATTTTCATTATCCATTCTATCAATTTCCTCGTAGTTGTGGCAACGACACTGTTGTGATCCTTGAAGGTTAAATCCTCTTGACATTACCACTCCTAAGTCCTTCACATTATGTTACCGCTCTGTTTTGTGGTTAAAATTGGTCTTATACTCTGTTCTAGCTTTTAATTCTCAAGTTTTCCATAACAGAATAGCTGGACTTTTTCACTGAACAACATAAGTTTTCTTTCTGCGGCCCATTTGAAGACTTAGTTTTTTTCCGCTTGAAGATTTACAGTGTCCTCGATGGCTGACAGTGTTCTCTTAGTATACACACGGCACCCCTGCTTTTCACTGGATATATTTGACACTTCTTTCCATATCTGTCACTCCAGTAAGTTGTTATACAGTGTGTAAGCTTGAGACCAGGTCCTCCAGCATCTTGCATCTGGTCTTGGACCGGGTCGCAGGGCGGCGACCTCCAGAGGCCATTCCAGTTATATATACTGTCTTATTCTCTATCTCTTTCTCTCTATCTCTTTCTCTTTCTCTCTCTCTCTTTCTCTCTCTCTCTCTCTCTCCTCTCTCTCTCTCTCTCTCTCTCTCTCTCTCTCTCTCTCTCTCTCTCTCTCTCTCCCTCCTTTGCTCCAGTCAATTATTAGTACTTTGAGGTGTTTCCAGTAGTTTAAACGTTTTATTGGTTCTATGCAAGTGATAAACGATATGTGTACCTTTTCCATCTCTGATATATCTCTTTCCATGGATAGAGCCTTCAACACCGCTTCTGTCTTTTTCGGTGGGAAAATTTTGTTTACTCTGAGGTGTTCTGAGTGTTCATGTCAGTCTTTCTTTCAATATATTTCTTCAGATTATTCTGTTTTATGTTTTGGTGCAATTGCATTACTATTTCGGTGTCGTTTTTGCTGTTCACCACATGTTTCATCTCCCCACTTTTCATATATTTCGGGTAACCTCTCCAAGAAAAACTTTTGTTTTCCTAGTTAATACTGTTCAGTACACATCTCATACCTGCCCATAGTTCTTGATCACTCACACAAATCCAGCAATATCATTACTAGCATCAGTATTAATTGCAGCGCAGGAAGCATAGTACCTGGTTCTGCATGTCTCACAATGCGCACCTCATGTTGTGCCTCTAAATCCTCTTTCGCCGACATCATTCATGACTGTCACCCAAACACACAAAGTTTAGTGTAATTGTCTGTTATGTTATTTATTTATCTATTGTAACAAATGTTAACTTCAGGGGATATTTTGCTTATTTACGATTATTTGCATTGCTCTCTCATTTGAAATATATCACTTAAAATGTCACATTTCACTACGTAGATTACCCTGTAGTGTGTGGATGTATGTGAATTGTATATCGAAGCTTTAATAGCGAAGTTTTGTGTATTGACTGGGTGACGTGTGGCAGCTTTACTTGGTGTAAGCGTCGACTGGTGATTAATGAGAGTCGTGTTGTACGCCTGTCCATGCATTATATTAACCTAATAATGCTGTTTGTGTGTATGCTTAGGAGAGAGAGAGCTAAAAAGAGAGAAAGGATGGGGGTGTGAGGAGAGACAATCAGAGGAACAGAGAGGCGCCTCCATTCTTTTAGGAGAGACAGGTGTTGTTCTGATGGTTCAAGAAGTGGGTTATTCACTTGTTGAACATAGAAGGCGTTACAGGTTGTGAAAAATAGTGAAATTCCAAGTATTTCGCGATTTGTCACATTATCAAAGATCTGGACCCTGATAATGTGAGAAATCACGAAAGCTCTTGGAATTGAATTTCACTATTTTTCACAGTGGTTGTTTTGCCTATTGTGATATGTTTACTGTGATCTTAGTGTATGTATATATATATATAATAATATATAAATATATATATATATATATATATAATATATATATATATTATATATATATAGTCGTGCCGAATATGTAAAATGGTCAATTAGCAAGAACTCATTTAAAATTAATCCTTTCAAAAATTATTTCTTATACGTTTAAAGATATATTTTTTTCATTAAAGTTGATGTAAAAAATTTTCATTTTGCACCAAAGAACTTACAAAACTTACCTAACCTTATTAATAACAAGCGCATTTATTTTAACCTAACCAGCTAAATATATTTTAGATTTGTTTACAGTAATTTAATACTAAACAAACACAGTGAAATATATTTTTTTTCGTTAGGTTCAGAATGATTTATGGGCGAAATTATTGTATACACAAATTTTCACTTGTCCTTATATATGGAAGATTGAACGTTGCTATTTAATCAAGATCGCAAATTCTGCCTATTTCGGCACGACATATATATATATTATATATATATATATATATATAATATATTATATATATATATATATATATATATATATATATATATATAAATATTTTATATATATTATAATATTATATATATATATATATATATATATACACACTGGAGTGCCTTTTACAGGAGTGGGAGGAATAGTAAACGTTGCAGAAGGTTCAGTGAAGAACAGGTGTTATGTGTAATTTACATGAAGTCGAATCACTGGTCAACCTGTCCATGTGTGTGTGAAGGTGAATGTTCAGTGTATTTGTTAGGGTGAATGTTCCATATGTATGTTAGGGTGAATGTTCCATGTGTATGTGACGGATAGGAGCAAACCCAGCTTAGCTCAGCACAGCCCAGCCTCTATACATCCATGTGTTTACATCTGTCATGGCATCATTCACGCAGATTATGAGCGATTTTAAGATTATCTGGCGAACAAAATGGTGTTGACGGGAACACACACAAAAAAAAATCTACTGGCGGAACACGAACGTTGGCAAAATAAAGTGCACCTGTTCATCATTTGGCAAATGATGTTCATCTGTTCATCAGCTGGCAGATAAAGTTCCAGCTACCTGTGTCGCACGGAGGGGGGGGGGGGTAAGGGGCGATGATCATAACACCGGGGTTAGCCAGACCACAGGTGGTAGCCAGTACAACTGGCAACGGAAAACAGTAGCCAGTCCAATGAGAAACCCGTCGAGACCACAGAAACCCCTGTAAAGACCACTGAAAATTTCCTTAAAAACCATAGAGAATTTAAAGACCGCTGAGAACTCCATAAAGACCACTGAAAACCCCATAAAGACCGCTCAGAAACCCACAGTGACCACTGAGAACTCTACAAAGATATAAGAAATAAATTTACTGTCTTGATATCTGATTTTCAATGGTTATCAAACTTTTTCGATGTTTATCGAACTTTTTCACTGTCTATCGAACTTTTTTCAGTGTTTATCAAACTTTTTTCTGGTTTTATTCAAATTTTGCTTCAGCAAACACACTTCTGGTGATCGCTGCTCACTCGGGTTTACCTCTGAGCTGTGAGGGGTCAGCCGTGACGAGCAATGCTCACATTATTGTTATTATTATTATTATTTTTTTTATTATTTATTTTTGTTATTAGTTGTGTTATTGGATTGGTGAGCAGTATGTCCCATAAGGAACATACAGAGAGAGTGAGAGGAAAACATTTCTGAGCCAAGTGTAAAAGTCTTGAAGAAACTGGACAAGTATCTTCACCAGGTGCCAGATCAACCAGGCTGTGATGGATGTGTGTGGAAGCGGACCACTAGCAGCAACAGCCTGGTTTACCAGGCAAGCACCAGACGAACCTGGCCTATGGCCGGGCTCCGGGAGTACAAAAATTCTCTGAATTCGTTAGTCACAGGAGAGAGAGTGAGTGAGTTTGAGTCGTGTTAACATGAATCCAAATGACCATAGTCTCGTTTCTTTTATTGAGCACTGGAAAAGGTGACAGAAAGTGGTGTGCGGGAGGTAGGGTCTCATCGTGTACTTACTGAGCCCAGATACTTTTATTCTATACCTTCAGTATACATCCCGCATGGTTGGAGTCTTCTTGCAGACCAACATTCCCGTGGTAAGACTAACAAATATGTCGTGTTGTTTGGTCATGCTGGAGCACGGGTTCATTGGTACGCTGTAAGATGTTTCAAGGAGCGGTGCTGGTTATTCCTACGTCAGGAGCACCACTATCAACACCCTGGTTGACTTCACATGTACCTGGGACCCTCATCTCTGCCTGGCACGGCCTGTCCTCGTAATGAAAATGCCATTTTGTTTTTTCCACGTATTATAAGCTCAGTTGGTGGTGCCCTCAGCTTACTGAGGCACAGGTGGAAATGTTGGGCATATTTCATTACCCGTGTTGCCCATGTTCATCTAGCAGTAAGTAGGTACCTGGGTTTTAGTTGACTATTGTGGGTCGCATTCCAGAAGGTGGCAACATACGTTAGATAAGGCTTAACTTTGAAATGAGTTACGATAACAGCTCTTAACCTGGAAATTTAACTGTGTAAACAGTAACAAAAGCGGTGCTTTTCATCACGGACTGAACAATAGCACCAGTGGATGAACAAGACATTTGTCCAACACTTGGGTATCTCTACTGTCGACAATAAAGATAGTGTTGCATATGTCTTATTCATCAACGTGTCGGTACTGTATACCATCAATAATAATGACACCCATGTTTTCTGTTTTACGTGGCTGTTGTTGCATCTACACTGTTTATGAAATAATTCACACCTAATCCACAATTTTGAGGTGATACTTGACGTTTCGGTTCGTCTGGGAACATGATAATAGTCCAGGAACGGCTGAAACGTCGTATGACTTCAGCTTGTGGGTTAGTTGTGAATGAGTACTTGTAGGGTTGTCAACGAGGTGCGCCACCTATTGTGTAGCTTAATCATTGAACTTAGTTCCTGATCGTGACTAGTGAGTTCCTCACCGGCCAGGCTCTGATGCCTACGTTGAGAACTGCTGTGACCAGTCACCAGTACAATAAACCTACCATATAACTGACCTCCATATAAAGGACTTCGGAAATGCTGGACAAAATCCGCTGCGTCAGTCGATTTGGAAACAATGGGACAAAGTCCGTTGTTTACAAAATTGTTCATTATTGCTGCAATCTTGGTATAGGAATCTCCTCTATCCACCACAACCGCCGTTGTCATCCATCCGCTCCTCCCACCCCTCCAAGTAGTTCGTTATATGGAAGGTTTACTGCACCGTCCAGCCAGAGGACAGACAGGTCTGGGATCGGACCATGAGGGCAGTAACTCCCGGAATCGTCCACAGACAAAACTACCACTCCTGCCGGAGAAAGGAAGCCATTAATTTGCTGTGTCTGATGGAGGATTGTGAAAGCTCAGCTCTTTTTTTTTCCAGCTGATTGTCCCCTGCGTTTCCACGCGGATCAAACTAGCTAGCGAGAAATGACTTTATATGGTGTAAACTGTCAGTGGACATAATGAACCCCTCCAACCAACACACTGGTGAAAAGGGGCTCGATACGGTGTAAGCTGCCAGGAGCCCTATAAACCCTCAACAAGACTCTAGTGAGAAATTCTCCTGACAGCGGCGTCATGTAATCGAGATCACAACAGAGCAGAATGGCGATAGCGTCATGACGCTATGCGAGTCATGCACACCTGACGGCCGAATAATCATGACAAATTGGTTTCCGGCGATAAGCATAATAATAACAATCGGAACGTCTTGTTTTGGAAAAAAAATAACACGACAGCAAGTCGTCAGTGTAGAGTGAATGGTCCTTTCACGAGGTGAATGATGCTTATACGAAGGGAATGATGCTTTTACGAGGTGAATGATGCTTTCATGAGGTGAATGATGCTTTCATGAGGTGAATGATGCAACGTTCCTATGTGTTCTTCATCCTTGAACGAAGCGGCTACCTGCAGACACTTGGGGAGAGAGAGAGAGACATAAGTCAGTACAAGGCAAATAAGACACACTGCAAGTTACGGCATTTTGTTGAGAAGACGTTTCGCCCATCAGGGACTTGATCAATTCATACAAAGTCCCTGGTGAGCGAAACGTCTTCACAGTACAGTGCCATAGCCCGCATTGAGTGTCTCATTTAGACACTGGGCATATTCTACAACTGTAATATAGCTCTGTGTAGATGAGCTTTATCAAGTTCTGACTTGATAAAGCTGTATACGTAAGAGCTTGTTCTAGAGCCTGTGCCTTCATCTTCAACCTCAACATCGCTGCTGTGTTAGATTAACTGTAATTACGCTGTAAACTCATCTCTCTCCTCTGATGTATTGGAAGGAGGAAGAGAAAGTCGCAGTTCGATTCGCAATTCACAACTGAGCAACAAACTGGAAATAAAATAACTGGACAACGTTTCGGTTCGTGGCGGACCATCATCAGCTCGGGGAGGATGGACTTGATGATGGTCCCAGTCGGACAGAAACGTCATCCTGTTTCTTTTTATTTCCAATTTTTGGACCAAGGTGTGAATTGGGCGGAGGGGCACGACAAAAGAAGGGAGTTACTGATGAGGGAGAGAGAGAGAGGAATTCCGCCATGTCAAGAGGAAGGAGGAATAAGAGGTGGAGAAGAGGAAGCTCGTGACTGCAGGTGTCACTCCTTTCAAGGAGGAACTCTGGCTGCCAGAGTAGCGTGTCTTGCGCAATGAGAGGACGGAGGATCAAGCCTCAATTGCTCGCGGTGGATGACCCTCGCGAATTTCGCACTAATAGTAATAAATATAATAAAAAAAATTATAATAACATTAGAAATAATTGTTGAAGAGAGGTTTAAAAAAAAACAAAACATACTAGGTATATTTCTACACCATAGGAAGGTTAGCATAGGCGTGGTGCTATGTAACCTTCCTATGGTTTGTAGATATATACTAGTTGGACGAATCTTATTGTGGCTAGCTGGTCTAGTGGCTAACGCGACGGTCTGGAGTTTTGAGACTTTGATCGCGGGTTCTATCCCCGCCCGTGGTATGGTTTGTTTGCAATCTTGTCATTACGATTTCGTGAGTCAGAGAGGTTCGATGGTTTGGTTGATTGGGTTATAGGTTTGTAGCCTGTTGGTCTGCTTTGTCGATGCGGAATGGTTCAGAGGGGGGGGAACCGACCATGTGTAAATTGACACATTGTGCAACTCTTGGGTATCTTTATTGAGGAAACGTTTCGCCACACAGTGGTTCATTCGTCCTTAACAAAGGGAATCTTGTAGAAAAGGAGGAGAATGAGGTATCAGTCCGCAACCAGTCGATGACTGACACCGTCGACTCACCAGGTTGAGGGACTGATTACCGCATTACCTCCTTTTCTTCAAGATTCTCCTTTGTATGGACTGATGAAGCCACTGTGTGGCGAAACGTTTCCTCAATAAAGATACCCAAGAGTTGCACATGTGTCTAATTTATCAGCCTGTCTGCTACACGAAGGTCATTATTGTTGCATGTTACCTATTTACCATCAATCAAGATTACTTTAATCGTTAATATAGGGATTAAAATTAGATATAGGTGAAAACTTTGAGATATAGACCCCCCCTCCCTTGGGTGTGTAAACACTGCTGCTCCCATTGTTTACACTGTTAAAGAGATACACTTCTCAGAATATATGTACGAATTGCCCTAGTTGTGTAGTTGATTCTGTGAGTCATCGTCCCTGCGGCCCGGTCCCAGACCAGGCCTCTAGGTTAATTTTAATGGGTCAAATCTTTCAGAGGGACGCCCTCCGGTACAACTTTCAGAGGGACTCCCTCCAGTACAACTTTCAGAGGGACTCCCTCCGGTACAACTTTCAGAGGGACGCCCTCCGTGTACACTTTCTGGGACTCCCTTTTTTACCCCCCCCCCCCAGTACCAACCTTTCAGAGGGACTCCCTCCAGTTACAACTTTCAGAGGGAGACTCCCTCCAGTACAACTTTTCCTAGGGACTCCCTCCAGTGACAACTTTCAGAGGGACTCCCTCCAGTACAACTTTCAGAGGGACTCCCTCCGGTACAACTTTCAGAGGGACGCCCTCCGGTACAACTTTCAGAGGGACTCCCTCCAGTACAACTTTCAGAGGGACTCCCTCCAGTACAACTTTCAGAGGGACGCCCTCCGGTACAACTTTCAGAGGGACTCCCTCCAGTACAACTTTCAGAGGGACGCCCTCCAGTAGACAACTTTCAGAGGGACGCACTCCGGTACAAACTTTCAGAGGGACGCCCTCCTGTACAACTTTCAGAGGGGGACGCCCTACAGTACAACTTTCAGAGGGGACGGCCCTCCAGTACACATTTCGAGGGGACGCCCTCCAGTACAACTTTAAGAGGGATCCCTCCAGTACAACTTTCAGAGGGACGCCTCCAGTACAACTTTTCAGAGTGACGCCCTCCAGTACAACTTTCAGAGGGACTCCCTCCGGTACAACTTTCAGAGGGACGCCCTCCGGTACAACTTTCAGAGGGACGCCCTCCGGTACAACTTTCAGAGGGACGCTCTCCAATACGACTTTTGCAATTACTTTTTTTCCCAGCTGTCACGCGATAACGAGAGGGAATTTACGTAAGACTGTAGGTTATCTTGTGCAAGAGTAGACATGTACTGTACAAGGCTGTCCATCATTAGCGCCACTGAGTGACGTGCGTGCTATTGTGCATGTCACTGCCGTTTTGTTTTCTGGTTCTAACATGCTGTTTGTGGTTATAAAGTTATTAAACTTTATACTTAGTTAACCTAACGTAACTTGAAAAAAAAATAAAAAATAAGGAAGATTTTTTGTAGGTTTACGAACGAAACATTCAAAAAAATGTTTATACTCTTTTTTCTCTCTTTTTTCTCCTCTCTATCTCCCTTTCCACTTCTCTCTCCCTCTCCACTTCTCTCTCCCTCTCCACCTCTCTCTCCCCCTTTCTCTCTCCATGAAGTGGACGTGATGTACCTGAGTGTGTGTGTGTGTACTCACCTAGTTGAGGTTGCAGGGGTCGAGTCCAAGCTCCTGGCCCCGCCTCTTCACTGGTCGCTACTAGGTCACTCTCCCTGAACCGTGAGCTTTATCATACCTCAGTTTAAAGCTATGTATGGATCCTGCCTCCACTACATCGCTTCCCAAACTATTCCACTTCCTGACTATTTTGTGGCTGAAGTGTGTGTGTGTGTGAGAGAGAGAGAGAGAGAATGAGAGAGTCATCACGTATGCTGGGTGCACGTGTGCATCGTGGGGTCACTTACCTGACCTCTTGTCACGCTGAGCCATGACGTGCACGTGAAATTTTAATGCACTCTCGAGTTACCACGCTACGCTGCCTAAGTCACACTTACCTGGAGAAGTCCATATTACCTGGAGAAGTCACAACTATACCCTGGAGAAGTATGCTAGACTACCCGTATACGCAGATAGCTTTTACTGTACTCGGAAGAAAAAATCTCACATCTGAAACACTGCTGGAATAAGTGTAGAAGTCATTTCATGAAGAAAATCGACAAGTACCAGACAAGTGGCAGATCAACCAGACTGTGGTGGATATGTGGGCCAGCGGACCGCCAGCAGCAACAGTCTGGTTGACCAGGCTAACACCACGACGAGCCTGGCTCAGGACAAGGCTGCTGGAGTAGGAAAACTCTCGAAATTCTTTAAAGGTATAACAAGGGTGTAAAGGCAGTGCCTTGGTTTCAGGGTAAGAGGAGCGCACGTGAACCGCTGTTGTTTACTGTTGTCTCCATAACAGAACTTTTTTTTTCAGTGAGCTATTTCTCAGAGCTATTGTTTGTGGATCACGTTACCTTGAACGAGCGCGGTAGAGTAAATGTCAAATGCCACAGCGGGAAAGATGATTGCCATTTTAAGACATTTACTCTCTCTGGTTTTGAATACTGCTGTGAACAAGCACCTTCATTTACGGCTACATTTATTGTAGATGTATGAAAATGCTCATTTTCTTGAACACATGAACTATAATGACTGGAAATGTCTTAACTGCCGACAACAGTGATGAAAATACATGTTGCAGGAGAAGCCTTTATTGAGACGGCATTTTGCTGTGTGTACAGCCTGATGAAGCTCTGCAGACAGCGAAGCGTTGTTCGAATGAAAGTTTTTTTTCTCCTCTGCAATGAATCTTTTCTTTGCAACTGTCATGACTGCCTGAAAGCTTTCACTGTGTACCGGCTCCAATTCGAAACAATTAAAACAATTCACTATAAGAGCGGGAGGCAAAGTAGAATGTGCAACTTGTTTTACAGATATGTAGCAACGGCCTGGTTGATCAGGTCAGCAGCCTGGAGGCCTCGCCTGGGACCGAGCCGCGGGGGCGGTGAGCCCCACAAACGACTACAGGTAATCTACAGGTATGCATTAAGCCTTGAGACTATTGAGTGTCTTCAAGAAGGAAGTTTAGAAGCATCCAAGTTGTGATGCCACACACTAAACACCGAGCCCTAAACTGTAATAGCCTGATGGATCAGGCTGGAATACCTGGTCAGAGACCGAAACCTGTATCCACGGATTAGTAATAGCCCGGTAAGATCTGCCTGTCTTCGGGAAGGAACTTTATAAGTTCCTCAAGTTAGTTACTGGTTGATAGGCCATCCATCAGGAGGGCTGGTTTACGACCAGGTTGAGGGGGCATTGACCCCTGAAACCACATGCTAACCTCTGTTTACGACCAGGTTGAGGGGGCATTGACCCCTGAAACCACATGGTAACCTCTTTAAAGTTAAAAATTCTCTTTTAGAATTAGGCTTCCCAACCCAAAGTAATTAAACTCAAATATTCATTACAAATCATTTCCTTTCATTATTTTTCATTACTAACCATTAAAGTGAGATCGTGTAACTCAGAGAATAAATTGTTTTATCCACAAAGTTTTTTGTAATATTAACTGAGTTTATCTGATGATGTCCATCTGTTGTGATCCTTGTATTACAAGGATAGTTCCAATGGTGACATTATTCAAGTCGCTTGTGCTCTCTCGTTGATAATATTGTTTAGTGTTGACGGCTCCGCTGAGGGCAGGAGAGATACGAGAGTTGGAACAGATACAGAGATCGTTTACGGCCAGCTAATAGAGCCAGTAAAGCACTTAAATTACTGGGAACACCTTAAAGTCCTTAAATATGTACCAATAGAGCACAGGAGAGACATACATGATAATGTATATATTAGTAAAGTATTGGAAAGTTTTGCAAAACACCCAATTGGAAATGGACACATATGGGGAACACAGGGAATCGTTAGTTTAAGAAGGGGAATGTCCAACGTCAGTGGACTCAGATTGTTCCCAAATTTTCCCAAAATATCGAAAGGAGAGGAGCAAGTTTGAGGAATCATCCAAAGGCTGGAACGATGTTCTCCATCCAGGATCAGCCAAGGCGAGAGTGATATATTTGGGGAAACTGGGCGATGAAAGCCTGGTTGCGCAAATTCCATACAAGCGATTCCGGAGTGCATAAGTTTTCAAACTCTCAAAGGTATACCCTTTAGGGCTTTATCCCTCTGGAATATTGGGTAAGAAATTTCTTAAAATTCATTTAAAAAATCATTATTTTTTGAACCCTTTTTGGTTTTTCCCCCCCACAGGAAAAACAGTTAAATTACGTAGTCCCCTTTTAACTTCCCCCCTGGAAAATAAATTGTATCTTTTTTTCCCCCGGTTTTTTTATCTGTTTTAACAGTGAAGAGATTTTAATAATTTAGGTTGTACGTATCCTACTAAAGAAGAGCTGTTAATTGTGCGGTCTTTACCTCTCCTGGTACTGAAGAATTGTTAATCATATAAGCTTGTCATGGACCGGGCCGCGGGGGCGTTGATCCCCGGAATAACCTCCAAGTAATCCAGGTTGTTTTGGTAATGATTTTGCCACCGAAGTAGCTAGTTTATTATCTCCATCCTGTGGAGGGTAGCGCAAGAGCATATGGATACACAAAAGGCCTAGGAACTAGGCCCCAAAAGGGTTAACAGGAGTACATCTGGATTTTGGTATTAAAAAACTGCTACTCCTTAGTCATATAGTGTTTATCTACCCCCAGTATTGGACCATTCAGTTTTTACCTGTCCTGGTAAAGAAGAGTTATTACTCGTGTAGTCTATACTTGTCCTGGTATCAGAGTGTTGTTAATCGTATGGTTTTTACCTTTCCTGTTACTGAAGAGCTGTTAATCTTGTCCTGTTACTCTGATTACTATTTTAACGTTAAGGTTTAACACTGTGATTGCAGCGTCATATTTCTTTCCTCATGCAGGTGGAGCGAAAGGGGCGGTGACAGCTGGCAGGAATGACTAGTCTGGGAGTGGGGCAGCTGGCCCATACTGGCCAAATATTTACTTTGCGGGCGTGGGCAGGACAGGAGGCGCGGGTATGAGCGGGGCAGGAGAGGTGGGTATGGGTAGGGTAGGATGGGTAGGTGTTTGAGGGGCAGAAAGAACGGTTGTGGGTATGGCAGGTGTGGGCGGGGGAAGGTGGTGTGGGCGTGTCGTCGTCTTGTACCCACAACACGTAGCAAGACTGATGATGCCTCGTCTTGGGTGGGCGAGTCTCACTGTTCCCACCTTAGAGGTGCAAACTTTTCTTTTCATAATGAAAAACTTTGTGAGTGCATAATTACTTTTTGCCCTGAGAGGCTCTTACCCCGAGAAGCTCTTGAAAGAACTACCTTCATGGCCCTGGTCAACCAGGTTGCGATGATTGGCTTGAATTATTGAGTTAATACCTGTCGACTACACGAGGGTGATTAAAATGGCGGCATGTAACATGTACACCTCCAGTCAAGAATACTTTAAAAATAGGGATTTAGTCAACTTTCAACATACATACTTTGAGACAAACATACCTCGCTAGGTTGTGATGGCTATGTGGTCCTGTGGGTTGCTTCCAGCAACAGCCTGGTTGACCAGGCAGTTAGCAAGAAAGCTTTGCCTCCAAGGTAGCATGGAGATTCCATCCGGGCGCTTCTAGCTGCCATAAGTAGGTCAAAGGCTGTCCAAGACATTTTATTATCTATCTTCTTTGTACCATCAATGGATCCTTTAAACTTTGTGTACTACAGTGCATATTTGTCCACTTATAAAACTCAGTCATCTAAATTACTGGGAGCGCTTGAAGTCCCTAAAACTGTACTCCTTAGAATGTAGGCGAGAAAGATACATAACATGCTGGACGATACTGGAGGGATTGGTTCCAAATCTGTACACGGAAATTACTACTTATGAACATAAGAGGCTTGGCAGACGGTGTGGTATACTTCCACTATAAAGCAAGGAAGCGATGAATACACAGAGAACTCAGTAAGTATTAAGGGACCACGACTCTTAAACGCCCTCCCTTTATCCATAAGAGGGATTACCAAGAAAGTCCTAGCTATCTTCAAGAGAGAACTCGATGTATTCCTCAAAACATCTGATCAATCGGGTTGTGGTGCATACGTTGGACTGCGGGTGGCGGGCACTACCAGCTTGATCAATCAGGATGCCTGGTCTGGGACCAGGCCCTGGGGGCGGTGATTTCTGGAAGCGCCTCCAGGTAAACTACAGGTACCTTCCAGAGATAACCACTTACCCGTCCCGGTCTCAGACCAGACCTCCTGGTTCCTGGTCCGCCTCGCGTAGTGTAACTTATGCATCACAACCCGGCTGATCGGATGCTGATTTAAGGAATCTGTCGAATTCCCGCATGAAGACAGCTAGAAGTTTGCTAGTAATTCCCTTTATGCGTGGGGGAAGAGCGTTAAGAGTCGTGGTCCCTTAACACTTATTGGGTTTTCACTTAGTGCACTCATCGCTCCCGTCTTTCATCGAAGCAATCTCTTGTACAGGTTCATCAGTAGTAATTTCGGTGGTAGAAGTAAAATACTCGGAACCTCAGGGAGAAATAACAATATTTTTCCTCTAAGCATTTATCTACTTTTCCGAGGCTATGGGTTCCCACACTGTACTATAGGTGGACACCGTCTATATACTTTTACAAGGTGGCAGTTATAAATTAGGTGTCATGGAGGGCCGTAGAAACATGGCCAGAGTTTGTTGGGCTGTTAAAATAGCCTTGACTAGGGAGGGTTAGTTTCACTCACGTACCACATTGATGAGCGCTTCCCAGCCAGCCTCTTACACCGTTCACAACAAGCGCTCAATCCAGTTCACACTTGAAGAAGAAGTCGACAACACTCTTCCTTTCCTTGATGTTCTTCTCTGCAAAACTGACCATGAACTTCGTTTTAAAGTCTATCGAAAACCAACCAATCAAAACGATCTTCTCCACTTCTACTCTCACCACGACACCAAAACTAAACGTGGTGTAATTATAGGCTTCTTCCTGCGCGCACTCAGAATCTTCAGCAATGAGTTCCTTGAGGAAGAATGCACTATAATTGAACAAGTATTTTCTAAACTCCACTATCCTCGTCACTTCATCAGAGACTGCAGACGGCGGGCATTAAACATCTTCAACACACCCAGAGAAGACACTGCCGAGAAGAGATACATAGTCCTTCCCACCAACTCCATTGCCAAACATATTTCCAACATCTTTTCCAATACATCATTCCAAATATCTACCACCACAACCACGACCATCAAGGACATCACCAGTAGTAGACAGGACAAGCTTCCATCCTGTGCAGGGGTATACATAATTCCTTGTAATGACTGCAACAAATTATACGTGGGCGAAACATCAAGAGACCTCCAAACACGTATTTCAGAACACCAATACGCAAGCAGGACTGACGATACAAGGAATGCCTGTGTACAACATCGCAATTCACACAACCATTTAATTAACTACAGAAACTCAAGACTTATCGCCACAGAAGACAACACTCAATACCGAAGAATCCTGGAATCATCACTTATCTCTATAACCAACAATTTCAACCAGAACAATGGCTTCTATAACATAGCTGAACCACTTGTCAAGAAACTTCTTCATCGCTATCCCACATAAGAACATAGAACACTGCAGAAGATATTGCTTCAGACTATGGAACTATGCTCTTCTCCAGACTGAGGGACTGACCACCTCAAAACTTTAAGGGTGATGGACTGATTACATCATCTTCAAGTCTCTTCTGCTTCTATCAACTTTTCTGTACTCGACTGAAGAAGCCTACTGTGTAGGCGAAACGTTTCGAAATAAAGATACCTAACTGTTGCATATGTGTCTTACCTAACAACCTGTCGGTATTTTATACCATTTTAATGTTCAGATGCAGCATTCTTCACCTGACCTCAACATTCTGAACCTGACTATAAATACTCCCGTACCTTCCACCCCAGGTAGATCTGTGTGTGACTTGAAAAAGCCCACTGTGTGGGCGAAACGTTGTCAATAAAGGATCACATTAAACTGCATATGTGTTTATGTTTCCACAACAAGCGTAGTGTTTCCAACGAAATACCCAGCTGCCAGAAGTTACTCTTAACATAAGAACATAAGAATGGAGGAACACTGCAGAAGGCCTACTGGCCCATGCGAGGCTTGGTTACTGGCGGTTAACCGTAGGTAGATTTAGGATAATTTAAGTTAAACTCAACCTAAAAATTTAATATTTAATTTGTTGGCTCCTTAGGAACGTTTCATAAAGACTTATCGTGCAAGGTCTAACCAAAACCTGATTTTGCGCCAGGGCCGTCACAGCACAGTCTGGTTCACAGGCAACATCGACCAAGCTTGCCCGGGTCGTTCACGCAGAAAAAATCTGTTGATTTATAAAGCACTGTTGCCGAAGTGCCATTAAAAAGTCTGGAATGTACTGACGTGTGGACTACATGTTCAAAAAGCAAGTGTTTCTATTCCAATGCGGAGGAGAGAGTTCTTGCAAGGAGGACACACTCAGGTTAGGCCGAGAAGGTCTATGGGACTGTAAAGATTGGATTACATGCCCATGGGAGATATTAGGGCCACTGGACAAAGTTTTTTAATATGGTGGATTACATTTGCTCCTTACGCGATCTCATTTTTTAACGGGAGCACCAGGAGAATCGGCGGAAACGGCTCAGTCTAGCCAAAGCTCAAGTTGAGAGGGCAATCGTGACAACAGCCGGTCCAGGAGACTTTTTGTTTTTAATATTCTCCGAAGTACTTAAGAAAGGTGTCTCGGGATAGCTACGACATAGTAGTCGGGTCGAAAATGTGGTACGTAGAATTAGTTGATTTCAATGGAGGAAAATAAACCCGGCCGGGATTGAACACCGGTTGGCAATGCCGACGGGGATGGTTAATTGCAATTGCCATTACCGATTTGAAGTCACGTTGACGGCAGTGAAGGGAATTATGCTAGAGTTCGTCACGGCCACATGTAGATCTTCGCGACTGATTTTTTCTTGTGGTCACAGAGGGCCTGTGTAACTTTCCTATGGCTAGAAATATACTAGTTGGTATCTTATTGTGCAGCTGGTCTAGTGGCTAACGTCGACGGGCTGTGAGTTTTGTGAACTATATTACAACGGGTTCATCCGGGAGTATGGTTTATTTGCATGGTCGATTAACGATTGTGTAAGTCGAATTTATTTATTGTTGGTATAATCATTCCTGAGTTTGTTTTAAAATTCTGAGAGAAGGTACTGAGTTATTTAGAAATTTTGTTGCCTCTTCTCTTCCTCATTCTCGTATCCAACATAAACAGAGGCATCAATCATAGCACTGTATCATATTTTGCAGAGATATTAGAATCTGAATGAGAGCGACATCCCCTGAGAACACGGCAAACCTCCAAGCAGATATAAACAGCGTCTTCAAGTGGGCCATGTTCTGTGAGGACAAGCTTCAGTTACTCAGTTATAGAAAGAAAGGAGTATACAACAAACTCGAATCACTCTATGGAGTGTAAGACTACTGTGAGGGATCTTGGAGTGACCATGTCAGATCTCACCTTCAAGGATCAAACCAGTGTAACCATCACAACCCCAAAGCAAATTAATAGACTGGATAACTAGCCTTCAAAACAATGGCTGCCTTGCCAGTGATGATACTATTTTTCAAGTCGCTTGACCTCCCGGTAGGAAGGCAGGTAGACCGACGATTTGATGAGTAAGACACATGTGCAACACTAGGTATCTTTATTAAAGAAACGTTTTTCTAGCGTGCAGTGGCTTCTTCAGTCAAGTACAGGACAAGAAGAGAATAGTAATACCCCAATCCTGGAGACATAGACAAGATAGGCAGTTTGAGGTAATAATCTCCTCAGCTCGATGAAAGAAATCCGGAGGCAGAAGACGACGCTGTGTGTAGCCCTCCTTGTAGGAACAAAAGAAGACTGGGAAAACATTTCTGAATAAGATTACAAAGGAGTAAAACTTTGTGAATACCATTATGGTATGACAAGTGCATAAAATATGTATTATATGAAATTTTTAAGCAAAATCCATCAGAGGAATGTTGGAATCTGGAGTCAGACTGAAAAGATGGTAGGAGGAATGAATGTCACTGAGAATCTGGGAGTGATGCACAACAGTTTGAGTCTGTGAAAAGATGAAGGTGAATCATAGAATAGGTAAAATAAAATACCAGTATATCATGTAGAAATCTGTGAAGTGAAAAGAAAATGCTCGAGCGGATTGAATAATAAAAAAAAAAAGGAAGTGAATGTATTGAGATATTGGGCAGATGTAACGTGTGTGTGTCTCGGAGAGCGGTGATCTGTGTAAGATAATCGGTTTCCATTAGAATCTTATGTTCGAAATTGGTTCACTCCAAAACATAAAATCGATTAACCAGTTTCCTAAAATTCGAGTGTGCAGGTATTCACGTGTTCTTGAGTACGTTCACACACACTACATACACCATCCAACACACACACACACACACACACACTACACATCACATCACCACACACACACACACACACACTGATCTCAGACACACATCGTGAATGTAAACTGCAGCTTTCCTTGTTTTTCTATATACGTACACAATAAAAGTCAACTTGTGGGTGAGACGCTGTTCCAATCACGACTTTATTGCGCTATTTACCACTTGTCGCCGCTACGTCTCATTAATATACAATATTTCCACTACATTCAGGATGCTCCTCCTTATTGTAGCATTTAAAGACCATATCTGACACACTCTCTCTCTCTCTCTCTCTCTCTCTCTCTCTCTCTCTCTCTCTCTCTCTTCTTCTTCCCTCTCTCTCTCTCTCTCCTCTTCTCTCTCTCTCTCTCTCTCCATGGGTCCTGAGAGAGGGAGCAGAGGCGCTTTGTGTACCACTAATAACTATCTTCAACATATCTATCGAAACAGGACGACTACCGGAAGTATGGAAGACAGCAAATGTAGTCCCAATTTAAAAAAAAAAAAGGAGACAGAGTTGTCAGGAAGTGGAATAGCCTGGGTAGTGATGTAGTGGAGGCAGGATCCTTACATAGCTTTAAGAAGAGGTATGATAAAGCTCATGGAGCGGGAAGAGTGACTGAGTAGCGGCCAGGTGAAGAGGCGGGGCCAGGAGCTGTGAATCGACCCCCGCAACCACAACTAGGTGAGTAACACACACACACACACACACACTCACACACACACACACACACACACACACACACACACACACACACACACACACACACACAGTCTCCAGCTTAACCACAGTGTTTCTTTACCCTCCACAGATTCCAAAAACTGATAGGTTTAGGCCGGCATACCTGGCCTGCCAGCCAGGACTTACACTGGTGCCATCTTTTCACCTTCCCACCTGGTCACCTTCACCTAGACACCCCCTCCCTCCATTCCTAGCCATCTTTCTCTCTATCCGTGGCCACCTCCCCTCCCTCCTCGTCCCTTACCCATCTTCTTGGCAATGCTTCATCACCTTTAGTACCTCCTTCCTGCCTCCCTGACCACCTCCACCAGGCTGTTGGAGTTAGCAGCATGCAGAACTATGTATGAACCACACCCCGGCCGGCTTAGTATCTGACTTGAAGAACCTGTCGAATTCTTCTTCTAGACAGCTAGGGGTCTGTTAGTGATCCCCCTTACACTTGAAGGGAGGGTGCTGATGAGTCTTGGTCCCTTTACGCTTATTGACACATTTCACGACCTGGTGTGCAAAATCCATCCTGTGTAAAGGAATATACAGGTAGGTAGATTTGGTTCCTTCTCTGCATGTTAGCTACCTTTTGCTGCTTCCAAGGGTCATCACCTAAATAGTCCGGTCCCAGTACAGGTCTCTGGGACTAATGCTAATGTTCCCATTTTGTCCTAATAAATCCCTGGCAGTGACTGGCCAGCCTGTGAGCCTGTCAGTACGTTATTGTTTTTGAAACACCAGACCATAATTGATGTTGGGAACATAAAGGTGAAGTTACGGCAAAGATGAGAAAGACTTTAAAGTGCTACAATTTGGTAACTTTACTGACTGAACGTCAGTAAAGTTACTTAGGTGTTGATCTTCGGTTTTACTTCGCTGACTGAACGTCAATAAAGATACCTAAATATTGCGCTTGTCTTACTCGCCAACTTGTCGGTATTGTATACTCTTCTAACAAGTTACGGTAAAGAATACTTTTTTTCCTTGGATAACAGTTATTGATAAATTATTGGACGCACAACCTTGCACACTGTACTGTGAGATCCAGTGGGACTTCGTAGTGAATCTGTGACTTCGATTTTAAATACTCTAATGCCAGAAAATAGGACCTGAAGCGGATCGTATATTTTGACTCCAATAGAGTATGTAAACATGGTGTTACTGTTGGTGGTGCAAGTGATGTTGGTGGTGTTGCTATTGTGGTGTAGGTGGTGGTGCAAGTAGTGGTGCAGGTGGTGTTGCTATTGGTAGTGCATGCGGTAATGCTATTGGTGGTGTAGGCGATGTTGGTGTTGTGGTGTTGGTGGTGTGGTGGTGGTGTTTTTCAATGTGTTCAGTCTTAATTCTCAATACAATACTCACAGCACACACTAATTATCACAAAACGTAACCTGGCCCCTGCTAGGCACGTTTTACCAGTCTACAACCCTACCTGGAGGTTGTTCCGGGGGTCAACGCCCCCGCGACCGGGTCCATGACCCTTCTCACTTACATATTCATCCAAGTTGTTTTTTTAAAGGCCACACCTTCCCACCCACGCTGGAGGTCTTGTTTGAGGTAAACAGTAATTTCCTCATTGTTCCATGTACCCGATAAAGCCCACGGAACGGTCTACCAATAAAAACTTCATTTAGTGTCTATTTACCACTTGTGTAACACTTGCGTATCTTTTATTTGAAAACGTCTTCATATATTACCTGGTGTTGCACATGTGTCTAAGTCCTCATCTTCTCTATATTGTATGTTATTATTGTAATTATGTTTACCACTCGTCAGTGTTACGCTTTTATTAAAATACACTGTTTCTACTGCCCTTAGCCTCCTCCTCCTCCTCCTCCTCCTCCTCCTTTTCGCTGCAGCATTAACAGATCATGCCTCACTATCGTAGAAAAGTGTCTGCTCTACTATATTCTAATATTTTCTTTTTTATTTTAATATACTGACATATTATCTGATTTCGTGGATATCTCAACACTCCTGGTACTTTCCCATATCTGTTCAGTGATTCACTTCTCTTTCATGGCCTCGAACAATTGACACATCCACTCCCAAGAATCTAAATATACTCACTTCCCTCCATACTCCTTCCCACTCTGACCTCCACTCTTACATTCTCCAGGCTTCTACTTACCCTCATCATCATGTATTTTTATGACAGTTCTGTCATACCATTCCTGGTAGACTCGAAAGATTTATCTCCCTCTAAATCTTTGCGTTCTTTCTTGTTCCCTTTGTTCTTATACAAAAGAACTACCCACTCTCCCTCCTAATCTTAATGTTTGTGGTGTGGGTGGCGGTGGTGCCGTTGGTGGCGTTGTTGCTGCTGTGCTGTTTAGTGCTGAAACTCATTATACTAGAGTCTAATAACGTGTGAA
Source organism: Cherax quadricarinatus (assembly GCF_026875155.1). NCBI lineage: Eukaryota > Metazoa > Arthropoda > Malacostraca > Decapoda > Parastacidae > Cherax > Cherax quadricarinatus. The sequence continues at coordinate 56,276,236 of NC_069403.1, forward strand.
TAGATCCACCACAAACCTACCCCAAGAACAGATGTTGTCCCGCTACTCACCAACCCATCAAGTTCTCCTACACTTTAACCATTATTGAATGTTATATACACAATATTTAGGCATCTTTATTGTTGAAGATACTCGGGTGTTACACTTGTATCTGATTTATCTACTTATTGGTATTGTAGGCCATTGTATAAATGAATGCGTTGTTGATTTGCAGATACTCTCAGTAGTTTTCATGGTTTACTTGTGATTTTCCTGTGGATGGTAGGGAAAGTGATGGTATTTCAAGGGAACTCAATGAGTGTCAGAGGCTCCCGAATCTTCAGTGCCCTTTCTCCGTGCGTGAGGGGAATTATCAACAAATCTTTAGTTGTCTTCAAGTTGGAACTAGACATGTTCCTCAGATCAGTTCCTGACCAGCCGATCTATGGTTCGTACGCTGGAGTGCACGCCTGGTTGATCAGGCCTTGATAGATTAGGAAGCCTGGTCTGGGACCAGGCCTCAGGGGCGTTGACCCCCCTCCCCCCGTAAACATCCATCAGGTACCCCTTAGGTGCGACACATGTGCAATATTGGGAATCTTTATTAACGAAACGTTTCGCCCGCGCTGCAGGCTTCATCAGTGGAATGCATAGATGAATTACAGGCCTAGATACATCGGCGTTGGTGGAAAAGGAAGTGGAGAGGTAATCTGATGTAATCGGTCCATCACCCTGGGTGCAAGGTGATTAGTCCCTTAGCCTACATCAGAAGCAGTTGGACTGAGACTATACTCAGGAAGGTGAGATGTAGCAGCTGGGAGATGAGGTTACAGGTGATCTGTGCCCACTAGTAGAAGTACTGTCAGGCTCAACAGTTGCTAGCAGGCTTCCATCTCCCAGATGCTACACCTCACTTTCCTGTGTAGAGTCTCAGGCCAATTGCTTCTGCTGTAGGCTAGGCGACGGATCACCTTACACCCAGGATGATGATCTGATTATATCAGACTTGACTGATGAAGGCTGTAACGCGGCCGAAACGTTTCGTCAATAAAGATTTCCAGTGCTGTTACATGTGTCTTACTTATCAACTTGTCAGTATTGTTCACCATTAATAATATGATCCTTCAGGTGCCTTGTATTATGTAGACCTGCGTCTAGTACCAGTACTTGGTTCAGTGTAGTTACGTTTAGTCCCAGTACCTGGTTGACTGTAGGTACTTACGTCTAGTACTAGTACCTGGTTGAGTAGTTACGTCTAGTACCAGTACCTGGTTGACTATAGGTACTTATGTCTAGTACCAATACCTGGTTGAGTGTAGTTACGGTTACTCCTAGTACCTTGTTGAGTGCAGCTACTTACGTCTGGTACCAGTACCTGGTTAAGTTCCTAGTTTTATGTAGATGAGGGAGAAATGTAAGACTGCCTTGGAGTAAACCTTGGCTGAAGATTTTGTGTTTAAAGAGCTGCTGGAGGATATTCCAAATACTGAAGATTCTTTTTACTTAATGGATAATATTTCTGCTGCTTGAGAATATTAACTCTGGAGAATGTTCTCACTACTGGAGGATATCCTAATTACTGGAGGATAACTTCATTACTGGAGGATATTCTCACATTGGAGGATATTCTCACTATTGGAGGATATTCAATTCAATTCAAGTTTATTCTCTATAAGGGTTACAGTGTGGGGTTACAGATATTGTCGCTACTAGTGGATATTCTCACTACTGGAGGATAGCTTCATTACTGGAGGATGTTCTCACTACTGGTTATTATGTTTGCACCCACCTCACTCACCTTCCTACATAAAGGTGAAAAGGGGAGGGGGGAATATTGCAAGACGTGATTAATGCTGACTACAGCCGGAGGGAGGACACTTGGCCCTCATAACGAAGAAAACATAGCTGTGGCTGGGTGAGGAGCTCATCTTGAGAATGGGGCCAGAAGAATCTCTCAACCAAGCCAGAGAAAGAGGGAGCCAGGAACTAGAGCCAGGCAGTAGGTGGTTAGCGAGTCAAATAAGTACATAACACTTGCCTGTGAGGAGACTCTGTAGATCAAGTGGAGGTTTGTAAGTGGCTTGTGTAGTTGCAGGTGATTACACGTTATGGTTTATTAAACATTGTATTTTCTCCGCCAGCAGCAACAGTCTGGTAGACCAGGCAAGCAGCAGACAAGCCTGGCCCATGGGCCGGGCTGCGGGAATAGGAGAACTCGTGACGCCATCAGGGGCATATAAATTGTAGGTCATTGTAACAACCTCCCCAGTGTCTTTGCGGCAAGAGTTTACGTAATCAGTGATTGTATATCGTAGCACCAACAGCCTAATCGATCAGGCCAGCAACCAGACGGCTGGTTTGGGACCGTGCCGCGTAGATCATGACCTCCTTAGGCGATTACAGGTAACCTACAGGTAACTCGTGACTGTTATCGAGAGTTTTTCAGCTCCCGCAGCCAGCTCCTGGTCCAGGCTTCTCTGGTGTAGAACTCATCACAGGTAATTGTCAGGTCAATTACCTGTATACCTTGAGGATATTATCCACATTTTTAACAACCAATGTCAATAAATATTTATGTTCCTTAATATTGGGTTAGACTTGTCCCCGCTGATGTTTTCTCTGTGACTTGACGATGATGTAGGAAGGACCGAAATGTCGTTATAAGGTTTCTCTCCCAAGTGAGTTTTTGTTGAATTATTCCAGCCACGGTATTGTGGTTTTCATTGTTCCAGTCATGGTATTGACTTTTATTGTTCCAGTCACGGTATTTGACTTACTGTTCCAGTCATGGTATTGTGACTGTTGAGTGTCCCTTTGGTTTTATTTTGGATGCACCTGTGTGGGTGAAAGAAGTGGTGGTAAAGTGAATAAGTGGTATCAGCTGGTGATGGGGGGAGGAGGAAAGTTTTACATCAACCGGTAGATTAAGTATTCGTTAATAAAGGGGGTTAATAAGTGGTCTATCAAGGGGGTGAAGAGGCTCACTTGTAACCCTTAAGTGATAAGGGGGTTAAATTACCTATTGAGGGAAGGGGGAGGAGAGAAGGGCTCATTTGCATCTTTTGCGTAAAGTGGAGTAAGTGGACTACCTATGGCTGATATGACGAATCTTCTTTATCCTCCACTGGGTACTACATGGAGGATATTCCCGCTACTGAAGGGTATCCCTGCTACTGGAGGATATCCCTTCTATTGAAGGATATCCCCTCCGAAAGATATTCCCTTCTGAAGGATAGCCCTTCTACTGGTATCCCTTCTACTGAAGGATATCCCTTCTACTGGTATCTCTTCTACTAAAGGTTATCCCTTTACTGGTATCCCTTCTACTGAAGGATATCCCTTCTACTGAAGGATATCCTGGTGGCTACGGTAGTTTCGGCTGCAGGATTTCAGTTTGCGGTAGAACACAAACGATATCTGCCTGCCCTCTCCTCCTCCCCATCCTTCTCCTCCTTCCCTCTTTTTCCTAATTCCCTTCCTCCTCCCTTCCTCTTCCTCCTCTCCTTCCCTCCCCGTCTCCTCCTCTCCCTGGCTTTTCCTGGTCATGGCTAACCGGATATGCGCCTCTCTCGCACTTACAGCGTCTAAGAAATTGCTGTTATAAACACACTCTGGTATGTGGGAAATCGGAACTCCATATGCTGATGTGTGGTATTGAGGGTTGGTGTGAGAAGTATTTACCTGTGATATACCTCGACTGGTTTCCAGAGAATTTCTACCCTCGCAGCCCTGGGGCCAGGCTTTTCTGTTGCATACCTACTCAACCACTGGGTACATACAAGATACCTCCGGTGAAAAGCAGGGAATCGATGCATTCAGTAAGTGTAAAGGAACCAGGACAAGACTCTGAAGAACGTAAAACTGGTGAGAATTAGAAAGCCTTGAAGTCAAATTGAATATATGCATTCAGCATCCAGGAGAGACTGAGGGAGATGAAAGCCATAAGTGAACTTGAGAGAAATCTAAAATGCTTCTTCTCATATGCAAAATCCAGGTCACGAGCATCATCTGGTATCGGGCTTTTAACTAAAGGACATGGGACAAACACTGACAACAACAGAAAAATGAGTGAAATACTAGTCTCAGTGGTTAGTAAGCTACTAATCGGTCTTAAGACTGACGACCTAACTCTAAGATCTCTAACCCCATTTGACTTCGAAGAAGCCATTGATTGTATACCCATGCACTCCGCCCGAGGTCCAGACTCGTGGAACTCGATATTCACCAAGAATTGCAAAAAACCTTTTTCACGTGCTTGAATATTCTATGGTGAAGAAGCACTGGAGTCGTTCAGCAGTCATTAATACTTGCACTCTACAAAGGTGGTAGTAAAGCAAGTGACTGACAATCGTGCTTTAAGAAGAACGATTGTCAGTCACTTGGAATCACACCAGTTACACAACCCAGGTCAACATGGGTTCAGAACAGGTCGCTCATGCATATTACATGTGCTGGAACATTACGATATGTTCTTGGATGCACTTGAAGACGTGCAAAATTTGTGTAAGCTGACATTGCAAAAGCCTGTGATATGTGTGACCAAGTGGTACTTGCACACAAAATGCTTGAAAAAATGAATTGCTGGGAAGATGAGTAGTTTGGGGTCATTCGTTTTTAGAAGGGTTTACTATCGACTTCTGGCAACCATCCAGTTGTGGTGTTGCCCAATGACTCTCGTCAGTGCTACAACAGCTGTTGTTCTGTATGGCTGTACCTACAAGCGTGCTCTGTGAGTGAATGTGGTTTCGCCAAATTCTCCTCTTCAATTAGTGATTAATGCTAAAATTCATGATGAATTTTAAACCTATGAACCGTGCAAGTATTGTAGCTCTCAGGAAACATGCTGATTTGAGTATCAGACAGATCGCCGAAAATTTGAGCCTAGCAAAGTCAACTGTTAGTTGGATTCTGAAGAGAACTGGTGATTGTGGAACACTGCATCAAGGAAGATGTGGAAGAAAACGCAAGACAACACCTCACAATGGCAAGGTTATCATAAGAAATAGTGTGAAGAATCCCCCCAAAACAGCGAAGATCTACAGAGATTTGGCTTCAGCTGGCATAAATGTTGATTCTTCAACGGTTCGACGAAGGCTCCTTGAAGATGGCGGAACTGCTTGAAAGCCGGTAAAAAAACAATTATTGACTGCTGCTATCAAGAAAACACGGCTGACGTGGGCGACACACCTAAAGTGTGATGGACGACAAATGAATGGAGAAAAGTTATATTTTCAGATGAGGCGTATTTTGAAATACGTGGGTATAGATCAGTGGTAGTGCAACAGCAAAGGCGAACCCCTTCGGAATGGATTCATTTAACAAGCTCCAAAATACTCACCTAAGATGTTTTGGGATAGTTTTACTGCTAAAGGCCCTGGACAGCTTGTTGAGGGAACGATGAACAGTAACGAATACAAGGCAATCCTGGCAACTCATTTGTTTCCCATTGTGGATAGACTTTCCTGATGGAGAAGGCATTTTCCAGCAGGATCTTGCTCCGTGCCACACTTCCAGAAAAATCTAGACATTCTTCGAAGAGAATGGGCGAAACGTTCAAAATTGGCCTGGAAGCTCTCCTGACCTCAACCCAATTGAGACTGTGGATAATAACCAAACGCAGGATCGCGAAAAAGGACTGTTCAGTTCTGGAGAAGCTAATTGTTGTTGTTATTAGGACCTTGTACCACAATGAAGAACTTTTCAAAATGTGTTAAACATTAGTCGATTCTATACCAAAACTTGTATTAATGCTTATAAAAACAAAAGGCAGTCATATCTCTTATTAAATCAATTATCTGTCATATCATTGCCGTGTATTTTCAAGTGAACATTTATTTTCCCAATAAATGTCTTATTTCATCACTGACCCAATTAATATGCACACTACTGTAAACCTCCTAAGAAATACATCCCCAAAAAACAAAAAGGCACAGTACTGTGACTGGAACACTACACAACCCGCACATAGGAGGGAGAAACTTAGGCGACGTTTCAGTCCGATTTGGACCATTTACAAGTAATAACAGAGTGATGTCAGGGGCTACTACAGTGAATAAGCGTGTTCCTCGCACGGTACTCGCCCGCCTTCTCCTCCTCATTCTCATTTCTGACATAGAAACAAAAATCATAGCACTGTATCATCTTTTACAGACGATACTAGAATTCGTATGAAAGTGACATCTATTGAAGTCACAGCGAGCCTCCAAGATGATGTAAACCAAGTCTTCCCCTGGGCCACTGACAACAATATGATGTTTAATGAAGACAAATTTCAGTTGCAACATCAGTCAACTGGGAATTATAATGTCAGGTCTTACGTTGAAGGAGCACAACGTTATTATTGCATCTAGAAAAAAATGATAGGTTAGATAGTAGAATCTTTAAAGCAAGAGATGCCAAGTAAGTGCTGATACTCGTAGCATTTCCTGGTGGGTAGTAATGATTCACAACTTTCTGGTTGAAAATTCCTGCATTCTTTATCAAAACGACACCGTTTTTTTTTAACATAATGAACTCAGTCCGGATTGGCCGGACTTGAGTACTAGAGGAAAGTACTGTGCTGGCATTTGAATGAGGGCTGTTTAATGTTTCAGTTTAAAAGACTTAAGTGTAAAGCACCCTTTCTGGCAAGAAGTGATGGTTAATGATGGTAAGTTTTTTTTCGGACCACCCTGCTGGTGAATCGGCCAGTGTTGAAAACAAAAAAATAATAATTAATAAGATGGCCAACTTATTGTGTGTGGGCATTTGAGATCTTATTCTATTTGCAGCGTTTCCTGGCACAGCACTTTTCATAGAACATTTCTCTTTTCCTGTGGCAGTTGCGTTTTATTTAATGAGGATGTCGAAGATGAAGGTAGTAAGCCACAGCCTAGTTAAAAAAAAAGTAGGTTTGAACACCTTTCCTTGTTTACTTCTATGGGAAGGGCGGTAGTCTTCCCTACGTTATGGTGCGCCAGGGGCCGCCTTGTAGCAACAGCCTTTTTGACCAAGCAAGCACAAGGCAAGCCTGGTCCAGGGGTCGGGCTCCGGTAGTAGAAGAACTCTCGAAACCCACTGAAGGTGTCAAAGGTGCTAAGGTAGCCCTGCCCGGGTATCAAACTCGTGATCTTCTCCTTCACACTCCTGCCTGCGTTCGTATGACGAGTCGCACATAATATACGCATTTTAACACTTTTCCTGGAGAAGCTTTAACCTTCGTGCACATACAAATTTTTCAGCATGTAGACATATATAGCAGCGTTTATATGTGTGTGTAGACATATATAGCAGAGTGTATACGTGTGTGTGTTTGTGTGTACATATGCAAACTCACGCCTGTTAGCAGATGGGCTGACCTTGTCTGGCCTCTGTGTACCTTGTGGGCCCTTCCCAGGTACACTACTCTGACCAGCCCTTGTTCTTCCCTCCTGCCCTCTCTCCTCCTGCCCTCCTTTCCTCCCTCCCTCCCTCCCTGAGACCTCCATCCCTCCTGCCCTCCCTTGCAGTCCCTTCCATTCCGTCTGCCTTCCCTAACTCTTACCCTCCCTCTCTCTTGCTTTCCTTCTCTCCTGTCCTTATTTCCTCCAGCCCTCCTTTACGCTCTCCCTTCCATCCTCCCTTACCTAACTGTTCCTTCCTGCCCTCCCTTACTTCCTTTATCTTACCTCTTGATATTTATTTGCTTTTGTTTTTGTGGCTGCTGGTCCAGTGAGGTCTTCTTGAGGCTTGCACCTGCTCTTACCTGTTCTGTTTATAAGACCTGACACTTACTTGTCATTAGCGTCCGTATCATCCTTTGCGGATGATACTAGGATCTGCACGAGGCTGTCATCTGCTGAGGACGCGGTTAACCTCCAAGAAGATATAAACAAAGTTTTCCAGTGGGCAACGGTAAACAATATGATGTTCAATGAGGACAAATTCCAACTACTCCGTTATGGAAAACTGGAGGAGATAATAACTAGAACAGAGTATACTACTGACTCCGGCCATACAATAGAGCGGAAAAATAATGTAAGGGACCTGGGAGTAGTAATGTCTGAGGATCTCACTTTCAAGGATCACAACAGTGCCACGATCGCACGTGCAAAGAAAATGATAGGATGGATAATGAGAACTTTCAAAACGAGAGATGCCAAGCCCATGATGATCCTTTTCAAATCACTTGTTCTCTCTAGGCTGGAATACTGCTGTACATTAACATTTCCATTCAAAGCAGGTGAATCGCAGATCTAGAGAGTGTACAGAGATCCTTTACTGCACGTATAAGTTCTGTCAAGCACCTTAACTACTGGGAACGCTTGGAAGCACTTGACTTGTACTCGTTGGAATGCAGGAGGGAGAGATATATCATAATCTACACTTGGAAAATCTTGGAAGGAATGGTCCCAAATCTGCACACAGAAATCACTCCCTACGAAAGTAAAAGACTGGGCAGGCGATGCAAAATGCCGCCAATAAAAAGTAGGGGCGCCATTGGTACACTAAGAGAAAACACCATAAGTGTCCGGGGCCCAAAACTGTTCAACAGCCTCCCATCAAGCATTAGGGGAATTGCCAATAAACCCCTGGCTGCCTTCAAGAGAGAGCTGGACAGATACCTAAAGTCAGTGCCGGATCAGCCGGGCTGTGGCTCGTACGTTGGACTGCGTGCGGCCAGCAGTAACAGCCTAGTTGATCAGCCCCTGATCCATCGGGAGGCCTGGTCATGGACCGGGCCGCGGGGGCGTTGATCCCCGGAATAACCTCCAGGTAACCTCCAGGTATACGCCCTGCTGACCGCCTAGTCAGCAAGATTGCTGTATGAATGCCACCATCACAGCGTGGCGGATCCAGCACTGCTTGTAGAAACTGGTCTAGATTTCTGTATTTGTTCCGGTAATATTTTTTTTCACATCTTCTGGTAGTATGTAGCAGGATGAATCTTGGACCACAGATGTTGACATTATGCTCTCCATTTGTGTCAACGGAACCACCACTATCATTGTTTACAGCTCAGCACCATTCTTCTCTTCTTCAACCTCTGGATGATCAGTCAGGCTGTGGTGTTTGATGATGATATATTAGACAGGAACACTGTCCTGACACGGTCTTTATCAGATGACCCGTCGCTTGCTCCTGAAGGAGGATCAATGATCTGCAAGTGGGGTACCGTTAACAGACCTATGGCAGGGGCCCCGGTGATTCAGTCGCTATTGCCAGGGATGGATGACTGCAGTTCTGCAGTGGTGGTGTCTAGCGCCCAATAGTGGGGGTGCTGCAGGTCATCTTGTGCTGGTGTGGTGGAGCAGTTAGCTCCAGTCAGTGATGCGTAGTTGGTGTCTTTATTCCGGTGTTCTCGATAGTGTTGATCTTAAACACAAAAAAACTCGTCTTTCTCAGAACCAACCCGGCTTTCTTCCCCGCCCTCACGGGCTCGTAGGGAGAAGCCGACGTGTGGACCACAGCCAGGATGAATTAGCCAAGTTCCCTTTTGAAGACAGGAGTCTGTTGGTAATTTATCTTATTTATGAAGAAAGAGTGTTGGAAAGCTTTGGATCACTTTCACTTACTGAGTTATCTCTTGGTGTGCATATTACACGTATGCTATTATGTATATCATAGTCACCCAAGTCCCAGGCGCTCGTAAGGTTTTTTTTTTCAGTGTGCAGGTTTAGAACCAGTTTCTTCACTATTTTCCTGGAGCAAATTATGATATATAATTCTAGCCTGTGATACAGGGAGAACAGTCTGAGAGACTTTAGCCATTCTCCAAGAATTTTATTGTTCAGCTGAATTCTCTGTATATTCTCCAGATTTCCAATTTTGGCTGTCTTAAAACTGGCTCTTACTGTACAGTAATATTCCAGTCGAGAAAGGATACTTGCGTTGAAGGGTATCATGGCTTGGCATCTTTTGTTTTGAAGGGTCTAATTATTCAGTCAATTATTTTTCTTGCATGTTATGTCATGACATTGCGTAACATAACAAAAGAACACCTACGCACAGTGGCTCAAGTACGTGTTCCATCTTTTTTTTTCAAGCTACCCAATGTTCTCACTTCAATAACTCTTCTTGGGAGTTTGTTCCAGTCATACACAGGAGGCTTTGCAGACGGTGCACGATACCTCCGGTGAAAAGCAGGGGAACGATGAGAATTTGTACACTAAGAGAGATTTCAGTAAATGCAAATATACCACGATTCTTAACATCCTTCATGCATAAGGGAAATTACGGACAAAATCCCTTGGTGTCTTGAAGAGGAATTCACAGATTCCTCAGCCGGGTTGTGGTGCATATGCTGGGCTGCGTGCGACGGGCATCAACAGCTTTATCGATGAGTTCTGATAATTTTTCTACTTCCAGAGCCCGGCCTTGAGTCAAGCTCGTCTGCTGCTTGCCTGGTCAATCAGGTTGTTGCTGATGGCGGCCCGGTGGCCCAAATATCCATGACAACCTAGTAAATCTAAAAACGTGGAGGCGCCAGGACAGTGTCTTGGGGTACTAATTTTTTTTACCTCGCTGATGCTGGATTTTAATCTGCGTTGTATGAGTCAGAATCCTGAAGATCCTTCTGCCCACCTTCCCCGTTATTTCTATAGTCCTCATTTTGTGTGCAATTACTCCATGATTGCATTTTCTAACGCCTTTACAAAATCTGTGTACATCACATCTGCATTTTAGTTTTCTAACGCCTCCGTAATTCTATCACAGTGGTTTATCAGTTGTGACAAGCATGATCTTCCAGTTCTAAAACCGTGATGGTTTGGGTTATGCAGATTGTGCTGTTCCATAAAATTTGTAGTTTAACATCTCATCACTCTTTCAAAGACTTTTATGATGTGGGAAGTTAGGGATACTGTTCTGTTATTTTTGGATAGTGCTCTACAACCTCCCTTATGCAAGGGAGCTGTCTGCACTCTTAAAGAATCTCTGGTATTTCACTTAGATCTAAGCTCTTTCTCCAAAGAATACTGAAAGCTCGTTCTTGTGATACTTTTCTTTTACAAACAAGGAATTTCATGAATGTGGTCCAGGTACTCAGTGAGTGGGCATGTTTTCAGTTTTTTTTTTTTAGTTGGGACAAATACTAATGTCAGTTGGTCTGTGCGGCCTTCAGGTGGAATGAAAAAATATTCTGCATTCTCCACCCTGCTTTCATTTAAGAACATAAAGAAGGAACACTGCAGCAGGCCTACTGGCCCATGCGAGGCAGGTCCAAGTCTCCTACCGGCTTACGCCAATGCTCCAACCTAGTCAGGTCAGGTCACATTCACTAAAGGAAGGAACACGGCAACTGACCTAGTAGCACAAGCTAATCAGGTCCAACTCACACCCACCCACACCCACTTATGTATTTATCTAACCTATTTTTAAAAGTACACAACGTTTTAGCCTCTATAACTGTACTCGAGAGTTTGTTCCACTCATCCACAATTCTATTACTAAACCAGTGCTTTCCTATATCCTTCCTGAATCTGAATTTTTCCAACTTAAAACCATTGTTACGAGTTCACTGTCTAGGTACGATAGATATTTCAGCACGTATATCACCTTATATTTATTCCTGTTCCATTTATACACCTCAATCATATCCCCCCTGAATTCTACGCCTTTCTGAAAGTGCAGATCAGGGGCCCTCAGTTCTATCCTAATGGGGGGAAGATTTCTGATACATGGGTTCATACTTTTGTACCATCCTCGGGCTTCGTATGATTTTTCCAGAGCATTTATATAATTCTGTAATGCGTGACCAAAACTGTTCAGCTTATCTAAATGAGCGCCTACTACCAAGGATATATGATTGAAGAACAACCTGAGGACTTCTTTATTTATGACTTCTAGATATGATGGGGCCCAAAAATTCTGTTAGCTATTATGCGTAACACTATATGCACTGTTGTCTTGGTCTTCAGATTACTACTAAACCAGAACTCCTAAATCTTTTCTGCAATCCATAAATTAATTCTACATTATTAGTTATATGTGGCATGTTATTTTCTGTCCAACATTTAGAACTTTGCATTTGTCTATATTAAACTGCATCTGCCACTTCTCCAACCACTGCATCAGTCTATTCAAATCTTCCTGGAGTGCTCTAATGTCCTCGTCAGAATGAATTGGACGGCCTATTTTGGTGTCATCGGCAAACTTGCCGATGTCGCTCTTTATGCCCTCATCTATGTCGTTTATGTAGATTGTGAGCAACAGGGGGCCCAACACTGACCCCTGAGGAACACCGCTCGTGACGCTTCCCCACTCTGATTTCTCCCCATTTATGCAAACACTCTGCTGCCTATTTGTCAACCATGCCTCTATCCAGGAAAAAAAATCTCCTATTACATGTGCCTTAATTTTCCTCATAGTCTCTGATGTGGGACCCTGTCAAAAGCCTTACTGAAGTCCATATACACAATATCATATTCATTACCATGATCTACCTCCTCAAATACCTTAGTGAAAAAAGTTAATAATTTCGTAAGGCAGGAACGCCCCTTTGTAAAACCATGCTGAGATTCGTTGATTAATTTGTGCTTTTCAAGGTGGCTACGAACTGCCTCGGCAATTATTGATTCCATAAATTTTCCCACTATGGAGGTTAGGCTTATTGATCTATAGTTCGAAGCTAAGGATCTGTCACCTGCTTTGAAAATAGGTATCATATTTGCCATTTTCCACTTATCTGGCACCATGCCAGTCTGTAGTGGTATGTTGAAAAGATTAGCCAGAGGTTTGCTAAGCTCCTCTTTACATTCCTTTAGAACCCTTGCGTACAGTTCATCAGGGCCTGGGGATTTGTTAGGTTTTAATTTATCTATTTGCCTAAGGACCATGTTAGTGGGTTGTTGAACATCGACTCAGTGATCTTTTAGGATTTCGCTCATTTCCTGTTCATCGTCAGTATATGAACTTCCTGTTATTAATGGTCCAATTCTGCATGTAGCTCTTAGCTTCGATTTTGCATATGTATATGGATGTTTTAGGTTTCTTGCGATATCCTGGTACTGGACCGTGAGGGAGGTGACCTCCAGAAGTGACTACAGGTAACGTAAGTCAGTGCTTTCCTATAACCTTGTCCCAAATCTGCACACTGTCATAACAACATCCTGAAGTGAGATATACGCGAAAAGGTGTATAATAAACCTGGTGAAAGGCAGGGGCACTGTGGGCACAGTAAGAGAACACTGTATCAATATCTGTGGTCTCAAACAATTCAACATCTCATCAGAAACATTACTGGGATAAGTCTAGAATTCTTCATGAGAAAACAAGGTCAGTACCTCCACCAGTGCCAAATCAACCAGGCCGTGATGGATATGTGGGTCAGCGGGCTGCCAGCATCAACAGCCTAGCTAACCAGGTAAGCACCAGACAAGCCTTGCCTAGAACCCAGCTGCGGAAGTAGGAAAACCCTCGAAACTCTTCAGAGGTATGTTTACATATCTAAATTATATAACTGCAATCCGTTACTGCGAGTTGTGTCCAGGTCAGATATTTTCAGCACTTCAATTAAATCTCCTTTGTTTATTCATTCACATTCCTCCTAATTTTACACCTTTCCAAAGAGTGTGAATTCACTGTCTTCATCCTATCTTCTTAACAAAGGTTATACTATAAAATAATATACCATCTAGGGGTGAGTATATCACCGGAAACATATAAACCATGTAATGTTATTTCTGTGTGCAAGATTAGCAAAGCTTAGAATAGCATTGAGGAACTTGGGAAAAAAAATTCTTCAAACTCTTATATGTGACATGTGTTAGGCCAGTCGCTGAGTGTGTGAGCCCAGCACTGAGCCCAGCACTGAGCCCAGCACTGAGCCCAGCACTGAGCCCGCACCTGGTCAGGCACGTGAAACGCGAAAAAACTCCAAGGGTTTGCAGCCAAGTTGGTACCAGAACCGACAGGTCTTCACTATGAGGAGAGGTTGTAGGAACATAACCTGATGAAGTTTGCGTTGAGGACAAGGGGTGACATGATTATGACATCCAAAATCTTAAAGAGAATTGATTGGACAGATAGAGATAGACTGAATTAAGAGGCCCAAGATCAAGAGGACACAGGTGGAAGCTGAAAACATGGATGAGCCATAGGGGTGTGTGTTGAAGTGGAATGACTTGAACGAGAAAGTGGTGGAGGTAAAGTCAATCCACAGCTTCAGGAGTGGGTATGATAAAGCCCAAGAGACCGGGTATCAGTGATGCCGATCAAAGTAATCTAGGAGGTGGGACCAGGAGCTACAGTAAATCTAACTCCGTACATGCGCCCGCGCATGCACGGACACACACACACACACACACACACACACACACACACACACACACACACACACACACACACACACACACACACACACACAGGGATTCTGCCCCTAGTAGCTCAGTCCTGTGTAAACAGCAGAGCTAGTTGTGATCCGGCCCGCCCCGGCGTGGTCGTTATTCCCGGCCTCAGACCATTATTTCCGGTTCCACGATATTATTCCTGGTCCCAAACCATTATTCTTGGTTCCAGGCCATTATTCCCAATCCCAGACCATTATTTCTGGTTCCAGACCATTAGTCTAGGGCCAAAACCCGGTCCAGAAATTTTATTCTCGGTCCCAAACTATTACTTCTGATCCCAAATCATTATTGCTGGTCCTAAATCATTATTGTTGGTCCCAAATCATTATTGATGGTCCGAAACTATCACTGCTGGTCCCAAGTCTGCTGTTGATCACAGATCACTCTTCCTAAGCCACAATGTTGAAAAAATACTTTGGCAATGACGAGGCCCAGGAGCTGGAGTGCTGGGAATTGGGTGATTGGAAAGGAGAGTGACTGGAAGGTGTGATGAATGCCTCTTCGTAAAATATATTCAATATAAGCTGGAAAACTAAAACTTTACCAGGAGTAGAGTGATGCAAGAGATCCTGAGCCAGTGATGACACTCTTCTACAATTGTAACAGCTGTGTTTCTGATATCTTTTGGCACACGTAAGTACGATAGGGCACCCAAATTACTGGGAACGGTTGAAGTCCCTTGATTTGTATTCCCTGGAACGCAGGAAAGAGAGGTGCATGATAATATACACTTTGGTACTAATCCCTATAGGATTTTCAAACTTGCACACGAAAATTACTCCCCATGAAAGCAAAAGACTCAACAGGAGATGCAACATTCCCCCAATGAAAAGCAGGGGCGCTACGAGTACACTGAGAGACAACACAGTGAGTGTCAGGGGCCCAAGACTGTTCAACTTCCTCCCAGCATACTTAAGGGGGATTACCATTAGACCCCTGGCTGTCTTCAAGAAGACACTAAACAGGCATCTAAAGTCAGTACCTGACCAGCCGGACTATGGTTCGTACGTCAGTTTGCGAGCGGCCAGTAGGAACAGCCTGGTTGATCAGACCCTTATCCACCACGAGGCCTGGTCTCAGACAGAGCTGCGGGGGCGTTGACCTCCGAAACCCTCTCCAGGTATAATCAAGGTAAGATGATAAATAGTCTGGGGCTGC
>NC_069403.1:56296678-56344178 GCF_026875155.1 Cherax quadricarinatus
TATTGCTAGTGGGAGACTGTTGAGCAGTCTTGGGCCCCAGACACTTATTGTGTTTTCTCTTAGTGTACCAGTGACGCTCCTACTTTTCACTGGGGGTATGTTGCATCGCCTGCCAAATCTTTTGCTTTCGTATGGAGTGATTGCTGTGTGCATATTAGGGACCAGTCCCTCCAGAATCTTCCAGGTGTAGATTATGATATATCTCTCTCGCCTGCGCTCTAGTGAGTACAAGTCAAGTGCTTCAAGGCGCTCCCAGTAGTTAAGGTGTTTGATGGAACTTATACGTACAGTAAAGGTTCTCTGTACATTCTCTAGCTCTGCAATTTCACCTGCCTTGAATGGGGATGTTAATGTACAGCAGTATTCCAGCCTAGAAAGAGCAAGTGATTTAAAAAGGATCATCATTAGCTTAGCATCTCCTGTCTTGAATGTTCTCATTATCCATCCTATCAGTTTCTTCGCAGATGTGATAGTGGCATTGTTGTGATCCATGAAGGTGAGGCCTTAGGACATTACCACACCCAGGTCCTTCACATTACTTTTCCGCTCTGTTGTGTGATTGGAGTTTGTAGTATACTCAGTCCTAGTTATTATTTCCTCCAGTTTTCCATAACGGAGTAGTTGGAATTTGTCTTCATTAAACATCATATTGTTCTCTGTTGCCCATTGGAAAACTTGGTTTATATCTTCTTGGAGCTTTGCCGTGTCCTCAATGGATGACACTCTCATGCAGATCCGGAGAAGATTCATAATCTTTGATATATTGTACCAGTGTATTCATGTTTGTGTTTTCTGTCAGTGTATTCTAATAAAATTTCATATAGAATATAAAATATAGAGGGCTGTACGAGACGAAAATATTCAAACAGCTCCGGAGAGAACCTTGAGTTTTCCCTGAGGTAATTTATTGTCTTCTGAGGATGAGGGTCCCCAGTCCAGAATACTGTGTTTTTTTAATCATATACAAGCCGGGTTAGTCACAGTTCTATGGATGCATTAATATGTGTATTGCTGGTGAGACTGGTATTCTAAACGGGAAAAGAATGAAATTATTCCTGTGTTGTGAGCAAGTATGTTGACACCTGTAGTATCCACGATCAGGAATGTGTTGGCACCAGGAGGCAGATCCAGTATACTTAATGTGTCCCTGGTGTTTGTAGCATGGTGGTCAAGTGCTTTAACCCTTAAACTGTCCAAACGTGGTTCTACGTTTTTTCAGCATTTGAAAGTATAAAAAAAGTAGATCTTTTTTTTTTACATTTGAAAACGTGTAAAAAAACTTTGATCTAAGTTTTTTTGTTTGTTATATTTGAAAATATGTAAAAAAACTTAGATCTACTTTTGGAGCACTACACATGTGAACATAGATCTGCTTGGACAGTTTAAGGGTTAAGGCGTCGGTAGGTTAGCTTTGGTCTCAGGAGCCAGGCTTAATGTCCTGGGTTCGATTCCCGGCTGGTCATAGAAATATTTCTAACATTCCAGTATTCTTTATACTTGTAACCTCCATCTGTGCCCTCATGTTCCTCTTTACCGCCAATCCAACAGTCGGACTCTGTTTACTCTATCAATTCCTCTCGGTATTGTGACCGTTATCAGGTCACCCCCGGTCCTTAGCACTTTTTTCTACCTTCTGTTAATGGTAGATTATGGGTGGGTTCCACTCTGGTCTTGAACCTACGCTGATACGTGATGTTTTTCATAGCCACCTCGTACGTTGGAATTGCGTGCGACCAACAGTAATAAACTGGCTGATCAGACCTTGATCTACCGCGAAGCCTGGTCGTGGACCAATCCGCGGCACCCGCAACACCAACCATTAGCACCAGATGAGCCTGGCCCATGGCCGGACTCCGGGAGTAATAAGACTATAGACTCGCACCATAATCCTCTACGTCTCTGGTCCTCCGTGTAGCTTCAGATTCTCCAATTCTTTACTTTTGGCTAAAGTCTCCCATGATCAGTAGTTCAACAGTGTTTGTATGGGTTCTGCTAGCCACCTCCGCTATGGCGTCCACCTCCGCTTTGTTATCCTCGTATTGCTTTCATCATCTGTTGTATAGAGTTGTACATCACTGCTCCACCTTGGGTCCCCCACTCTACAGTCTGTTTACTGTGTTGTCCTTTGACTCTTCTCTGGTTATTCCTCTCATCTCAAAGCTCTGCTGCTTTCTGGTTTGTAATGCTACTCCTCCACCTCCTGTTTCCTCTCTCCTTCCTCGTAGTTTGATAATCGTGTGTGTGTGTGTGTGTGTGTGTGTGTGTGTGTGTGTGTGTGTGTGTGTGTGTGTGTGTGTGTGTGTGTGTGTGTGTGTGTCACGGATATGATCGATCTCCTCGTTAAAAACACTAACTCTCCAGGGCGTCTCCTGCATCACGCACCTTCGCCATTCTGCTCTCTGCTAATAGTAATAATAATAATAATAATAATAAAGAATTGACATAAATATTAGAGTTGACAGCAACAGCGGCGGTGGCAGCGGCCAAGGATGGCGTTTACCACCACCAACAGACAGCTGGGTCATCAGTTACTCAATCGGTTGCTCACTCTTTGTAGTCTGATGGCACCATCTTATATATACATTATATATATATATATAATATATATATATATATATATATATATATATATATATATATATATATTTATATATTAAATTATTGTAAGCTTATCTAAAAGATATTTAGTTATTTAGTTGATTAGGCTAAATTAAATTGCGCTTGTTATAGTAAGTTTCCTAAGGTTCTCTTTTGGTACAAAATTATTTAATTTTTGCATTAACGTAATTGAAAAAAAATATATATCTTTAAACATATAAGAGAATTTTTTTAGAAAGGACTTAATTTTAAACGAGTTCTTGCTAATTGACCAGTTTTACCTATTCGGCACGACATTATATATATATGTCGTGCCGAATACGTAAACTGGTCAATTAGCAAGAACTCATTTAAAATTAAGTCCTTTCTAAAATTTTCTCTTATACGCTTAAAGATATATTTTTTTCATTAATGTTAATATAAAAATTTATAATTTTGCACCAAAAGGAACTTAGAAAACTTACCTAACCTTATTAAAACAAGCGCAATTTATTTTAGCCTAACCCAACTAAATATATTTTAGATTTGTTTACAATAATTTAATACTAAACAAATACAGTGAAATATATTTTTTTCGTTAGGTTCAGAATGATTTTGGCGAAATTATTGCATACACAAATTTTCACTTGTCCTATATGGCAAGATGAGCGTTGCTATTTAAGCCAAGATCGCAAGTTCTGCCTATTCGGCACGACAATATATATATATATATATATATATATATATATATATATATATATATATATATATATATATATATATATATATATATATATATATATATATAATGGATGTGTGTGTACACTTGATGCCTTTGAAGACCTTGTTAGTAGTTCAGATTATTTGTCAGTGCTTTGTTAGTGTGGAGTGGGTGGTGGGCGGGATTACGGATGCTCTGGGTGGTAGTGGGTGTGGATGGGAGGGGTTAATTCACTCCCGCTGAACAAAATCAAACAACAACAAGAGCGGCATTATCTGCATGTTGTTGTGTTCTCACTCATATTCCTTCCTATCCATTAAATGTTTCTCATCCATCAAATGTTTCTCACCTGTTCATGAAATATTTCTCGTCTAACCTTCAACTGGTGGCTACCGTTCTCACTGTGTGATCTACCAAAACAAAACCAGAACTTTGCCTTTTTTGATAAATTCATTCTCCCTATCTCTCTCTCCCTCTTCCCCTCTCTCTCCCTTTCTCCAATTCCCCCCTCCTGTTATTCTCACATCTATCCTCTACTCTCACACCTTAATTCCCTCTTTCTTACTCCATCTTTGGAAAATTAAAAATAAAAGTGAACTTGAAGAAAAAATAATTTTGCGCCCCTGAAGCGCTAAAACCGTGAGGGTCATGATGCACAGCGAGTAGTGGAGGCTTGATCCTCCGTCCGCTCCAGGCTGGAAATTCTGCTGTTAGCTAACGGCCCACATCAAGGCAGTCGAGATTACTGAGCTGGAAAACGTAGCGAGATGTTCAATGCTCTTGTGCAGTCAAACATCTGAACTACTGGTGACGCTCGAAGTCCCTTCATCTGTATTCCTTGGAACGTAAGCGAGAAAGATACCTGGAGAGCGTTTCGGGGGTCATCGCCCCCGCGGCCCGGTCTGTGACCTATATCATAATTTACAACTGAAAAGCCCTGGAGTGACTGATCCTAAACCTGAAGACCGAATTCACTCCTATGACAGTAAGAGACCTGGCTGACGGTGCAGTGTTCCCCCCCCCCAAAAAAAAAAATACAGGGCACTACTCTTAGGAGAGAACTGGATGAGTGTCAGAGGTCCCCGACTCTTCAACGCTCTCCCTTTGTGCATACGGGAAGTTACCAACAAATCTGTGACTGTCATCAAGAGGGAACTGGACAAGTTCCTCAAATCAATTCTTGACCAGCCAGGCTGTGTTTGTACGTTGGACTGCGTACGGCCACCAGTAACAGCCTGGTTGATCAGCCCATAATCCACCAGGAGGCCTGGTCTGGGACCGGGCCGCGGGGGCGCTGGCTCCCAGGAAACATCCTTAGGTATCGTTCAGGTGAATTTGTCTTTGACCAGCGAGGATGTGTCAGGCACAGATATCCACCACAACCACCCAACACTACCACCACCACCACAACCCACCACTACCACCACCACCCTACCACCACAACCCACCACCACCACAACTCAACACTATCACCGCCACACCACAACAGCCCATTACTACCATCACCACTACCCCCACCACCACAACCCACCACTACCACCACCACCCTACCACCACAACCCACCACCACCACAACTCAACACTATCACCGCCACACCACAACAGCCCACTACTACCATCACCACTACCCCCACCACCACAACCCACCACTACCACCACTACCCTACCACCACAACCCACCACCACCACAACTCAACACTATCACCGCCACACCACAACAGCCCACTACTACCATCACCACTACCCCCACCACCACAACCCACCACTACCACCACCACCCTACCACCACAACCCACCACCACCACAACTCAACACTATCACCGCCACACCACAACAGCCCACTACTACCATCACCACTACCCCCACCACCACAACCCACCACTACCACCACCACCCTACCACCACAACCCACCACCACCACAACTCAACACTATCACCGCCACACCACAACAGCCAACTACTACCATCACCACTACCCCCACCACCACAACCCACCACTACCACCACCACCCTACCACCACAACCCACCACCACCACAACTCAACACTATCACCGCCACACCACAACAGCCCACTACTACCATCACCACTACCCCCACCACCACAACCCACCACTACCACCACCACCCTACCACCACAACCCACCACCACCACAACTCAACACTATCACCGCCACACCACAACAACCCACTACTACCATCACAACAACCCACTACTACCGTCAGCACTACCCCCACCACCACTTTTACCACCATTACAACCACAACAGCCACCACCACCAAACAGTAAGAACAAGCACTACAACAACAACCACCACTAACAGATAAGCACTGCACATTCCACTGGACTCAACATCAACCACAAGCCTGACATCAATACCTACCACATCACTCAATACTTCATGGGTCATCAACGGTGCTGGTTGGGTCAACACGATCATACTAACGTCATAAGTATTCGCATCCACCTGTATGGAGTCTACCTGGAGAGTGTTCCAGGGGTCACCTCCCCCTGGAGGTGATTAGGAGCCTACAGACCTCCGCGTCCCACATCAGGCATCTTTGCTGATGGCCTGATCAATTAGGCTGTTGGTGCTGGCAGCCCGCAGATCAGTGCAGGCGCCACAGCCCGGTTGACTAGACCTATGAGGAATTGATTAAGTTCCATCTTGAAGACAGGTAGAAGTCTGTTGGTAATCCTTATGTATGATAGGCCATTGAATAGTCTTGGGCTCCTTACACTTTTTGTGTTCTTTCGTATCACCCTTATGTATTACCCTTAATTCATTCACCAGTCAAGAATCTATGACTATTATTAACACAATCTGGAGATGATAATGGTTCCACAACCGACCGAAACATCGTCCACATGTCACTTCTAACTTGTGAGCAAGTTATGAAAATGTTAAGCAATATGTGGCCAGGGTAGTGGCCATGAGCTACTGTGTCCAGGGTAGTGGCCATGAGCTACTGTGTCCAGGGTAGTGGCCATGAGCCACTGTGGCCAAGATAGTGCCCATGAGCTACTGTGTCCAGGGTAGTGGCCATGAGCTACTGTGTCCAGGGTAGTGGCCATGAGCTACTGTGTCCAGGGTAGTGGCCATGAGCTACTGTGTCCAGGGTAGTGGCCATGAGCTACTGTGTCCAGGGTAGTGGCCATGAGCCAATGTGGCCAGGGTAGAGGCCGTGAACCACCATGGCCAGGGTAGAGGCCGTGAACCACCTTGGCCAGGGTAGAGGCCGCGAACCACCGTGGCCAGGTGGAGGCCGCGAACCACCGTGGCCAGGTGGAGGCCGCGAACCACCGTGGCCAGGGTGGAGGCCGCGAACCACCGTGGCCAGGGTGGAGGCCGCGAACCACCGTGGCCAGGGTGGAGGCCGCGAACCACCGTGGCCAGGGTGGAGGCCGCGAACCACCGTGGCCAGGGTAGAGGCCGCGAACCACTGTGGCCAGGGTGGAGGCCATGGACCACCGTGGCCAGGGTAGAGGCCATGGACCACCGTGGCCAGGGTAGAGGCCATGGACCACCGTGGCCAATGTTGAGGCCAGGATCGTGGCTGCGGTGTGTGCGCCGCATGCAGTAATGGAACCCGGGGTCCAGACCGCAGGCAAGGTAGCAACTGAGCTGAGGCACGCATGCGCACAAGCTGACGCGCGCGCACATACTCTCACTCACACTTGCTCAGAGTGATGTAGTGGGGGTAGGATTTATACATAGCTTTAAGAAGAGGTACATTAAGGCTCTTGGAGCAGGGAGAGTGGACCTAGTAACGACTAGCGAAGAGGCGTGGCCAGGAGCAGTGAATCGACCCCTGCAACCACAAATAAGCGAGACAAGTACATACATACACACACACGAGGGTCAGGGGTGACATGGTAACGACATACAAAATACTGATAAGGTGGACAGAAACAGGATGTTCCAGAGATGGGACACAGAAACAAGGGGTCACAATTGGAAGTTGAAGACTCAGATAAGCCAAAGGGATGTTAGAAAGTATTTTTTCAGCCACAGAGTTGTTAGGAAGTGGAATAGTCTGGCAACCGATGTAGTGGAGGCAGCAACCATACATAGTTTTAAGACGAGGTATGATGAAGCTCATGGAGCAGGGAGAGTGAGGACCCATTAGCGGTCAGTGAAGAGGCGGGGCCAGGAGCCGAGTCTCGATCCCTGCAACCACAATTAGGCGAGTGCGTGCGTGCGCACACACACACACACACACACACTGTGAAGGCTTACTCAACCCTGTAAGATCGTAAGTAGGTATTA
Organism: Cherax quadricarinatus; assembly: GCF_026875155.1. Taxonomy (NCBI): domain Eukaryota; kingdom Metazoa; phylum Arthropoda; class Malacostraca; order Decapoda; family Parastacidae; genus Cherax; species Cherax quadricarinatus. The sequence continues at coordinate 56,304,246 of NC_069403.1, forward strand.
CCAAGGCTGGCTCCTCCTTAGGAAAATTAATGAATAGAACAAGAACAATAACATACAAATAATTGAAAATATAAAACATTTAAATATGAACTTTTATTCTACGTGAAAGAGAAATGAAAAATGAAATATCATTTTTATATTTGAATTCAACGCTAATATGTACAGTTAGACTGGGATGTCTTGGTTGATGTTGACACCGCGCATTGTAGAAATTGTAGCCGTTGCTGATGATGTGGGGGGGGGGTCACAGCTGTTGAGCGACAACCCAACGATTAGTTCGTCACAGTGTCTCTAGCCTTGAATACTCCGTCAGGATGATAGGAACGCAGGTCCTTCACCACTGCAAAGATGAGGGGTAGTTGCCTGGGGTTGGCTACACTTATCAGGTATGTAGAAAAAAAGTGACGTCCCAGAACTCGTGTGAAATTCGTCTCCTTCAACATTGTTTCTGTGGTTGCCAGATGACCCAAGCTGACATTCCAAGCTAGAAAGAGATAAAAGTTAACCACTGCTTGAGAAATCACTCTCCATGATAAGTGTAAGGCACTTAAAAGAATGGTGAGGATTTAAAAGCAAAGCATGGAAATCAAGGCAGAATGAGCTAAGTCTTAGAATTGGTTAAAAGTGAAGCTTTTAACCAATATATCCACTAAAATAGGAGCAAAGGCTTTTACTTACAGTTGTGCTGGGAGCTGTGAGTCAAGTGATTATCCATTTAGTTGGAGCCCCAAAAGTCACCTTTCCGGGTGGAGAAAAGGGGGGGGGGATAGCGGGAGCTAGACACTGACTCTACCTTAACAAGCAGACTGGCAATCAAACTATCGTCGCCATATACTCGCTCGCTACTCCTATCTGTCCCCTCAAGGAAGGTTCCTTGTTGTTGGTGAGGGGCTCTTGATTTAGGGAATTGGATCTGTGCTCCAGTTCCCCGAATTAAGCCTGAATGCCTTCCACATCCCCCCCCCCAGGCGCTGTATAATCCTCCGGGTTTAGCTCTTCCCCCTTGATTATAATAATAATAATAATACTCCTATCTGTTGAACTTTTCACACACACACACACACACACACACACACACACACACACACACACACACACACAAAGACAGGATGTTCCAGAGATGGGACACAGACACAAGAGGTCACAATTGGAAGTTGAAGACTCAGATGAATCAAAGGGATGTTAGGAAGTATTTCTTCAGTCATAGAGTAGTCAAGCCGTGGAATAGCCTAGAAAGTGAAGTAGTGGAGGCGGGAACCGTACATAGTTTTAAGGCGAGGTATGATAAAGCTCATGGAGCAGGGAGAGAGAGGACCTAGTAGCAATCAGTGAAGAGGCGGGGCCAGGAGCTATGACTCGACCCCTGCAACCACAAATAGGTGAGTACACACACAACACACACACACACACACACACACACACACACACACACACACACACACTGTGACCTGGCAACATATATGCCTGGGTGCTGTGGGAAGAAGTCAGAGCACTGTGTATACTCGCATTGAAGACCTTCAGCAGGTGACTAGTGACGGGAAAATAGCAGGCTTACTGCATGATGCCAAGTGTAATGTCTGTTTTTAAAGAGGAGGACAGACAGGAGGCACTCAACAACAGGTCGCTATCTTCAACATGCAGCCTCTCCATAGTAGTTACGAAGGCTGTCATGATCATGCAGCACCTGCATGATCAAGAAATTCATTGCAGTTCTTCAAATAGTAACTGGCAATTTGCAGTAATAGGCTCAGGGACGAGGTGACGTACTCGTACATGGAACCATAAATACTCATTTGATTTAGAGAGACGTTAGAACTAACGAATCAGTTTCATGGCCTGTCAGGCCTGGTCACGGACTGGGCCGCGGGGGCCATTATCCTCTAAACCCCCTCCAGGTATATATCAGGTAAGTGACACGAGTTACGTGATCAGGTTACCTGGAGTCGCTTCCGGAGGTCACCACCTCCACGGCCCGGTCCCAGACCAGGCCTCGTGGTGGGTCAGGGACTTTAGGAAATAATTATTCGGTTGTAAGGCTGTCAGGAAGTGTTATGAGTTGTGTGAACAGGCGGTAGAGGCAGCAGCCACACACAACTCTACGAATAGCTTATGATCAAGGCCTGGAGATCAGGAATCAGTAAAGTTGGTCCATCGTACCTAAGAGGCGGGGCCAGAAGCTGTGAATCAACCCTTGGCAAACAACTGTGTGTGTGTGTGTGTGTGTGCACACACACACACACACACACACACAAGCAAATGTTTGCTCAGCGTATATGTACATAAAAGACGCAAACTTACAAATACATAAACATTTGCTAGTAGTATATACATCCAGCAAGCAACAACATTAACAAAAATACTCACTTGTTTATATACGCATTTCGAAAGATTCCCGATCTTATTAATCTCTATAAATCGCCAGATTAATCCTGGTGAGAGGGGGGAGAGGGATAGTCTAATGAGAGGGGCGAGAGGAACAGTCTGGTGAGAGGGAGAGAAGAGGAAAGAGAGGTGAAAGGAATAGTCTGAAGAGGGAAGAACATGGATTGGCTGATAAGAGGGGGAGAGGGATAAGTTGGTGAGAGAGAGAGAGAGAGAGAGAGATAGAGAGTGAGAGAAAAGAGGGATAAGAGGGGAGAGGGATTTCAGTTAAACATAATAAAACATTAACCACATAAGTCTGCGGGAAACTCTCTGAAAACTTCATTGTGTAAACTGGTAGACATTTTTCACTTGTTTTTAAGATAGAAAATAGTTCCAATTATCTGCCTTAAGTATTATTTAGTGCATTGCGTAAATAGTGTATTATTATATACCTGGTGTATTATTGTATACCTGGTGTATTGTATACCTGGTGTAGTATTGTATACCTGGTGTATTATTGTATACCTGGTGTAGTATTGTATACCTAGGGGTATTATTGTATACCTGTGTATTATTGTATACCTGTGTAGTATTGTGTACATAGTGTAGTATTGTATACCTGGTGTAGTATTGTATACCTGGTGTATTATTGTATACCTGGTGTATTATTGTATACCTGGTGTAGTATTGTATACCTGGTGTATTATTGTATACCTGGTGTAGTATTGTATACCTGGTGTATTATTGTATACCTGGTGTATTATTGTATACCTGGTGTAGTATTGTGTACATAGTGTAGTATTGTATACCTAGTGTAGTATTGTATACCTAGTGTAGTATTGTATACCTAGTGTAGTATTGTATACCTAGTGTAGTATTGTATACCTAGTGTAGTATTGTATACATAGTGTAGTATTGTATACATAGTGTAGTATTGTAACCTAGTGAAAGTATTGTTTACACTAGTGTAGTTATTGTATACATAGTGTAGTATTGTTCACATGTGTGTATTGTTACTTGTAGTATAGTATACATAGTTAGTATTGTATACCTATGTAGTATTATACATAGTGTAGTATTGTATACATAGTGTAGTATTGTATACCTAGTGTATATTGTATACCTAGTTAGTATTGTATACCTAGTTAGTATTGTATACCTAGTGTAGTATTGTATACCTAGTTAGTATTGTATACCTAGTGTAGTATTGTATACCTAGTGTATTATTGTATACTAGTGTAGTATTGTATACATAGTGTAGTATTGTATACCTGTGTAGTATTGTATACCATGGTGTAGTATTGTATACTAGTGTAGTATTGTATACTGTGTAGTATGTATACATATGTAGTATGATACATGTGTATGTATACCTAGTGTGTATGTACATAGTGTAGTATTGTATACATAGTGTAGTATTGTATACCTAGTGTATATTGTATACATAGTGAATTGATACAAGTGTAGTATTGTTATACATAGTGTAGTATTGTATACTAGTGTAGTATTGTATACCTAGTGTAGTATTGTATACATAGTGTAGTATTGTATACTAGTGTAGTATTGTATACATGTGTAGTATTGTATGCACTAGTGTATATTGTATACATAGTGTAGTTTTGTATACCTAGTGTATATTGTATACATGTGTAGTATTGTGATACCTAGTGTAGTATTGTATCATAGTGTAGTATTGTATACATAGTGTAGTATTGTATACATAGTGTAATATTGTATACCTAGTGTAGTATTGTATACATAGTGTAGTATTGTATACCTAGTGTAGTATTGTATACCTAGTGTAGTATTGTATACATAGTGTAGTATTGTATACATAGTGTAGTATTGTATACATAGTGTAGTATTGTATACATAGTGTAGTATTGTATACCTAGTGTAGTATTGTATACATAGTGTAGTATTGTATACATAGTGTAGTATTGTATACATAGTGTAGTATTGTATACATAGTGTAGTATTGTATACATAGTGTAGTATTGTATACATAGTGTAATATTGTATACCTAGTGTAGTATTGTATACCTAGTATAGTATTGTATACCTAGTGCAGTACTGTATACCTAGTGTAGTATTGTATACATAGTGTAGTATTGTATACCTAGTGCAGTACTGTATACCTAGTGTAGTATTGTATACCTAGTGCAGTACTGTATACCTAGTGTAGTATTGTATACCTAGTGTAGTATTGTATACCTAGTATAGTATTGTATACCTTGTGCAGTACTGTATACCTAGTGTAGTATTGTATACATAGTGCAGTACTTGTATACATAGTTAGTATTGTATACTAGTGCAGTATGTATACATATAGTATGTATACCTAGTTGCGTATACCTAGTTAGTATTGTATACCTAGTCGTAGTATATAGTATAGTTGTTACTAGTGCTACTGATACTGTATAGTATTGTATACCTAGTGCAGTACTGTATACCTAGTATAGTATTGTATACCTAGTGCAGTACTGTATACCTAGTATAGTATTGTATACCTAGTGCAGTACTGTATACCTAGTATGTATGTATACCTGTGCGTACTGTATACCTAGTATAGTATTGTATACCTAGTGCAGTACTGTATACCTAGTATAGTATTGTATACCTAGTGTAGTACTGTATACCTAGTATAGTATTGTATACCTAGTGTGTATTGTACCTAGTGTAGTACTGTATACCTAGTATAGTATTGTATACCTAGTGTAGTACTGTATACCTAGTATAGTATTGTATACCTCCCTTGTCCTCTTTCATTTCCAATTTGTTTCTAGCGAGGTAGCTGGGTTGTTTGAGATGTTCTATATACAAGTAGGGTCTGGTCCAATCAGGCAAACAATCAGACGCATATAGTTACCCTAAACAGGGTGTGAGTGTGTGCAGTGTAATCAGGCAAGCAGTCAGGTGCATGGGTGACCTAGATGAGTTGTGAGTGTATGCACTCCAGGCAGGTGTGGGGTGTCCCCTGAACTAGGTGTGAGTGTGTAGAAGTCTCTCAAGGGAAGATACAACAAGTAACTTACTTATGAGTGTAAATTTTGTGCTTTTTTAGGGAAAAATGTGTAAGCTTGGTTCATGAAGCAATGATAGTTTTACCAAACAAGCCGAGGGTTAAGTCTTTATTGCAGAAACTCCGCCAAAATCTGGATGAGGGGGAAAAAATCCCGAAATGAATATTTTCCACTGTGAAATAATAATTATTGATGTTATCCTGAACTAGTGTAGGATGAGGCTGTGTTAATATTGTGTTAATTATGTTTATGTTTGGGTAGCTTACCAGGCGGGACCAGGACACACACACAACACACACACACACACACACACACACACACACACACACACACACACACACACACACAAAGGCAGCACATGTCAGCATGTTGTGGTTCGCTGCTTGCCTCTGATTGGCTAATAATCGGGTGACGTGACTGACCAATGTGTCTTGTTGTCATACTGTGTTGTGGGTCTTGTCTCGTTAATGGCTCTCGTTGAACACTCACTCATGCACACACACACACACACACACACACACACACACACACACACACACACACACACACACACACACACACTCACACTGCTTGTTGCTCACTCACTTCCACTTCCTCATTGACCTCTTACATTTCCTCGCTGATTTCTCTCCCTTCCTCGTTCATTACTCACCTCCTCGTTTACCTCTCACAAGTATTCCTCAAGCCTTCACAGTTCCTCGTAGACCACTCATGCATTATGCTTATCACTCCAGCAGTAACAACCTGGCTGATCAGGAACTTGTCTAGTTCCTTCATGAAGGCTCCTACTCTATCTTTGTTTCGATAATATTTCTTTACGTAGCTGAATAAAGTTGAGGGGTGTTGAACTGGACCTGCCAGCACCAACAGCCTGTCTGGTCAGGCCATCAACCAGGAGGACTGGTCTGAAACCGGGCCGTGGGGGCGGTGATCCCCATAATGAAGAACAGTTAAGTAGATCTCAGCTGTAGACACTGTTTTCTAATCATGCTTATGGCACTCCCGTGATTTTAATGGGTTGATTCGACACTTGTCTAAACAAAGAGTCCACCGTGAGGGTCGCATCCGCTCTTGTTGTTCAACTCGTGTTGATGAGGCATCAGAATTTATTTTTTTCTGATTCTTTAATGTGTACCTGGCTCTTTTATTGAGCATATTGCTAGAGTCATTAGGTGAGAGTCAGGTACGTTCAGTAATGTCAGAATTTATAATGGTTAATGAGTCTTCAATGCTCTCTCTCCGTGCATAAGGGAAATTACCAATAAATCTCTTGACTGTCATCAAGAGGGAACTGGATAAGTTCCTCAAGTTAGTTCCTGACGAGCCGGGCTGTGGTTCATACCTTGGACTGCTTGCGGTCAACATTAAGAGCGTGGTTGATCACACCATCATCTACCAGAAAACCTGGTCTGGGATCGGACCGCGGGGGCGTTGACCCCCCTGGAAACATCTTTCAGGCCCAGTGTCATAAGGTTAATATTGGTGGCACTGGGATGGTAAAAAGTTCACTTTGTAATGCAAAAGCTAAATTCTTGATTATATTTGTTATGGGTCCATTTCAGATTGATATAGTATTGCAGGATAAAGCTGATAAAATACGCAAGAAAAAGGTACTTTGAAACAAGTTGAATATAGCCTTAGTCTGACTGTCAGGCAATAGAAATAACTACGAGAGAGTTAAATCATTGTTATTAGCAAGATAGGAGTGCGGTTTCAAGACTCGGCAGATCTATTGTTCACTGTGATAACATTAAAGTAGATAAGCCGATTTACGGAACAAATTGAATGTAAACACACTGAGGGATGTTGCAGTAGCCAGGCTAAGGCTTGGTTCAAGGTACTTCTGGAATAAATACAGACGATGCTCAGACAAAATGTGAAGTATGTATTTAGTCTTATAGTGAGTTTTTGAAAACTTTTTTGAAGAATATGGACATAGGATATTAATATATAATCTGAATTACATCAAATGATATAGTAGAAGTTCTTTGAATTTAAGTCGAAAGCTGTAATCTTGGTATATATGCTAAAGTATAAACCACCGTCAGCAACGGCTGTGAAATTCTCGGATCAGATAAGGAAACCCTCACATCAAATATTATCCTCCTCGGAGACGAAGATGGTAAATCACAGCGTTGTACTGTGAGTTCCTGGAAGCGCCCTGAGTCTAACAAATGTATACCAGAGAACTAATGAGACTCAAAAGTTTGCTTTGAACCAACATATAACTTAAGAGACTAGCAATGAAAATATACTGGAATTTATATTTACAAACGAGGAACAGAGGTATATCCGTCACAAATGCATTATGCTCTGACCCCAGCATCACAGAAATATAAAAGAATATAAACTCATGGGTGGAAAACTGCAGTAATTTTAACTTCAGTCAGAGAACTGACTTGGACAAAAAAATAAAAAATAACATTCTGACATACCCTGGATAACAGTCATGAGCACCCTAAATCGTTCATGAAGAATTCATTTTGGATTTTGCATGGGAAGTATATTGGATTGGGGAAAAATCTGTCAGTAATTCACGGGAAAGGATGTTCAGTAAATTTAACTTAAACAGCCACAGAATTGAGTGGGAAACAATTAACCAAGGACTGTCTGACATATCCTGGCAAACAGTCATGAGCACTCTAAATCCTCACCAGAGCCTGGAGAAGCTGAACACAGGAACAACATACTTAAGGATGACATAATTGTCAGGACATAATTGTCAGGCTGGATAACTAGAAAGGGATGCCGAGCCAATGATGACACTCAAGTCACTTGTTCTCTCCAGTTTGGAATGCTGCTGTATGCTAACAGCTTCCTTCAAACCAGGAGAGAATGCTGAGCTGGAAAACGTACAGAGAATGTTCACTGCTCGTATACAGTCAAACATCTAAACTACACGTAACGCCTGAAGTCCTTTCAGCTGTATTCTTTGGAACGTAGGCGAGAAAGGTGCATAACAATTTACACCTGGAAAATCCTGGAGGGATTAATCTCAAACTTAGACCCTGGAATCACTCTGTGTAAAAGCAAGAATTTGGTATACGGTGCAAAATACCTCCACTAAAAAGCGCGCAAGTATACCAAGATAAAACTCGTTGAGTGTCAGAGGTCCCCGACTCTTCAAAGTCCTCCCTCCGTGCATAAGGGAAATTATCAACAAACCTCTGGCTCTTTTTAAGGGGAAATTGGACAAGTTCTTCAATTCAGTTTCTGACGAACCGGGTTGTGTTAGTACGTTGGACTACATGCGGCCAGCAAAAACAGCCTGGTTGGTTACGCCTTGATCCGCCGACTGGGACCAGACGGCAGGGCCATTGACCCCCGGAAGCATCCTTCAGGTATCCTTGAGATATTACCTTTACCAAAGGTTGGCATACTTCCCTCCCCACCCTTACCTCACCTCTTCCCTCTCCCGTCACTTACCTTAACCTCTCATCCCTCTTCCCTTCTCCCCGAAGCTGGTAAGTATCATCAGCCATCACTGTTGCTGTCGCTTGATTAAATGCTACTAAGAACGACGAGCTATAAGGAGATAAATCTCAGCCAGGCTGACATTTTTCACGGCACACTGAGCGTGCAGCTTCTGCACTGAGCTGCTACAGAGCAGCAAGGAACTCCTTCAGGGTTGTGCTGCAAGGATCTGCAGTACGGAGCAGTCCCAGGACCGCAGAACATTACCATAGGATTGCAAGGAGCTGCCTCACCCCGCAAGGGAACTACCAAAAAACCGCAAGGAGCAGCTGCAGTCCGCAATGGAGTGCTGCTGCTGGGGAGAACCCGCCGCAAAAGAGCTGCCGTTACCCCGCATATTGCCGCCGCAGGCCGCAAGGAGCTGCTGCCAGGAGCCGGCAACAATACACCTCGACTTGTCTTGGCGTTGTGGTGGCAACATACATAAACAAGGAAAAGGAGAAGTCCATCACAACAAGAGCGAGAGCACCTCTGTGCCGCCATCTTTATCTCCTTCACTAAGAGAAGGTGGCAATAACAACAACACTCTCCTACCTCACACACTTGAACAAATAAACACTTAACAAGGACATAGGGCAGGGTGGCGTAGGGGTGTTGCTGGAGAAGGGTTGTTTAGGGAGAGCTGTTGGGGGAGGAATGTTTTGGAGGGGCGTTGGGGGACTGGCGTTGGGGAAGGGATGCTAGGAGAAAGGGTGTTGGGGGCAAGGTGGAGATGGGTCTAATTACACGTTTTTTTTCCGACGATGCTGGGGATCATGGCTTATGCGACCCGGTCTCAGACCAGCTTCTGGTGGAAGATTTGGTCAATCAGGCTGTTGGTGGTCGCGGCATGTATTCCATTGTAGGCACCACAGTTTGATTTATCTGGAGCTTAACAAATCACTTCTTCAAAAGAATTGTGGACAAATTTCAGTTACTAGGTCACGGAAGAATGGAGGAAATAAAAAGATCAGGGTACAAGACAAACTCAAACAACTCAGTAAAACGTAAGTCAAATGTGAGAGACCTGGAAGTGATAATGTCAGAAGATCTCACGTTCCTTGATCTGAAGGTTCTTGTTATCCAACCTCCCTCAGCCTCCTGGGTGTTTTGATAGTAAGATCTTCCTACATGGTCACACTGAGGTCTTCCTACATGGTCACACACAGGTCCTCTGCGGTCTTCTTCTGTTATTTATACGAGTTATTCAGTTTTCCCTTATTCCTCCAACAGCTGTCTTCTCCGCTTCTCCATCATTCTCTCATCTCCACCATCATCCCCCCCCATCCACCTTATCTCAATTACTTTTTCTTTCTTCATCGCTTCCTCACTATTACTCTTCTTACCTCCCCCCACTCTACCCATCACTTTCTTCCCCATCACTCTCTCTCTACGCCATCAATCCCCCCTCCATCACTCATTCTCCATCTCTTCCAACTAGCTTCTCCTCTCATTCCTATCCTCCCCACTATCTTCCCCTCTCCCCTTTCCCCTCTCCCGTCACATACAAATATAGTTCCGACAGTTTGTAAACAAAGAATATTTTCCAGAGGCCGATGTATTTAGCTTTAGTTGATAATATGGTGTGAGGAGGAAGAAGAGGAAGAGGAGGAGGAGGAGGAGGAGAAGGAAAAAGGAGAGCAGGATAAAGTGTGGTGACGTGAAATAACAATCAGAAGGAAGAAGAGGGGAGAAAAAGAGACGAATAAGGAGAACGAGGAAAAGGGGAGGAGGGGGGAAACAGGCAAAGAGGAGCAGGAGGAAGTGAGGAAGAGAGGAGGACAATAAAGTGTGTAGGTGGTAAGTGAGGAGGTGCTGGGGGGTGCCTGCTGTTGCTTGTGCTTTATTCATTTGTTTGTTACCAAGGATTGACAAACACCGGCGCTGCGCTCTGGCGCTGCGAAATATTCACCGCACTCTAAAATATCTGCGCCTCGAATAACTAACAAAATAACAAATATTTGCGCACCAGAATGTTCGCTCTTAGAAATGTTAGCTCGTGGAAATGTTCGCTATTTGAAATTTCTACATTTATTTATTTAATCACTCATAGAAATGTTCATTATTTTAGAGTTTTGATCTTTTGAAATATTCGCTCTTAGAAAAGTGCCCTTTTTGAAATATTCGCTCTTAGAAAAGTGCCCTTTTTGAAATATTCGGATTTGAAAATGTACGCTCAAAAGTGTTCGTCCACTGAGTCTCCGTACAGAAATGTTCGCTCACAAAATGTTCACGCTGGATGTTCATCGTCTGGCTCACAGTTACATTTGAGATTTCTTCAAAACAGCTTCTGATCAGCCGGTTGTGGTGCATACGTTGGACTGCGGGCAGCGGACACTAACAGCCTGATCGATCAGACCATCAATCAGGCGGGCCGGGCCGCGGGGCCGGTGACCTCTGGAACCGACGCTATGCGTAACTATGACCAGCTTCGAGCCAGGCTTGTCTGGTGCTTGCCAGGTCAACCAGGCTGTTGCTGCTGGCGGCCCGCTCGTCGACATATCCATCACAGTCTGATTGATCTGGCACCTGGCAGTGCACACTGAGGAAGGCTGCAACTGTGGCCAGCAGCTCTGCAATGGTTGTATGTAAACAGGGACGAGGTGGTGAGAGCCTTGCACCTTGAAATAGTCACCACCAAAAGGAATTGTTTATAATCAAGGGTAAACAAGAGCAAACAGTGATTGCAGAATGACGTGACTGTAACAAAAAGAATAGAAGCTTCTGCATGTACACGTGTGTGTGTGTTTATACTCGCCTAATTGTACTCACCTAATTGTGGTTGGAGCGGTCGATTCATAGCTCCCGGCCCCGCCTCTTCACTGGTCGCTTGTAGGTCCAGTCGCCCTGCTTCATGAGCCTTATCATACCTCTTCTACCTCCACTACATCACTCTCCAGACTATTCCACAACTCTATGACTGGATAAATACTTCCTAACATCCTCGTGACTCATCTGATTCTTCAACTTCTAATTGTTACCCTATTTTGCTGTGTCCCATCTCTGGAACATTCTGTCTCCGTCCACCTTATCTATTCTTCTCAGTATTTTGTATCTCGTTATCATGTCTACCCTAACCCTCCTGTCCTCCAGTGTCGTCAGGCCGATTTCCCTTAACCTCTCCCTTAGCTCCGGGACTAGTCTTGTTGTATACCTTTGCACTTTTTTATGATTTCTTGAAGTGCTTGACCAGGTTGTACTCACCTATTTGTGCGTGTGTGTGTGTTCTCTTCTATTTGTACTCGACCTGTTTGTGGTTGCAGGGGTCGATCCATAGCTCCTGGCCCCGCCTCTTCACTGATCCCTACTAGGTCCTCTCTCCCTGCTCCATGAGCTTTATCATACCTCCTCTTTAAACTATGTATGGTTCCTGCCTCCACTACATCACTTGCCAGACTATTCCACTTCCTGACAACTCTGTGACTGAAGAAATACTTCCTAGCATCTCTTTGACTCATCTGGGTCTTCAACTTCTAATTGTGAACACTTATTTCTGTGTCCCATCTCTGGAACATCCTGTCTCTGTCCACCTTATCTGTTCCTCTCAGTATTTTGTATGTCGTTATCATGTCTCCCTAACCCTCCTGTCCTCCAGCGTCGTCAGGCCGATTTCCCTTAACCTTTCTTTGTATGACATTCCCTTAGCTCTGGAACTAACCTTGTTGCAAACCTTTGCACTTTCTCTAATTTCTTGACGTGCTTGACCAGGTGTGGGTTTCAAACTGGTGCTGCATACGTGTGTGTGTGTGTGTGTGTGTGTGTGTGTGTGTGTGTGTGTGTGTGTGTGTGTGTGCGTGTGTATTGCGACCCCTGAATGGGTCACATTGTATATAATGTATATTACCTGTTCATGTAATTTTATATTGCTGATATTTGCGATATTAGCTAAATCGTAAATATATTGCTTTATATTATTATTTGACTTAGTTATATCTATTAGGTAGGATGTAACATTTATATATTATTCAGTGCTCGTAGTTCGAGAGTGTTAAGTAGCTGACAGCATTGTCTAACTTCCAGTTCCGCTTGTTTCCCTGCCGGCTTCTCTGTGTTGCTGGGCAGCAGCAGTCCACGGAGAGTCACGCGATCAGGGTGGGGTGATCACACCTCACCTGGGAAAGGAGACTGCCTTGCGTTCGCTAGCTCGCTCTCTTTCTGGTTGACGATGATTCCAACAAGACATCTCTCTCCAGCTCTCCCTTGCTGGCCCTTGTTGGAAGATCGTCTCTGTCGCTTTCTTGTTGTTGGTTCTGTGTAACTCTGTTCACAGAGCATAGCCCAGACTTGGTGATTTTCGACGTTGTACTGAGGTTGTGTGTCGCATAGACACTCTGAGAAACTCAGGTCCTGAGCTGTAGCTTCTGACCTAATTTGTACTGGTATCTGTGTACTGTCACCGTCGGGAATTTTCTAATGCTGAACTTAGATTCAGTAGTATGGGAGTTTTGTGACGTTTGTGGAGGATCTGCAGATGGTCCCTACTTAGTGTCGTTATATTATCTCCTTGTTCCTGATTCTGTGTTGCTGCTGCTTGTTATATTGCTATTCGGCGTATCAGTCGTTTTACTGTTCAAGCAAGCTGTTTTGATTGCCAGGTTGGTCAAGAAGTTAGTTTATGTGAGGACTTTTAGTCAGTCACTGGTTAAGTCTAGTCGAGTCTTGAGACATAGCGAACTACTTAGAGCACTTACACACATACTCACTTGTATATATGTATTAGTTTTATGTTCTTAAATGCTGAAAATATACCAGATGGTACTTAAAAGCCATAAAGATATGATATGTACCTTCAGCACAATACTACTGTACACGAGAGAAGTGTAGCAACTTGTGTCCTATATTATATTAAATTGATTACTTTGATTTACTTTGATATTGTCCACCTAGACAACTTTATCTTTATTAATAAACTTATTAAATTTTAATTTCTTTAGTAGCCTACCAGTTGTAATCCTGAAGCACTATTGAATCTTACTAAATTCTAATGGATAATTGGACCAGGATACTAACTACTTGTTACAAAAACCCAGTAACAGGCTGGATGCTAGAAGGGCAGTCCTTTCTAGTATTCACTGAAGATCTCTATCATTATTAGATATCGCGTTTTTTGTAACTATGTGTGTGTGTGTGTTTGTGTGGAATGCATGAATCTATTTGCAAGATATTGTTCAAAAATTAATAATTAAAGGTTTGTATTATAAAATTGAAATTAATCTCTGCTAAAGAGGACCTTGGCTTGAGGTCGAAATATATAGTGTTCTAATTTCATGTGTGTTTCTTCCTGAGGGTTTCACCCTGTCACACCATTATTAGTTACAAAATAACCCCACGCATAGGACATGTAGCTTCAGATCAGCGACTCTCAACAAAGCTTTGGCAAATGAGTTTTAGGTCCCCCCTTGACACGGGTTCGATACCTGGGGGGGGGTCGGACGGACAGTGTCCCCGCAGCCCGGTCCATGACCAGACCTCGATCTCCACCCGTTTCTGTATCTTATTTTCTATATTTTAAATAAACATATTTCACACTCATAAATCAGTAAATGATTTTTTTCCTTTGGAAGCAATGGCTTGGTTGACCAGGTAAGCACCAGACGAGCCTGGCCCAAGGCCGGGCTCTTGGAGTAGAAACACTCTAGGAACTCAACGGTATATGATTAGATAGTGGTTCGAATAATGTTTCTTAGGCTACACTTAGCTAAATGAGCCGACTAATGGATTTATTTCAAGTTGATATTGTTGATCTAGGCTGGAAATTCGCAAATTTACTGGATGATAGACCAAGGGGTTACCGAAACAGTCTTAATAAGTCTGGTCTCGGACCTGTGGGCTGGATGGTGGGTTGTTCCAGTCACAGTAGTATTGTTAATTTTGTTTTTCTTTGTCTTTGTCATTGCAGAGTTAATTGCTAAACTTTCCTTGTTACCTGCTTTACTCAGTAACCTTTTCCTGATACCTGCTTTACTCAGTAACCTTTTCCTGATACCTGCTTTACTCAGTAACCTTTTCCTGTTACCTGCTTTACTCAGTAACCTTTTCCTGTTACCTGCTTTACTCAGTAACCTTTTCCTGTTACCTGCTTTACTCAGTAACCTTTTCCTGATACCTGCTTTACTCAGTAACCTTTTCCTGTTACCTGCTTTACTCAGTAACCTTTTCCTGTTACCTGCTTTACTCAGTAACCTTTTCCTGTTACTTGCTTTACTCAGTAACCTTTTCCTGTTACCTGCTTTACTCAGTAACCTTTTCCTGTTACTTGCTTTACATACCTCTTCAGTTTTTGTTGTGTCAGCAAATTTTTGTTATGTTTACATAATTTCAACGAATACTGTGTTAATTATCGAACTTTTGTTACAGATCGCCTACCACTTGCATTCCAACAATTGCGCAGCCAGGGCAGCATTGGTCGCTTTTCTCTCGCAAGTACAGGAACACTAATATTGTTCTATGGGTGTAATTTGGAGGACAAGTGAATGCAGATGTATTATACACAGACTTTGCAAATGCCTTCGAAAAGTGCGATCATGGTATAATAGCGCACAAAGTGCGTGCTAGAGGAATAACTGGAAAATTGGGCAGATGGATCTTTAACTTTCTAACCAATAGAATACAGAGAATAATGGCAAACGGAGTTAAGTCGGAGGCTGCCACATTGAAAAGCTTTGTTCCACAAGGTATGGTACTCATCGCCACCCTTTTCCTCATTCTGGCATAGACAAAAATGTAAACCATAGCACCGTGTCTTTCTTTGCAGACGAACCAGAATCTGCATGAGAGTCTCATCCATTCAGGACATTGAAAATTTCCAAGCTGATATAAACCAAGTCTTGCAGAGGGCAACAGCAAACAATATAATGTTCAACGAGGACAAATTTCAGTTACTCCGTTGTGGACAACTTGAGGAAATAAAAGCTGAAACTGAGTATAAAACAAATTCTAATGTGAACAACTTGGGAGTGATAATATCAGAAGATCTCACCTTCAGTGACCATACATTGTCATTATCAAATTTGCGAGGAAAACGATAGGATGAATAATGAGAACCTTAAAAAATCAGGGATACCAAGTCAGTGATGGTCCTCTTTTCACGTGTAAAATTATGATATACATCTGAGTCACTTTGGGAGGCAATTATATCAAGGCTGGGAATTTGTATGATAAAGGGTTAAGAATTTATTTGTGCTTCTTATTGGTTAAATTTCATATAAAGATACCATTTGCTGCTTGTGATCTTGTTGCATTTATATTGGTATTAATCTCGTCTGACCACCATGAAGTTAATTTAAGTTCTAACATGAATACTCCCAGGGCTTTTATATTTCCTTTCAACTCTGTGTTATGGTTTTATACGTTCTGTATCTTTGAATTGCAGGAGAGAACGTAATTTCGAAGTTACTATATGTGACTTATTCTATAACAAGCCGTGAAGGAATTTGTCGAAATTGATAAGAACGATGATGATGATCATACCTCGTGATCCTTCATTCATCCAAAATGAATAATTCTTCTGACAACATTATTTTAATTTTATGGTGTGGGAGTAGGTAGCAGTGAGCTAGTAAGGAATAATTCGTGTCTACGCAGCAAAACTTTCTTAAATTATTGACTTGTAATACTCGTTACAGCGTGGGTATCGAGGACAAACAATCACTAAGCTTATAAAATGGTGCAACGTTTGTTTATGGCAACACTCGGCTCTTTTTTTTTTTTCCACGCACTTGGGTTTTATATATTTTGGTAAATACAAAAATATTGACACAAGAGTGGTAATATGACAAGCATAAATTGAGCAAAACCTTCTGAGTTGCATGTTCGTCAGTGTGATTGCTGCTACACACATCCAAACATCACGTACCCGCTGCGTTCATGTGAATATTTGTGTTCTTCTACAGACTTCTGGTTGTTCTTCGATTCATGGGACACACGAGCCAGTGTTGCACCCAGGATTCAGTGTTTCTTCACACCTTGTCACCTTTTTTTTTTAAGCTTGGGGGGTTGAGTCTGAGCTCCTGGCCCTGCCTGTCAGTTACTAACGAATGGTCAAATTCTACTACTGGCCTCAGGGGTTGCCGTACCTACTCTTCAAACTCTGCATGGGCTTGCGCCACTTCACCATCTCTGAAACAGAATATATTTGTAGCAAATACATGATCAGTCCGAAGATTATATTAGTTTTTGTGTATATTTTCTCCCCTTCAGATCATTATAATAATAGTACCGACAAGTGACTGAGTAAGACACAAGTGCAACACTTAAGTATACAGTATTTATTTCTGAATTATATTTAGTTAGGTCTGTATTCAAGCCTGCTATGTAGGAGAAACGTTTCTGCAATAAAGATACCTAACTGAGTCTCATTAACTTTAATGTTTTCCCAGACTTGTTTCTTAACAACTTGAACGTTGCCTTTCGTAAGAACATTTGAATTGAAGATCACAGCATAGCTACTTGCCATACTAGCTAGTCCTCACAGGGAAGTATCATTCAGTTTAGCACTTACCTTATCAAAAACTGGGTGAGGATTGTAGGGGTTGGTCTGAGGTTTGGTCTGTGGCCTGTGTCCAAGGGATTATGGTCCTTTAGGGCCTTTTGTGATCTAAGGGTTTATCTGTGGGGTTTGGATCAGGCATAGGTACTGGATTGTGGTCTATAGGGTCATGGTCTGTAAAGATGTGGTCTGAGGGTTATGGTTTGTGAGTCGTGGTCTAAGGGTTGTGGTCTGAGGTGGTCTGTGGTTATGGTCTTGGGTTTCTGGTCTGAGGGTTGTGCTGTTCTTGGGCCTGAGGGCAAGACAGAGAGCATTGTCTTCTGCTTCCCGACCTGTCGGGTATGACAAATGAGAGTTTTACCACCTGGTTGTTGCTGCTTCTGATCTGCTGCTAATCTGCTGCCGCTGAAAAGCACCTCTTAAACACACACACACACACACACACACACACACACACACACACACACACACACACACACACACACACACACACACACACACACACACAAACTGTGGCCCTGGAGCTGGGGTTCAGTTACTGAGAACCATAGAATTGGAGCTCAGCATATCTTGGTGTGTATGAGAGGCGGTTCCTTGAGATGTCAAGTAATTGACTGAAGGTTCAGCAACAACATGTGGGGTCCAGGGACGCACTTGACCATGGCTGTTGTACCAACGCTGGGCTACACTTGCTCGCATCTGCAGATGCCCAGGCTACTGCAGCAGCTGTTGCTGCTACTGCTGCAGCTGATGCTAGTACTGCTGCAGTTAGTGCTATTGCTGCTACTGCTGTTAATCCGAGTTATCACAAATTGCTGCTCATAATCTTTGATGTTTCATTGAAAAATACTGAAGTATTCTGCATTAGTGCCTTCGAGTAGCTAGAGTAGCTTCCGCAGGTCGCCTTCCCAGCGGTCCGGTCCCAGAACAGACCTCCTGGTCTTACTGCACCAGGAACTTTGTTCTGTTCTGTATCTTCCTTGGATGCTGCGGCTCTGCTGAACACGGGGGATGTCTATTAACTCAGGCGATCGTGGTAACCCTTGGCTGGACGGAAGTTGGTTGGTTAGTTAATGGAGTTTAAAGCCTATCGATTACACGTGTCACTTACTCGAGAATACTTTTAGATCAAAAAAAAAAAAAAAGGATTACAGTAAACTCTCAATGTATATACACTGGGCAGGGTTTGGGTGGAGGAAGAGAGGACTGGATAGGGAAAGGGATTGAATTGTACACAAATAACCCGCACATAGAAGAGAGGAGCTTACGACGACGACCATTTACAAAGTTGCTTGGGGTGGAGTGGATGCGCACAAAGAGCCGTCGCTCCTTTACACTTAATACCGTCCCGCGCATACATAAGGAGGATTATCAACAGACTCCTGGTTGTCTTCAAGAGGGAACTAGACAAAATTCTTAAAACGGTTGCTGATCAGCTGGGCTGTAGTGCATACGCTGGACTGCAGGCGACGGTTACAAAGATTGGTCTGGCCAGCAACCTGGAGGCCTGATCTGGGACTGGAAGCGACTACAGGTAACCTTACATTTAAGGTCTTGACGTGGAAGGAAAGATAAGAGTGGATGCAGGACTTGAATCAGTGGGGAAAGGGGGTGCTGGGAGAAGATAAAGGGGAAGAGGGAAGGAGGAGGAGGAGGAGGATGGTGGGAGAGAGGAGGTGTAGGGGTTTTCGGGAATGTATGTTGGATGGGGAGGGTGTTCAGGAGGGTGTTCGGAAGGTGTTGGAGGGTGTTCGGGAGGGTGTTGGGAGGGTGTTGGGAGGGTGTTGGGGAGGGTGTTGGGGAGGGTGTTGGGGAAGGTGTTGGGAGGGTAATATGACATTTGTCGGGGCGAGAAAATATCTGTGTAGTGTAAACATCCGGAGGAGCATTTGTTGCCTTCCTCGTCACGCTCACCACTGTGTTTATCCCTGTGTGGGGGGAGGGAGGGAGGGAGGGGGGGAAGGAGGGGTGAAGTGAGTGGTGAAGTAGGAGGAGTGAAGGAAATTGGGGAGTAAAAGAAGCATAGAGAAGAGAGGAAATAGGCAGAGGAAGTGGGTGAAAAAAAACTTGAAAAAAAGGCAAGGAAGACCCGTATAATTAGTTAGGTTATGATGGCTGCGGGACGCTAGCAACAACAGCCTGGCAGACCAGGTCAGTGAACAAGGAAGTCTGGCCTCAGTACGGGCTGCCAGGGGAAAAGGAAACCCCTCCACCGTTCACGGGTATGTCACAAGAGACGTCAGTAGCTTCCTGCAGGAGTGTGGACATCCGCAGGTATAGGTTGGTTGGTTATAATGGTGTTTGAAGCTTATCAACTGCACTAGGGTCATTAAGACTGCTCGTAACCTTTTCAGTCACTAGTCAAGAATACTTAATCCCTAAAATAGGATCAACGTAAACTTTCAGCGTTTATACGGTGAAAGATACACATTTCTCGGTGTATAAATCCTGTGCTCATACATTGTATGGCTCACATATCTATAAAATTATACTCTGAATATATCTAATGTATGGTTCCATTATCAGTGTAATTACTCTCTGTGCAGTACATGGACATTTCTATGGTAGCTATATTATTTATGGTTCTAGATTATAATAATTTATGAACGTCGACGGATTTTTCTTTCCTCGCCTTGTCACGGGCCGGGCCATGGGGGCGTTGACCCCCGAAACTTGCCATGAGTTCTAACCCCACCCGTTCCGTTTTTTTTTTTAGGTAGTAAGCCGCTGCTTAATGGGAAGAGGGAGGTAATCACGTTTGATCCAAGGAAGGGGAAGGTACCTCCAATTCCTTGAATCAAGAGCCCTTTACCAGCATCAAGGTCACACTGTCCCCCTTTGAAGGGTATACCTGGAGGGGGTTTTGGGGATCAGAGGCCCCGTCCGTGGTTCAAGAACGCTTATCCTCCTCCAGCTTTACAGAACACCAACAGCCTGACTGATCCGAGACCAAACGGAGGATCCAGCCTACACGAAGTGCAGCAATCTTCCAAAAACCAACGCACATATTTTTTTTGTTCGTCTCTTATTCACATAATAAGTGAGCAATGGCAGTGGGTGACAACCCCCCCCCCCCCCCCCCCCGTCATATAGTCTCTCATTGTTTCGCTCACGGACCGAACTTAATGTACAGGACGTTACCAGTGTTTATGAAATTTAGTCATAGGGCATTGTTGTTGTTGTTTTGCTGCTGTTGTTAACAGGTTAACAGTAGTAGCAGTATTAATATACTTTATTGCTGTTATTATTGTCATTATTATTATTGGAAGTCACAGAACATGTGTGGTCTGAACCAACGACAAGCCAGTCCTAGTTTATGGAGGATACTACTTGAGCTGGCAACACTGAGGCTCTGCTTAGAAGACATCAGAAAAATCGAGAGAGGGAGAGGATCTACTCTCATCTTGGCCTCTCCACCAAACCTCTCCAAATGTGAAGCAGTGTTCTCCGGACACACCGCTGGTCAGGTCACATCAGCCTCGGTGCTACCAGTGCAAGTCCCTCTTCCTCCGTGCTACATCTATGCACACAACTGTGTGAGGGCACCTTGGAAGCGTGTATATGTCAGGCTTTGCAGACGGAGGATCGAGGATCGTATTGCCATCTGAATGACACAAAAAGGTTTAACAGTTCGCCTTACTGCTACTGCTACTACGACTACTATCACCACCATCATCACCGCCGCTACTGCTGCTGCTGTTACTACTGCTACTACTAATAAAAATAATCCCCTTTGAACTGACGTCATCAGAGAGATGACTGGAAGAGAGGATTGGGAAAAAACTCTGATATTCACAGCTCCTTCTACTGCCTTAATAAAGATCCCCTTGAAGTTAACCCCAACAGCCGTCTGAAGTCCATGGTAGTAATTCTTAAATTTAATATGACTGACAGTGGGTGCAAGCTACAGTTGCAAGGAGATCTCCCTTAGCCTCCTTATCTTCCTCCACACCATTCAATTAACTAGTGAAGCACATTCTAATAGAACATACTGGAGTGCTTGTCTGGACGCAGTACAGGGTGTCCCACAAGTCTTGGTTAATAGTACTATGCGTTCATATTTGTGGGAAACCACGTACTATGTCCCAGACTTGTGTGATACCTTTTACTACCATACGGATTTCTGGGACACTCTTCTATGTCATACAGGTTCAAGATCCCTGCACCACTAGTGACATAGCCTGTGATGTGCTCTCATAGCTGCAACAGCAGGACCAACGACGACTTAGTCACGGTCAGTTCAGCTGGGACAACCCTGCTCATGAAAAGGATTCCTGCTGCTTTGCGGCAGTGAGCAGAGGCCTAAAGTAGATCACTGAACTCTTGGCCATGAGTACCCATCACTCCAGAAAGTTTCTTATGTTGGCACATTACTCGATCAAGACTTGTCTGCCTCGTTGCCCCAATTTATGCAGAGTTTATGGTGGTAGACTAACAATATACTGTACCTGGTTATTATTGTTAACGTTCCAAGGAATGGCATGTTAGACACGTTATGAGAAAAGAACTGACAAGCTTCAATGGTGACAGCTTTTCTCCCTATGTAGAGCTTCATCAAGTCAGTGATGCATTAAATTATTCAGTACTTCGGAAGTACGTCTCTGTATGCACCCTGGTGGAGGTTTTACTCAGTTTCCAATCGTTCTGCGGGACATTGTCAAGAATACGAGGCATTGGCAGTAGAGAACATGATGTTCAGTGGTGATAAGTTCCAACTGCTTGGATATGGAAAGAAGGAAGAACTCAAAAGGGACACTATACAAAGCTCAAGAGGATCATCAAATAGAAAGAAAGGAACACATGAAAGACCTGGGAGTAATTATGCCGGCTGGCCTTTCTCTCAAAGAACACAATAAGGCAAATGTCACGACAGCAAGGAAGATGACGGGGCGGATAATGAGAACTTTCAAAACAAGGGAAATAGTCCCGATGGTAACACTGTTCAAAACGCTTGTGCTTTCTCGTTTAGAATATTGTTCGGTGTTGGTGGCCTCGTTTACGGCAGAAGAAATATCAAACTTGGGACAGATACAGAGATCGTTTACGGCCCGCAAAGACCCAATAATGAATTTAAATTACTGGGAACGCCTCAGTCCTAAATATGTACTCACTAGAGCGAAAGAGAGAGAGAGAGAGAGACAAGATAATGTGGAAAGTACTTGAGGATATAGGCCCAAATCTGTACACTTCCAGAACAACATACTGGAGTGAAAGGCATAGGAGGAAAAGCAAAATAAAGCCATTAAAAACAGGTGCTGTAGGTACAATAAGAGAACATCGTATCAACATCCGTAGCCCTAGATTATTCAGCATCTTACCAGAAGATATCAAACACTGTTGGGACAAGTGTAGAAGTCTTCAAGAGGAAACTGGATAAGTATCTTCAAGTGCCAGATCAAGCAGGCTGTGGTGGATATGTGGTTCAGATGCCCGCAAGTAGCAACAGACTGGGTGACAAGGCTAGCACCGAACGAACCTGGCTCAAGGCCGGGCTTTGGGAGTAGAAAAACTCTCGAAACCTATCAAAGGTATGTTAAAGGTAAGGTATATGAGAGATACTACCATTCAGCAGATGCTACCATCGTGCAGGATAAGCATGTACCAGAGTTAAGTATCTTCAGTACATATTTTCAGTGAGGATACTAAAGCGTTGCAGTTGCATATTATTCATCAACATATCGTTATTGTGATGAATGGTTTTGAAACCGACAAGATGAAGATTGAGACACTTATGCAACATATGGGAATCTTTATTTAGGAAACGTTTCGCCACACAGTGGCTTCATCAGTCCAATACAAAGCAGAAAGGTGTAAGGAGGAGAGGAGTTTGAGGTAATCAGTCCCTCAGCCTGGATTACCTCAAACTTCTCTCCTCCTTACACCTTTCTGCTTTGTATTGGACTGATGAAGTCACTGTGTGGAGAAACGTTTCCTAAATAAAGATTCCCCTATGTTGCATAAGTGTCTCAATCTTCAACATATCGTTATTACATATCTTTAAGGTATCCTCCTGACATATGAATGTGAAAAGAACAGTTGTTAAAAGTATTGTACACTGGCAAGATATCTCATATGTGTAAGATGGTCGGAAGTCTTAGGAAATTTTTACTTACACTCAGAATATACGAGTGTTGAGTGCGATGTGTTTCTTAACGGTTACTTTTATTGCTGCAGTATTTTTATTCCGTTATGAAGAAATGGCCTCGGACCGGGCCGCGGGGGCGATGACTTCCCCTGAGCCATTAAGAGATTTATGCATTTCCTGCTTTATCTCTCACTGCAGGAAGTGAGTAGCGAGTGGGAGATGCACTGGCCGGGCTCCCTCATTCATAGCCTCCGGAACATGAGCGGTTACTTGGCATATCCAATGAGTTCAGATACAAATAAACAGGAACTCTGGGACCATGAATCACCGATGGGTGCGTGCATGCGTGCTAGGGGACGGGGGGAGGGTTATGCCACGTTGTGTGTGTGTGTAGTGTGTGTGAGGGTGCAACGTGCGTTACATACGCTTTCAAACTAGCTTGTGGCAGAATTGCGTGTGTGCGTTGCGTGCGTGTGCACCTGTTGTTGTGTGGCCAGGGTGAGAGAGAGTGAGAGTGAGAGGGGGGGGTGCCCCACACAATCAATAATGTAACTTAAGCCGCCGCCGCTCCTGGCGGTAAACAACAACAGCAGCCCCGACTATTATTAGGAAGGCAAATATGCGGCAATCAGAAGCAAGGAGGAGGAGGAGGAGGAGGAGGGGGGTCGATGGTACTTTCCATGACGCTTAATGTCCTCTTCACCTGTTGTGTTCCTTGTTCACCTGTTGTGTCTTCACCTGTTGTGTGTCCTCTTCCCCTATTTTGTATCTTGTTTCCCCTGTTGTGCCCTATACCTCTTGTGTCCAGCTTGTCTTACTCAGGTATGTAGTGTTGATCTTATTTAATTTAATGTCTTTCAGGTGTGGTGATGACGTTAGAAAAGGTATGTGACGTAAGAACAGGTATGTGACGTAAGAACAGGTATGTGACGTAAGAACAGGTGTGTGGCGTAAGAACAGGCGTGTGATGATACGACAACAGATGTGACAGAGGAAATATTTTATCAGATCTGAGTGATACATGAATCTCCAATTATCTGATAATCATTTAACATTAAAACACACAACCTCCTTCCATATAATTGATCATAGAGCTCTGAAAGTAATTATAAATCATGAAGTTTATTATAGACCCGTGACACACCTTTTTGTCAGTTCCATGTTGCTGAAATGTGTCTCTGTGTTCTCAGGTATGTGGAGCAGTGGTGAGACAACAGTCACTGGTGAGTAGAAGCTTGTCACGGCTGCGACATTATTTAGCTCATGGGGGATGGGTTAAGAGGAAGAGGAGAATGAGCCCATGGGGAAAGGGGGGATCGTGTATCACCTGGGGAATGGGATGTAATTATGTTTGATCCGATGAAGAGGAGGGAGGGGTGGCTCCAACTTGAAGAGGTCTTAAATTAGCCATGCCAAGAAACAATCCTTGAAGAGGAAGAAATTAGGAATCCTTTCCTACGGTAGGTCTCAAGTGTGAGTACTAGTTGTCTGGAGTGTGAGTACTAGTTGTTTTGATATGCTTGTGAAGGAATCTTGATCAAAAGAATAGGAGCCATCCTTCCTTGGATTGATCTTGACTAACACTCATTGCCCAGATACTGCATGGCCCCTTCCCTAAGTGTTTAGCGCTTCCATGTGACTATCTTAGTATACGTATATTGTTAGGCTGAACGCTGCTAGGTTGGGCATCAGTTGATGACTCTCACGACTATTGATTACAAATCGAAATATTACTCTACTTCTCCAGTGTTCTGTGGTAATATTAGATGTACCGAGTAATTGACATAGATTTAGAAGCACTGACAAAAGATGGGAGCAACTAGCAAGTAAGTCTGAGTGAGTGTGTAAGCGCGTACAAGATTGTGTGAGTGCACCAGGAAAGCATTTATGATCCCGTATTGTATTAGGTTCGCCGGTGTTCTCTCGGCGTGATGGTGACCCAGGTCTCCTGGGTGATGGCCTGATCAGCCATTCTGTTGGTTCTAGTAGCCCGCGGTTGAACGTAGGCGCCACATCCCGGCTGATCATGAACTAGCTTGAGGAAATAGCAAGTTTCTTCTTGAAGACAGCCAGGGGACCGTTGGTAATTGGTTGAAGAGTCCTGGTTCTCTTACACTTATTAAAGTTATCTGGTAAAAAACATCTGCTACAGTATGATTACTATTATTTTGTCTATAATCTGGAAAGTTGAGATTATTATACTGAGACTTGCCCATGCAGACAGGCAAACTCCACACACAGTTTGAAGTATTGGCATTTCTAGGACTCAGCAAGTTAGGTACCAGTAACGTCAGTGATTATAACAGTTCAGTAGGAAGAGTCAGCTATTTTGAGTAAACATAAGAAAGAAGGAACACTGCAGCAGGCCTACTGGCCCATGCGAGGCAGGTCCAAGTCACCTTCCGGCTTAAGCAATTGACTCAACCTAGTCAGGTCAGGTCACTTCCACTTAAGGAAGGAGCAAGGCATCAGACCTACTAGCACAAGCTAGTCAGGTCCAGCTCACACCCACTCATGTATTTATCTAACCTATTTTGAAAATTACACAACGTTTTAGCTTCTATAACGGTACTCGAGAGTTTGTTCCACTCATCCACAACTCTGTTACCAAACCAGTGGTTTCCTATATCCTTCTTGAATCTGAATTTTTCAGACTTATAATCATTGCTGCGAGTTCTGTCTAGGCTAAATATTTTTAGAACGCTGTTTACATCCCCTTTATTTATTCCTGTTTTCCATTTATACACCTCAGTCATATCCTCCCCAATTCTACGCCTTTCTAGAGAGTGCAGATTCAAGGCTCTCAGTCTATCCTCATAGGGAAGATTTCTGATGGTTTAGAAAGACACGTAAGCAAACACTATAACATATTTATTAGAAAACGTTTCGGTCCTGGAACCTTGATCACTTCTAACATACAGAGGTAGAAAGACATTATATATATAGGCGGAGAGTGAGATGTGACGCACGTGACCTGAGAAATGTCATTCTTATGTTCTTATGACATTCCTCAGGTCACGTGCGTCACATCTCACTCTCCGCCTATATATATAATGTCTTTCTACCTCTGTATGTTAGAAGTGATCAAGGTTCCAGGACCGAAACGTTTTCTAATAAATATGTTACAGTGTTTGCTTACGTGTCTTTCTAAACCAACTTGTCGGTATTTATTACCAAGGTTTATACCAAGATTTCTGATACATGGGATCAACTTTATCATCTTTGTACGTTTTCCAGAGTATTTATATCTATTCTGTAATACGGTGACCAAAACTGAGCAGTATAATCTAAATGAGGCCTAACCAAAGATATATAGAGTTGAAGAACAACCTGAGGACTCCTTTTATTTATGCTTTTTGATATGAAGCCAAGAATTCTGTTCGTTTTATTGCGAACACTTCTGCACGTTTTGCCTTGCTTTTAGATTACTGCTAACCAGAACTCCCAAATCCTTTTCACAATCAGTAATATTATTAAGATCTACATTATTTAGTTTATATGTGCCATGGTTATTTTCTCGCATCAGTGAGTGTACACACACACGCAGAACACACACACAACACACACACACAACACGAACACACAACACACACACACAACACACGCACACACACACAGCACACACACAGCACGTCCCACACACACACACACACACACAAACACACACACACACACACACACACACACACCCCACACACACACACACACACACACACCACACACACACACCACACACACCAACCAGCACGGATTCACGGAAGGCAAATCCTGTGTCAAAAAACCTTCTGGAGTTTTATGATAAAATAACAGAAGTAAGACAAGAGAGAGAGGGTGGGTTGATTGCATCTTCTTGGACTGCAAGAAGGCCTTTGAAAAACAGTTCCCTCACAAGAGATTAGTGCAGAAGCTAGAGCATCAGGCGCATATAACAGAAGGCACTGCAATGGATCAGAGAATACTGACAGGGAGGCAACAACGAGTCATGGTACGTAATGATGTATCACAGGGGGGCAAACCCGTGACGAGCGGGGGCCACAGGGTCGTCCTAGGACCAGTGCTATTTTTGGTATATGTGAACGACTGACGGAAGGGTTAACCCCAGAAATGTCCTGTTTGAGTGAGTGAAGTTAATGAGGAGAATTAAATCTGATGAGGACCAGGCAGGACTTCAAAGAGACCGGGACAGACTGGTCAACCTGGGCCAGCAAATGGCTTCTCGAATTTAAAACCTGCCAAATGCAAAGTCATGAAAAAAAATAGGGAAGGGCACAAAACCACAGACAGAGTATAGGCAGGTGGCCAAAGACTGCAAACCTCACTCAAGGAGAAAGATCTTGGGTGAGTATAAACACCGAGCATGTCTCCGGGAAACACACATCAATCAGATAACGCTGCAGCATATGGGCGCCCTGGCAAACCTGAGAACAGCATTCCGATACCTTAGTAAGGAAAACATTCAAGACACTGTACACCGTGTATGTCAGGCCCATACTGGAGTATGCAGCACCTGTTTTTGGAACCCGCACTTGATAAAGCACGTCAAGAAACTAGAGAAAGTACAAAGGTTTTCGACGAGGTTAGTTCCAGAGCTAAGGGGAATGTCCTATGAAGAAAGATTAAGGGAAATCGGCCTGACGACACTGGAGGACAGGAGGGTCAGGGAGACATGATAACGACATATAAAATACTGCGTGGAATAGACAAGGTGGACAAAGACAGGATGTTCCAGGGAGGGGACACAGAAACAAGAGGCCACAATTGGAAGTTGAAGACACAAATGAGTCAGAGAGATAGTAGGAAGTATTTCTTCAGTCATAGAGTTGTAAGGCCGTGGAATAGCCTAGAAAATGACGTAGTGGAGGCAGGAACCATACACAGTTTTAAGACGAGGTTTGATAAAGCTCATGGAGCGGGGAGAGAGAGGGCCTAGTAGCAACCGGTGAAGAGGCGGGGCCAGGAGCTAGGACTCGACCCCTGCAACCACAAATAGGTGAGTACAAATAGGTGAGTACACACACACACACACACACACACACACACTGAGAAATGGTTTGAGGGAAAAGAAAGTGATGGGGACAACTGCTGAGAGGTGGAAAAAATTAAGTGTTAGGTGTTTAGGTGTTGGAAACAATAGAGAAGAGAATGAGAGTTGGGGTGAGTCCCATCAACACTGTCGAGCGAGAGCCAAGAAGCTGCACAGAATTATTGACAGAAAATACGAGGTCAGAAAGAAGGTGTTGGAAGCAGGGGGTCAGTGCTAGAACCTCTTAAGAAATACAGTACCAAACGTCATTACACTCAATGACATACAGTACCGACAAGGTGATGATTAAAACTCATGTGCAACACCTGCGCATCATTAAGATGAAGACATTTTGCCAACCAGTGCATTATTCAGTTGGGTACAGAGATTATATAGTAAGCAAGTGTGGGAAACTGAGTTCCTCCTGCTGGCAAATATGACAGAAAATGGGAGGAGGGTCTTTCCTGAGTAGAATGTTCTTTACCAGTGTTTTCACATTCCCTGTGAGCATGGCAGGAAGAAGAGAGACGGAGAGATGTTTGTGAGGAGGGAACGAAGGAAGGGATGAAAGGAAGTAGAGGGCAGGGAACAGGAGAAGGTGGTAGGGTAGTGAGCTTTTTCGTCCTGATATATAAGGGACGGAGAGAAAAAAGTTTGGTTGACGAGGAAATAAGGATATCTTGACTGCATGAGAGGCTCCACTGCAATGTAGCAAAGTGAGGTTACAGGTTGCAAGGGGAAGGAAGTTAAGACAGTGGTTTTGCATGGGAGAGGAACAAATGGAAGGCAGGAGGTGGGAGGAGGGGATGAAAGTTAGGGAGTGGATGGGAAAGGCATCTTCAGGAGCTGAGGCTGTTGAGCTGAAATGAAGTTGTGAAATGAAGTTCTGGGGAAGTGGTACAAAGTCCAGATTTGCAATGAAACAAGGAGTCTTGTGGGTGTATGTGTATGGAGGGGCGGAGTCTTGGGCAGTATGTAGAGGAGGAGGAGAATGCTGGAGTATTGTGGGAGTGTGTGGGGAAGATTAAGAACACATACACACACACACGCACGCACGCATTCGCACCTACATATTCTCTCTCTCTCTCTCTCTCTCTCTCTCTCTCTCTCTCTCTCTCTCTCTCTCTCTCTCTCTCTCTCTCTCTCTCTCTCTCTCTCTCTCTCTCTCTCTCTCTCTCTCTCTCTTCCTCTAGGGTTAGCATCTAGAATAGGAAAATCTGCAGAAGTCACAACAAGTGCAGCATCCAAAGCAGCTTGTCTGAGTATTGAGAATGATCTGGACAGGTTGACGCTGTAGTAGGAGACGTAGATGACTTGTTTCAATGTTGATAAGTACAGAGTAATGCATTTTAGATATAATATTCTCGAACATGATTACAAAATGCTTGGCAACAAACTAACGGAAACAAGAGAAGAAAAGGACCTTGGAGTAATCATAAGCAACGACCTGAAAACTAACAAAAAATGCTCTTGTGCGAGCAACTGAATTAAGAGAATGTTGCGTTTATAGTTAGAAAATTCGAGCCCATAACACCAAGAACTATATTGAATTGAAAATGTTAGACCGCATTTTAATTATGCCGTCCAGTTCTGAGCTTCAAATTGTATAAAAGACGAAGATATACTAGGGAGGATAGAGAGCAGATCCACCAAGCTCGCACCACTGCTCGGAAAGTAACTATACCAATAAACACAGAGAACGTTCAACATTTTCTCTTACGAAACCTTCAAGATAGTTAATAGTTTAAAATCACTCAGACACGAAATACAGAGTGAGCCAATAACTCAAAGCAATGGAATGAAACTTCTAGACAAGAGAGGCAACACGAATGTATTTTTTTTTTGTGTAAATATAATTTCAGAAGAATAGTGCAAACTGCTTGCCGAAGATGTAACCACGTAGACAATGCAGTTATTCATGAACCATCTGTAAAAGCATGTTGCACACGTCGGATTCAGCTAGATGCATGCATGTACTTTGCTGGGACAAACTGTAATCACCTGATCCCCGACGCTAGTTCAGCAACTGCTTGAGGGACAAACAGTTGACCGTGAGTCACCGAAGTTAATCATAGTGACAGAAGTAGTGTTGGTGGTTGTTGTAGTCATAGCAGTGGTGCAGTAGTGTTGTAGTCATAGCAGTGGTGCAGTAGTGTTGTTGTAGTCATAGCAGTGGTGCAGTAGTGTTGTAGTCATAGCAGTGGTGCAGTAGTGTTGTAGTCATAGCAGTGGTGCAGTAGTGTTGTAGTCATATCAGTGGTGCAGTAGTGTTGTAGTCATATCAGTGGTGCAGTAGTGTTGTAGTCATATCAGTGGTGCAGTAGTGTTGTAGTCATATCAGTGGTGCAGTAGTGTTGTAGTCATAGCAGTGGTGCAGTAGTGTTGTAGTCATAGCAGTGGTGCAGTAGTGTTGTAGTCATATCAGTGGTGCAGTAGTGTTGTTGTAGTCATAGCAGTGGTGCAGTAGTGTTGTAGTCATAGCAGTGGTGCAGTAGTGTTGTTGTAGTCATAGCAGTGGTGCAGTAGTGTTGTTGTAGTCATAACAGTGGTGCAGTAGTGTTGTAGTCATATCAGTGGTGCAGTAGTGTTGTAGTCATAGCAGTGGTGCAGTAGTGTTGTAGTCATAGCAGTGGTGCAGTAGTGTTGTTGTAGTCATAGCAGTGGTGCAGTAGTGTTGTTGTAGTCATAGCAGTGGTGCAGTAGTGTTGTAGTCATATCAGTGGTGCAGTAGTGTTGTAGTCATATCAGTGATGCAGTAGTGTTGTTGTAGTCATAGCAGTGGTGCAGTAGTGTTGTAGTCATATCAGTGGTGCAGTAGTGCTATTGTAGTCATAGGAGTGGTGCAGTAGTGTTGTAGTCATAACAGTGGTGCAGTAGTGTTGTAGTCATATCAGTGGTGCAGTAGTGTTATTGTAGTCATAGCAGTGGTGCACTAGTGTTGTAGTCATATCAGTGGTGCAGTAGTGCTATTGTAGTCATAGCAGTGGTGCAGTAGTGTTGTAGTCATAGCAGTGGTGCAGTAGTGTTGTAGTCATATCAATGGTGCAGTAGTGTTGTTGTAGTCATAGCAGTGATGCAGTAGTGTTGTAGTCATATCAGTGGTGCAGTAGTGCTATTGTAGTCATAGCAGTGGTGCAGTAGTGTTGTAGTCATAGCAGTGGTGCAGTAGTGTTGTAGTCAGTCATATCAGTGGTGCAGTAGTGTTGTAGTCATATCAGTGGTGCAGTAGTGTTGTAGTCATATCAGTGGTGCAGTAGTGTTGTAGTCATAGCAGTGGTGCAGTAGTGTTGTAGTCATATCAGTGGTGCAGTAGTGTTGTTGTAGTCTTAGCAGTGGTGCGCGTTAGCAGTGGTGCAGTAGTGTTGTAGTCATATCAGTGGTGCAGTAGTGTTGTTGTAGTCATAGCAGTGGTGCGCGTTAGCAGTGGTGCAGTAGTGTTGTAGTCATAGCAGTTGTGCAGTAGTGTTGTAGTCATATCAGTGGTGCAGTAGTGTTGTTGTAGTCATAGCAGTGGTGCAGAGTGTGAGTCATAGCAGTGGTGCAGTAGTGTTGTAGTCATACAGTGGTGCAGTAGTGTTGTAGTCATATCATGTGCGTGTTTTATTAGCAGTGTGCGTAGTGTTGTATCATAGCAGTGGTGCAGTAGTGTTGTAGTCATATCAGTGGTGCAGTAGTGTTATTGTAGTCATAGCAGTGGTGCAGTAGTGTTGTAGTCATATCAGTGGTGCGTAGTGTTTTATCATACGTGGCGTAGGTAGCATACAGTGGTGCTAG
The DNA here is from genome assembly GCF_026875155.1 of Cherax quadricarinatus. Classification (NCBI taxonomy): domain Eukaryota; kingdom Metazoa; phylum Arthropoda; class Malacostraca; order Decapoda; family Parastacidae; genus Cherax; species Cherax quadricarinatus. The sequence goes on from NC_069403.1 coordinate 56,336,456, forward strand.
TTGTAGTCATAGCAGTGGTGCAGTAGTGTTGTAGTCATATCAGTGTGTGCAGTAGTGTTGTTGTAGTCATAGCAGTGGTGCAGTAGTGTTGTAGTCATATCAGTGGTGCAGTAGTGTTGTAGTCATAGCAGTGGTGCAGTAGGTTGTTGGTTGGTGCAGTAGTAGTTGTAGTCATAGCAGTGGTGCAGTAGTGTTGTAGTCATAGCAGTGGTGCAGTATGTGTTGTAGTCATACAGTGGTGCAGTAGTGTTGTAGTCATACAGTGGTGCAGTAGTGTTAGTAGTCATAGCAGTGGTGCAGTAGTGTTGTAGTCATATCAGTGGTGCAGTAGTGTTGTAGTCATATCAGTGGTGCAGTAGTGTTGTAGTCATAGCAGTGGTGCAGTAGTGTTGTAGTCATATCAGTGGTGCAGTAGTGTTATTGTAGTCATAGCAGTGGTGCAGTAGTGTTGTAGTCATATCAGTGGTGCAGTAGTGTTATTGTAGTCATAGCAGTGGTGCAGTAGTGTTGTAGTCATATCAGTGGTGCAGTAGTGTTGTAGTCATAGCAGTGGTGCAGTAGTGTTATTGTAGTCATAGCAGTGGTGCAGTAGTGTTGTAGTCATATCAGTGGTGCAGTAGTGTTGTGTAGTCATAGCAGTGGTGCAGTAGTGTTGTAGTCATAGCAGTGGTGCAGTAGTGTTGTAGTCATATCAGTGGTGCAGTAGTGTTGTTGTAGTCATAGCAGTGGTACAGTAGTGTTGTAGTCATATCAGTGGTGCAGTAGTGTTGTAGTCATTGCAGTGGTGCAGTAGTGTTGTAGTCATAGCAGTGGTGCAGTAGTGTTGTAGTCATATCAGTGGTGCAGTAGTGTTGTTGTAGTCATAGCAGTAGTGTTGTAATCATAGCAGTGGTGCAGTAGTGTTGTATAGATTCAGTAGTGTGTCATAGCTGGTGCAGTAGTGTTGTAGTCATAGTCAGTGGTGCAGTAGTGTTGTTAGTCATACAGTGGTGCAGTAGTTGTTGTAGTCATAGCAGTGGTGCAGTAGTGTTGTTGTAGTCATAGCAGTGGTGCAGTAGTGTTGTAGTCATATCAGTGGTGCAGTAGTGTTGTTGTAGTCATAGCAGTGGTGCAGTAGTGTTGTAGTCATAGCAGTGGTGCAGTAGTGTTGTAGTCATAGCAGTGGTGCAGTAGTGTTGTAGTCATATCAGTGGTGCAGTAGTCATAGCAGTGGTGCAGTAGTGTTGTAGTCATAGCAGTGGTGCAGTAGTGTTGTAGTCATAGCAGTGGTGCAGTAGTGTTGTGTTCATATCAGTGGTGCAGTAGTGTTGTAGTCATAGCAGTGGTGCAGTAGTGTTTGTGAGTCATAGCAGTGGTGCAGTAGTGTTGTAGTCATAGCAGTGGTGCAGTAGTGTTGTTGTAGTCATACAGTGGTGCAGTAGTGTTGTTGTAGTCATAGCAGTGGTGCAGTAGTGTTGTAGTCATATCAGTGGTGCAGTAGTGTTGTTGTAGTCATAGCAGTGGTGCAGTAGTGTTGTAGTCATACAGTGTGCAGTAGTGTTGTAGTCATATCAGTGGTGCAGTAGTGTTATTGTATCATAGCAGTGGTGCAGTAGTGTTGTAGTCATATCAGTGGTGCAGTAGTGTTTTGTAGTCATAGCAAGTGGTGCAGTTATAGTGTTGTAGTCATATCAGTGGTGCAGTAGGTTGTTGTAGTCATAGCAGTGGTGCAGTAGTGTTTGTAGTCATACAGTGGTGCAGTAGTGTTGTAGTCATATCAGTGGTGCAGTAGTGTTGTAGTCATAGCAGTGGTGCAGTAGTGTTTTGTAGTCATAACAGTGCGTACGTAGTTGTTGTAGTCATATCAGTGGTTCAGTAGTTTTGTTAGTCATTGCAGTGGTGCAGTAGTGTTGTAGTCATAGCAGTGGTGCAGTAGTTGTTGTAGTCTTATTCATGGTGCACAGTGTAGTTGTATCATAGCAGTGGTGCAGTAGTTGTTGTAGTCATAGCAGTGGTGCAAGTAGTGTTGTAGTCATATCAGTGGTGCAGTATGTTGTAGTCATACATGGTCAGTAGTGTTGTAGTCATATCAGTGGTGCATATGTTGTTGTAGTCATAGCAGTGGTGCAGTAGTGTTGTATCATATCATGTGCAGTAGTTTTGTAGCATACTTGCATAGTAGTGTTTATCTACATGGTGCGTATGTTTAGTCATAGCATGGTGCGTATGTTTAGTCATATCAGTGGTCAGTAGTTCATAGAATAATGTTGTAGATAGAGTGTCAGTATGTTTATCTAAATATGTTTAGTATATTAGTATATATGATAGAGTTTGTATATAGCATGTTCAGTATTTTAGTCATATCATGGTGCAGTGTGTTTTAATAGTATAGCAGTGGCTATTTGTTTATCTAGATGTCGTAGTCTTGTTAGTCATATCATGGTCTGTATAATTGTCTGTAGTCATCATGTCTCTTCCCTCTACTCATGTATCTTTTATACTTCTACTAGTACTATTCCTTGACCTACAATACTTACAGTACCAGTACTTATTACTAAATATTTCTATCCTCTATTGATTCTTTCCATCACTTTTCCCTTCCTCCCTCCCCCTCCGTTAATTCATTTGCCATGCTTATTATTAATAAGGTGATAAACTTATTTATTTTCATGCTTAAAATAGTTTACCTCGTTATCCTTAATCTCATATATGTAGATGGTCATGAAATAGTCATTGGTCTAAAATTCTCCTACTCTTCCTTCTTTTTATACTTCATGTCCTCTCTTCCTTTATCCTCATTCCTCTCCCTCTCTCTTTTCTCTATCATCTCTATTATCTTTCTATTCTCCTGAACTGTCGTTCTTCATTCTCTTTTATATCCTCTCTATATATTTATTTCATATTTTATCCTATTCCCGTCTCTCATGGTTGAAATTATTATCCACCTTTTTATTAATACTAATATAATTAATTATTATTTTGAGAAAAGTGTTCCTCGTTAATCTTAAATTCACTAAAAGCTTTACTACTGACTTATCATATTTTACTATGTGTCCACTGAAAGCCTTATCCTTTTATAACTAATATATTATTATATTAGTTAATATATGATATACTCTATTATTATATATTACATTATATAATATTTAATAATAGTATATTATATTTATATATATATATAATATATATATTATATATATATATATATTATATATATATATATATATATATATATATAATATATATATATATATATATATATATATATTATATATATATATATATATATATATATATATATATATATATATATATATATATATATATATTCCTGATACATTCGTACCACTCAAGTGTACCACTTCTCGTATGGTACTTCTTAGTATCATAAGATGGAAATACGGCCGGTATCCAGTGATATTATCTCTATCACGTGATACATTGATTTATCTCTCATATATTTGCACTCTGTAAATAATACGTAATAAGCAGCTGTATTCAATAATACATCGGTGTATTTCTTAATAATCGTTTGTAACCTTCATTCCAACTACATTCCACAATTATTACTTTGTAGGAATACATTTGTTCTGTAATATAAACTGTATCCTGTGATACACTCATGTACCTTTCTTTTGTATCCTGTTATTCGCTACTGTTCTCCCTATCTCTCACTTTCTTTAATTTCTGTAACCAGATATGCACTGCTATATCTTTTAATAAACTAATGTATCCCGCAATACACACATATGTGTATTATATAATTTAGAACTACATCTGGCTGTTGTAAACTTACTGGTTTGCCCTCTGACACACCATAGTAGTTAAGAGACCATACAATAAGTGTCAGGGGCCCGAGACTGTTCAACTGCCTCCCAGCACACATAAGGGGGATTACCAACAGACCCCTGGCAGTCTTCAAGCTGGCACTGGACAAGCACCTAAAGTCAGTTCCTGATCAGCCGGGCTGTGGCTCGTACGTTGGTTTGCGTGCAGCCAGCAGCAACAGCCTGGTTGATCAGGCGCTGATCCACCAGGAGGCCTGGTCACAGACCGGGCCGCGGGGGCGTTGACCCCCGAAACTCTCTCCAGGTAAACTCCAGTACACTCCTTGAGAGAGTGCTGTCTGTGTAACAATAATTTGTGACAGCACTGTCTTTGTGACAGTTCTGCTTTTGTGACAGTACTGTATTTGTGACAGTACTGTGTGTGTGACAGTGACACACTATTAAATACCAGTCATGGATGACATTGAGGGGTTTTTCTAACACTCCAGCTGTGTGCCATCGAGGCAGGACGACCTGAAAAAAAAGGAATCACCTCCATCATCACTCATTCAATAGCTGCTCTGCCGTAAGTGCGCAAACATTACAATTCAACGTTTCTGAAACAAGTTCTTACATGGGACCGCTAGCAACAAGTACTAACAGGCTGACTGATCAGGACTGGTCTGAGACTGGGCTGGGGGAGGGGGGTAAAAGTATCCTGGTGACCAGTGACAGGTAAATCACGGGTCGGTGTAAGAGGAGTACCGTGTAGAGTTTGTCTTAGTGTAGTAATGTTGACTGGTCTGCCAGGTGTATACTACCTACATACCTGGGAGAATACTTCATCAGATTCCATCTTCACATGCGAGGGTAGCTCTGGAACTTGACATGTGCCACCAGAGGAACGGTGGAACTTCACAAGAACCACCACAGGAACGCTGGAACTAGACAGTGCCACCACAGGAACAGTGGAACTAGACAAGTGCCACCACAGGAACGCTGAAACTTGGCAAGTACCACCTTAGGAACGCTGGAACTTGGCAAGTGCCACTATTGGAGCGTTGGAACTTAGGTACGTCCTTAGGAAGGCTCCTCCAAGTGCTGGATCAGCCAGATTATGATAGTGTTGGCCTGCAGGCCGCTAACAGCAAGAGCCTAATTGACCAGCCGACAACCTCTTAGCCGGCTGGCCAACTAGACTCCATCAACTTGGTAGTCATTCTGTGGTCTATAAACATTTGTTGGTCGTTCAGGGAGAGGAATGGTGTTTACTGGATCGTCTGGCCGCACCTTCGATATACCTTTGATGAGTTCCGAGAGTTTTTCTACTCCCGGAGCCCGGCCAAGCTGATCTGGTGCTTGCCTGGTCAACCAGGCTGTTGCTGTTAGTAGCCCGCAGCACCATCCGCAGGTCGTGGTCAAGTGAGGGAGCCTCAGGTCAGTGTTCCAGGTCAACAGCTGATGCAACACTGCCCTGGGCGTGCGGCATTGAGGGTAGGATCTAGCTAGCTGTCTTGTTGCTTCAGCTGAGGAAGCTGGGTGTGGTGGCTGCTGCCCTACCCCCTAACACCATCTGCCACTACTACTACTACCACCACCTGCCGCAGACAACTTCCGTAACTACAATCATCCTGTTGTTAGACGTATGTTATAACACGTATTTTATTAGTAACCAAGTTAACTTTTATTCATGTTTTGTACACAAGTTAAAAGTTTTTACAATTGTCTTATTCAGTAACTTAATTAAGAATAAATGAACTGAAGATAACTCAGTAAAGTCAACCACTGTGACTTATTGATCTTTGTTACATAAATATTAATTTCCTGGATGCTTATATATATATATATATATATATATATATATATATATATATATATATATATATAATATATATATATATATATATATATATATATATATATATATATATGCCGAATAGGCAGAACTTGCGATCTTGGCTTAATTAGCAACGTTCATCTTGCCATATAGGACAAGTGAAAATTTGTGTTTGCAATAATTTCGCCAAAATCATTCTGAACCTAACTAAAAAAATATATTTCACTGTGTTTGTGTAGTATTAAATTATTGTAAACAAATCTAAAATATATTTAGTTGGGTTAGGCTAAAATAAATTGCTCTTGTTATAATAAGGTTAGGTAAGTTTCTAAGATTCTTTTGGTGCAAAATTAAAATTTTTTACATAACATTAATGAAAAAAATATCGTCTTAACGTAGAGACAATTTAGAAGGACTTAATTTAAATGAGTTCTTGCTATTGACCATATTACATTTTCGGCGTACAAGAGTATATGAACTATATATATATATATATTGCACTTAATATATACTTATGATATATATATATATATATCTTATCATCAACACCAATAATAAACACATATCACTATATCATATATACTTATATATATAACTATAACTATTCCAGTTAGTATAATATACTATATTATAAGTAAATTATAATGTGCCGAATGGCAGAACTTGCGATCTTGGCTTAAATAGCAACGTCATTTCCCATATAGGACAAGCGAAATCTGGTGTGTGTGCATCCTATTTCGCCAAATCATTCTGAACCTAACGAAAAATATATTATCCAACTGTTTGTTAGTAATTAAATATGTAACAAATCAATATTGTATATTGGTATAGGCAAATAAATTGCTTGTTATAATAAGGTTGGTAAGTTTTTTCTAATTCCTTTAGTTTTCAAATGTCTAAATTTAATTAACATCAGCATTAATGAAAAAAATATATCTTTAACGTAAACAAAATTGTTAAAGGACTTAATTTAATGATTATGCTAATTCCGAGTTTTACATATTCGACGACATATATATAATATATATATATATATATATATATATATATATATATATATATATAATATATATATATATATATATTTATATATAACAATATTATATATAACAAAAATTTAATGTTTAAAAACTAATTTTTTACCAAAAAAAAATTAGAAAACTTACCTAACCTTATTATAACAAGCGCAATTTAATTTAGCCTAATCTACCTGGAGGATCAACGCCCCCGCAGCCCGGTCCACGACCAGACCTCCCGGTGGATCAGGGTCTGGTCAGCTAGGCTGTTACTGCTGGCCGCACGCAGTCCAACGTACGAACCTTAGCCCGGCTGATCCGGCACTGACTTTAGGTATCTGTCCAGCTCTCTTGAAGGCAGTCATGGGTTTATTGGCAATTCCCCTAATGCATGATGGGAGGCTGTTGAACAGTCTTGGGCCCCGGACACTTACGGTGTTTTCTTTTAGTGTACCAATGGAGCCCCTACTTTTAATTGGGGGTATTTTGCATCGCCTGCCCAGTCTTTTACTTTCGTAGGGAGTGATTTCTGTGTGCAGATTCGGGACCATTCCTTCTAGGATTTTCCAAGTGTAGATTATGATATATCTCTCCCTCCTGCGTTCCAACGAGTACAGGTCAAGTGCTTCCAAGCGTTCCCAGTAGTTAAGGTGCTTGACAGAACTTGTACGTGCAGTAAAGGGTCTCTGTACACTCTCTAGGTCTGCAATTTCACCTGCTTTGAACGGAGATGTTAATGTACAGCAGTATTCCAGCCTAGAGAGAAGTGATTTGAAAAGGATCATCATTGGCTTGGCATCTCTCGTTTTGAAAGTTCTCATTATCCATCCTATCATTTTCTTTGCACTTGTGATCGTGGCACTGTTGTGATCCTTGAAAGTGAGATCTTCAGACATTATTAGTCCCAGGTCCTTTACATTATTTTTCCGCTCTATTGTATGGCCAGAGTTTGTAGTATACTCTGTTTTAGTTATTATCTCCTCCAGTTTTCCATAACGGAGTAGGAATTTGTCCTCATTGAAGATCATATTATTTTCCGTTGCCCACTGGAAAACTTTGTCTATATCTTCTTGGAGGTTAACCGTGTCCTCAATAGATGACAGCCTCATGCAGATCCTAGTATC
>NC_069403.1:56346678-56385411 GCF_026875155.1 Cherax quadricarinatus
GGAAGGAGGCAGCAGCAGTGTGTGGGGGAGGAAGCAGCAGCTGTGTGTGGGGGAAGGAGGCAGCAGCAGTGTGTGGGGGAGGAAGCAGCAGCTGTGTGTGGGGGAAGGAGGCAGCAGCAGTGTGGGGGAGGAAGCAGCAGCAGTGTGTGGGGGAAGGAGGCAGCAGCAGTGTGTGGGGGAGGAAGCAGCAGCTGTGTGTGGGGGAAGGAGGCAGCAGCAGTGTGTGGGGGATGGGGGTGACAGCTACAGCAGTAACAGCACTGTGGTTGTGGTATTTCCGGCCACAGCAGCACAGGAGGGTGTTAGTGGTGGTGTTGGTAGTGGTGGTGGCAGTAGTAGTAGTGGTGGTGGTGGTAGTAATAGTGGTAGTTGTGTTGGTAGTGGTAGTAGTAGTGGTGGTGGTGGGCACAGCATAAACAAATTTACGTATTATTATTCACAGCATCAACACCTTCAGTTGTAAGTGCATGGTAGTACTTGTCTGGTGATGCCTACATGGTGATGCCTGCGTGGTGGTGCCTGCATGGTGATGCCTGCGTGGTGGTGCCTGCATGGTGATGCCTGCGTGGTGGTGCCTACATGGTGATGCCTGCGTGGTGATGCCTGCGTGATGCCTGCGTGGTGATGCCTACATGGTGATGCCTGCGTGGTGATGCCTGCGTGGTGATGCCTACATGGTGATGCCTGCGTGGTGGTGCCTACATGGTGATGCCTGCGTGGTGGTGCCTACATGGTGATGCCTGCGTGGTGGTGCCTACATGGTGATGCCTGCGTGGTGATGCCTGCGTGGTGATGCCTGCATGGTGATGCCTGCGTGGTGGTGCCTGCATGGTGATGCCTGCGTGGTGGCGTCTGCATGGTGATGCCTGCATGGTGATGCCTGCGTGGTGATGCCTGCGTGGTGGTGCCTACATGGTGATGCCTGCGTGGTGATGCCTGCGTGGTGATGCCTGCGTGGTGATGCCTGCGTGGTGATGCCTGCATGGTGATGCCTGCGTGGTGGGCCTGCATGGTGATGCCTGCGTGGGTGGTGCCTGCGTGGTGATGCCTGCGTGGTGATGCCCGTGGTGATGCCTGCATGGTGATGCCTGCGTGGTGATGCCTGCGTGGTGATGCCTGCATGGTGATGCCTGCGTGGTGGTGCCTGCATGGTGATGCCTGCGTGGTGATGCCTGCGTGGTGGCGTCTGCATGGTGATGCCTGCATGGTGATGCCTGCGTGGTGATGCCTGCGTGGTGGTGCCTGCATGGTGATGCCTGCATGGTGATGCCTGCGTGGTGGTGTCTGCATGGTGATGCCTGCATGGTGATGCCTGCGTGGTGATGCTTGCGTGGTGGTGCCTGCATGGTGATGCCTGCGTGGTGATGCCTGCGTGATGGCGCCTGCATGGTGGTGCCTGCATGGTGGTGCATGCATGGTAGTGCCTGTATAGTAGTGTATGTATGGCGGTGCGTGCATGGTCGTGCCTTCATGGTGGCGCATACATGGTAATTGCCTGCATAGTAGTGTATGCGTGATGGTGCCTGCATAATAGTGTATGCATGGCGGAGCCTACATGGTGGTGCCTGTATAGTAGTGTATATATGGTGGTGCGTGCATGGTCGTGCCTTTATGGTGGCGCATACATGGTAATTGCCTGCATAGTAGTGTATGCATGGTGGTGCCTGCATAGCTGTGCATGCATGGTCGTGCCTGCATAGTGGTGCCTGCATGGCGGTGCCTGCATGACGGTGCTGCACTCTTACGTGTATATGCACACGTGCAGTGGCATGTGTGGATCCTCGCATACATATCCTGCATTCACTGTAAGATGCTTAGTGTATATAAATACAAGAATGTATGCTTGTGTGCGCATTTGCTTTGTGCTTTTTGTGCAGGTGGTTGTTTTGTGTGCTGTTTTGTGTGTGTGTGTGTTGTGTGTTTGTGTGCACGCCAAGGGCCCCGTACACAGGTTATTACTTCTCCATGTAGTTCCCCTCGCTTGTGCTGCTCCCTTCCTCGTTATTTCCTCTTTTGCCCCTCTCCTGCTTCGCTTTCCCCTTTTCCCACTTTTGCTTCTTTCTCTGCTCTCCTTCTCCTTTGTCTCTGTCTCTTACTTTCTTATCTCTGTCTGTCTGTCTGTCTCTCTGTCTCCGTCTCCTGGCTCTCTCACCCTTCCAGCCAACTCGCCTTTACTTGGTGTGTTGTCCCTTCCACCCCGTCTTCCATATCTTCCCTTCCTCTCTCATCTTTTTCTTCCTCCGTTTCCTCTTCCCTCCCTCCCCATCTTGCCCTCCTTCCCTCCCTCCCTCGTTCCCTTCTCCCGGCTCCATCTCGCCCAGGTCTCCCACCTCATAACAACATTGACAGCTCTTCATAAGTCCCACGTTTCATTTTCCCCCATCTCCTTCCCTCCACACACCTCTATCATATCCACACCCTTCCCTCCTTCCTCCTCACCTCTTCCTTCTTCCTCACCTCTTCCTCCCGTGTTTCTTCCTTTCTTATCCTTCCCTTCACGTTCTTCATTCTCACCTCACCCTCCTTTTTCATTTCTCCAGTTCTCAGACTTCCCTTCTTCCTCACGCTTTTCGTCCTTATCCCTCTCATTCTTACCTCTCCCTCTTTTCTCACCCCTTCCTCCTTTCTCATCCCTTCCTCCTTTCTGGTCCCTGTATCTTCCATCGTACACATTCTTCACCCTCACTTCTCCCTCACCTTTACTCACTTCTCTCCCTCAGTAGTTCTCTCTTGTCTTCCCTCTCGTCTTATCGCTCTTGCTATCGTGATTTTTATTGATAAATCTGTATATTCTTCTCTCGCTATTCTTCACTTTTCTATGTGTACTCAGGCAGCGTCCTCACACATGCTCGCTTTTTTGTGTAATAGAAATCCAATATATCTTCTTAACCACACAATTTACTTCTTGGGAGTTACCGTTTTCTTGGCATCATTCTCCTTCCTTGTGTCTTCCCCCTTTTTTTTTCCACGTGTCCTCTTCCTCTCGCCTCTCTCTTTCTTCCCAGGCTCCTCCTCCTCCTACCCTTTCCAATCTCTTTCCCTGTGTGCGTCGGCTGCTGGTATATCAGGCGCTCTCTCATGGCTCCCTGGCGCCCCCTCCCGTCTTGTAAACACACACACACACTGGGCCAGCCACCACCACCACCAGTGGCAGCACCACCACCACCACGCACCCCGGGACCACTAGTAACTGTCGGGACACCTCCAGCACCACCACCCACTTACGTCCTCCTCCACCAGCGCTACTCAGCCAGGTCCTGCTCCACCACTGACTGCCTCCACCGCCGTCGCGGGTGTATCAGTGAGGTTGAGACGCACGGACCTCTCACTTCCTCTCCCACAAGTACTGGAGAAGCCGCTCCTTGGCAGCAGTGGTGCATAGTGCGTGTTTACCTTGTACCGTCGGCGTTGTGTGCGTGTGTGTGTACGTATGTGTATGCGTGTAAGCACGCAGGGAGGGCTGGTGTGTAACCCCAGCGCGTGAGAGAACGGAAGGTGGCACTGGGTCGCGCTCACAATGAACAATCAAGGCTTTTCAGTGACTCGCTGTTGCTCACGCTGAAGCAGCAGTGTCAAGCAAGGCCAAGTGTTTATGACCTGTTGGATACCTGTTCGCTCAGGTAATGTTACGCTCTATCATTGATAATATCACGCTAGAGCTACTCTGGCTCTGTTAAATCTGACACCGATTTTCATAATTAAGTTTGAAAGAGTCATGCGCTCACAAGTGAAGTTGGAAAATATTTTAGAAATGAACTAAAAATGTCTATCAGTCTGGCTGAACCACTGGGCGAAAGTACCCCCAAAAGATGTCAATGCCACCAGAGAAAATGGGAGACCGTCCTGAAGCTGATTCAGCGAAAGAAAACGGAACAGAAGATGCTAACGTACTGGGTAGAGAAGTGGACGGAGGTGAGGAGAGGGGTAGGTCAACTACGGGGGGTGAAAACATGGAGGGGGTTGAAGTTCTCTCCTATGATGACTCCGTTGACACTGACCCCCACACGGCTCCGTGCACCGCTGGCTTCAAGAAGATATACATCGGGAAGATCGTCAACCCAAAGCAGGTATGGGCTAATTAACAAATCCTGGGAGCTATTACAGGTGTATTGCCTCTGATTGTTATTATTCACACCAGGTATAGACGTTGAATACTAAGCTTAGCAGCGACTCTGGGAACTCTTGAAGGTTCTCACAGTCGGAGTCAGCCACTACCTCAAATAGTTCAGGAAATGCTTTCGTAAATATTAAGCAGCAGAGATAGCATGAAGTAAACGAGAATTTGTGTTGAAATAGAAATCGTGTGTAGTAAGTGAAGATAAACGTAGGTTGTAAGTTAGCGCAATGGGTTGACACCTTATTAGCAAGCAGGACACGGTGAGCAGAGCCTGTGTGAGCAACGATCAGGTGTAGCCTATAAGTTGACCAATTACAACATCTGCCGTAAATATCGATCGCCTGGGTGCACTGTGGTAAGTTTCAAGATTATCTTTCGAGTCTCCAATTTGTAAAGATATTGATGTCTGTATTTTAAAACAGTCGGGGATACAGTTGATATCGCCAGTGGTTGGTCAACTATTTGTTCTGTGAGGTACTTTCATCACAATGTGTTCTGCCCTGTAGACTTGCCTGCTACCTTAGGGCAAGCCCTAAAAATTTTGAGTCTTCAGAGTGTATGGTAAAATTTTATTGTGATATGGTTCTCAAATTCGTGAAAGAAATATTCATATGTGATTGTGAGCCTCATACTTCTGTTTATCCGGAGTTTACCTGCAGACGGTTCCAGGGGTCAACGCCCCCTGTCCCAGACCTGGCCGCCTTGCGGATGATCCGATCATCCAGGCAGTTGGTAATGGTCGCAATCAGTCCGATGTGTGCACGACAACCCGGCTCATCAGGAACTGACTTGAACTTATCAAGCTCCGTCTTGAAGACAGACAGGGATCTGTTGGTAATACCCCTTATGGAGAAAGGAAGAGTGTTGAGTCTTGATGCTCCCTGAAGTGTGGTGAGGGTAACAGTGGTTCTTCAGTTGTTAACACCTTGATGAATCGGTAGGCTTTCTTGCCTGCACCTTGATCAATCAGCAGGCTTTCTTGCCTGCACGTTGACCAGTAGCATCATAGCTGTGTCCGTAAACACACTCGTGACAAAAGCTTAGAGTCTGTATAGACCAGAAACGCCGCTGCTGCTCCTCGTCGTTTCCGGTGAAAATTGGAGGGCTCTTGATCAAAGGGTTACGAGCTGCCTTCCCCTTTATCCCTGATCAGACCTGATTTCTCCTCATCCCTCCCTTCTCAGGTGGTGTGTGGCGCCAAGTCTGCCTCGTATAACCGGGTTACGTGAGGTTGTGTTGCTTGCCATACTCTCCTAGGCGCTGTATGACCATTGCGGGTTTACCGCTCCCTCTTGAGTACAACAGTACTAACGTTTTGATTGTGTTCGTCATTGTAATATCCACTGGAGACGTCGTTATCCACCTGTAAAGCAGTTATCCACCTGTAACACTTATCCTCCTGTAAAACTGCTATCCACCTGTAACACCGATAAAAAAAAAATGTCGCTGCTTATTTTTTGGCCAATAACGACAGTTGAACTTTCTGCTAGTAATAGAGAAGCCACAGGTTCGATCCCCGGGCTAGTCGAGACTTATTGTACAAGGTATGTGTTGCCCTGTTCACCCATCAGTAAATAGCTATATTGTTCACCCAGCAGTAAATAGCTATATTGTTCACCCAGCAGTAAATAGCTATATTGTTCACCCATCAGTAAATAGCTATATTGTTCACCCATCAGTAAATAGCTATATTGTTCACCCAGCAGTAAATAGCTATATTGTTCACCCAGCAGTAAATAGGTATATTGTTCACCCAGCAGTAAATAGCTATATTGTTCACCCATCAGTAAATAGCTATATTGTTCACCCAGCAGTAAATAGCTATATTGTTCACCCAGCAGTAAATAGGTATATTGTTCACCCAGCAGTAAATAGGTATATTGTTCACCCAGCAGTAAATAGCTATATTGTTCACCCAGCAGTAAATAGGTATATTGTTCACCCAGCAGTAAATAGGTATATTGTTCACCCAGCAGTAAATAGGTATATTGTTCGCCCAGCAGTAAATAAGTATCCTGGTTATGGTCGATTATTTGGCTTCGTCACCAGGGCAAGGGAACTTAATCTGAGATATTAGAGCTACCCCTCTTCCTCGGATCAAACCTAGTTACTTCCCATGGCCCGAGTCGCTGTACGGTCCATACATGCTTAACCTTCCACATTAATAATATTAATACGTTTATTGCTTCTGTCGACTAGTAAAGCCACTGACCGTCGACCTTCCATAATAGTCGACCAGTAGCAGGTAGATATGACTATTCTTTTGCCTTGTAATTTTGCATCATTGGTGCGTCTTGTATTTAATAATTTTGCGTCACTACTGCGTCTTGTACTTAATAATTCTGCGTCACTGGTGCGTCTTGTACATTTTAACTGCGTAATCGGATGTTTGCTTAATATGTCTGGTATCTTATTTCCTTTAATAAGATACCTTGACAAATCATATAGGTTATAATAATGTATATCTCTATGTTCCTCATTAAGTGGACAATTAAACACGAAGTGCTCAAGAAAGTGACTATTAAGCTGGTCACATACTTTGTATTTAGTTTGATCATCGTCTGTACGTCTGGCAAACTGCCAAAAGTACTTGTAACGAAGCCTAAGCCTGGCTACTACAACACCAGTCAGTCTGTCCACATGGCAAGTTGCTACGTAAATATGATTATCTACGTTCATGTTATCACAGTGAGTGACAAATCTACTCGGGCTTCTAACTGTACAGTATTCTTGTGACGTTCACTTTCATTACTTACTTGTAATAGTATCTCTAATGCTTGTCACAGACATTCCAAGGTTATGTGTAGACTTTGTCATGTTCTCAGCTCTGTAATGTTGTAGTAATTCAATGTGTGATGGAAACCATAAGAATTAAACATTAATGCACTTTTATGTAATTTTGGAGTATTTGTACTTTGCTTCTCCAATGAACATGCGAGTCAAGTGCCTTCGCTGATGACATGGAATCAGCAGTGATCAAGGAGTCAGGTTTATTGTCATAAGATAAGTTAGGTAAAAGGACACAAGTGCAACCAATGTGACATTTTATTGTGGCAACGTTTTGCTCTCCAGGAGCTTTATCAAGCCTTTCATACACACGGCTTGATAAAGCTCTTGGAGAGCGAAACGTTGCCACAGTAAAATGCCACATTAGTTGCACTTGCGTCCTTTTACCTCACATATTGTCGGTAATTCTACCAACATTAATACAGTCATAAGATAACTCTAGTGCCATTAGGATAGCAAATAATTCAGTTTGTAATGCAGAAGCTCGGTTGTTAATTCTTATGCCTAGCCTAACATAGGTGTTGCAATTCATATCTAGGGAGGCGGCAGTGAGAGCAGATGCAGCCCTGCCAGAAGACTCCTGTTTATATCCAGCTGTGTATATATTCTGTGATATCTTCTTACTAAGAGTTAAGCGAGACTTTTAATCTTACGTAATTGTTGTTGCAGTTGATTTAAGAAACTGATAACTAGTGATAAGCTTATGAAGGATGAAATACTCTTATTGTGGAACTGATTCCGTAGCTGGGTCATGAGTCTGTACTTCCGTCTGGGTTTTCGAAGGGTCGATCCTCTTTCGTTACACTCTTGTGGTGGTGCGTCAACAGAGTTTCCCATTCCAAGCAAAAACTCTGCCAGAGAATGTAAATAAAAAGACTTCAAGGAAGAAGTGTGAGATTTCTCATTGAGGCTGTTTCAGTATTCTACTTCTCCTACCACCCTGTCTTATACACACACACACACACACACACACACACACACACACACACACACACACACACACACACACACACACACGAGCGTCTCCCAGGTCTGAAGTTTTTAATATTTAAGTGTTGACAAACTCGCCTGTGTATTTGTTATATAGCTCTCAAACTTTTAGTATTTGTGTGTTTTTGCAATAACCGCCTTGTACCATTAGTGCATCCTGTAAACATGTATACCTTTTTTGCATAATATATATATATATATTATATATATATATATATATATATATATATATATATATATATATATATATATATATATATATATATATATATTATTATTGTAACCACGAACAAATGGTATTTAATCAATAACAAACTGCGACTAGCCGGGGGATCGAACCCGTGTTATTTTAGCCCGCCTTGTGTAAAGAGAGCGAAAATTCACGACGCTCTAAACCACTGGACCACACAATCTTACAAACAACATGAGCCTAGCGAACTAGGCTTGCTTCATGTTGCGAGAACGTACCATGGTGTGATTGCGTCGTGAATTTTCGCTCTCTCTTTCCACTGGGCAGGCTAAAACAACGCGGGTTCGATCCCCCGGCTAGCCGAAGCTTATATATATATGTAATATGCGAACATACGCAACAGCGTCATCTGTGTATCGGATAGTCTTTACGTTTATTTAGTCACTATTATTTTTATTACACAATATTTACTGTTCTATAACTGGTGGTGCATATAAATGTTGACCTCAACGTTTATATCTTTGTATGATAATAAGGCACACAAGCTTAGGTTGTATACGCTTTACCTGCCTTTACACTGCTAGTCTGTCATTGGCTCATACACCTCAGTAATACACGATAGTTCTTGTTCTAGATAGAAGCAAATAGTTCTCAGTAGATTCCCCTCGATGTGGACTTACAAGTCCTCTCCTATCTGTCTTTACCATGTACTCGCAAGTACATGGGAGTAGATGGGAAAGATGTGCTCTCGTGTACTCCCATGTAAATGAGTGGACATGTAGTCTACACTGCAATGGAGTTGTAGTCTTGGCTGTGGGTTATTAGTAAGAGGTGCCGTGAATCGAGCCCTTGACAGTGCTGTTACTGCTGGAAGCACCGCGTACCACCAGTGGTTCAAGCCCGGCGGTCTGTAATTCCTAGAAGCACCACCAGCGGTTCAAGCCCGGCGGTGTTCTAACCGCTGGAAGCTCCGCTCACCACCACCATCAGCTCATGCTCTCAAGCACCGCATACCTCCAGGTAGACTCCAGTTGGATATCAGCAACAGTCGGAGCTCTCGGCGGCGTTCTAACCGCTAGAAACCTCGCTCCCCGCCAGCAGTTCGAGGGCCGGCGGAGCCGGAGGAGCCAGAGAGGATCGCCGCGAGCAACACTACCCCATCAGGCTCCGCAATGACCATGTTGATTCTTCACACACAGAGATTATGCTGAGTCGATGTTGACCCTGACTCAACTGCCAAACAAGTGCAACTCCTGTTTACAGACAAAGCAAGAAGGTATTTCCGCTGTCATTGAAGGAAATCTCCCTCGCGTTTTGATGGACTTTCTCCCATTGTCTCTTCTCTGTTGGTATACCGGACATTACGGCGGCGTTTGCATATATTATCGATGGTGAAGATAACTTTCGTGATCATTACGGTCATGGGAAATACACACGAATAGACGAACACGAGGAACTGTCTATCAGTGTTGCAATGACTTGCTGGCTGGCTCGCTTCTACATAGAGAGAGAGAGAGAGAGAGAGATAGAGATAGAGAAGACATTCAAATGAGTTGTGGTGGGCAACCGCTTTTAACCTGTAAATGAAGATAAGAACTCTTAACCTAACCCTGTAAAAACTCATGTTGAGAGAGAGAGAGAACTAACACAAAGGTATGAACATAGGAATTCCACGAGAAAGCGAAAAGTTAGAAATGCTGTCGAAATGCCATGTTTTGCCCGTGTGTGGTGGCGCGACCTCCCGGGTGCCGTGTTTACTCAAAGTTCAGTAATTACTGATGTATTAACTTTCTTCCCAGCATCACCAAACAAAACGAGCACAGGTGGGAGATGAGTCTCAGCATCACTAGAGACGTACACAGGTTGGATATGAGTTTCGGCATCACTAAGTCATACACAGATGGGAGATGAGTCTCAGCATCACTAGAGACGTACACAGGTGGGAGATAAGTCTCAACATCACTAGAAACCTACACAGGTGGGAGATAAGTCACAGCATCATCACTCTCCGTGGTGACTCATGAACGGTCAAGAGAGACACCAGCCTCTTACTCCGTCATCTCCACCTCTACACTGTGTTTACCACTGCTCTTGTACCTCACGTTTTTGTGGGACGGGTTGGGAGCTGGTACACACACACACACACACACCACACACACACACACACACACACACACACCACACCACCACACACCACACACACCACACACACCACACACACCACACACACCACACACAACCAACACACACACACACACACCACGCACGCACACATACATACACATACATACACACACATACATACACACACGCACGCATCACACACACACACGCAACACACGCAACACACACAACACAACACACACACACACACACACACACACACACACACACACACACACACACACACACAACACATGCAACGGGCCTAGTGTCTAATCGACATGTGCCTAGTACAAAAGGGTAACTAACTAACACTATTTCTTCAGCCACAGAGTTGTTACGAAGTGGAATAGTCTGGCAAGCGATGTAGTGGAGGCAGGAACCATACGTAGTTTTAAGACGAGGTATGATAAAGCTCATGGAGCAGGGTGAGGGAGGACCCAGTAGCGGTCAGTGAAGAGGGGGCGGGGCCGGAGCTGATCTCGACATTAGTGCACACCCACAATAGGTGAGCAAGCACACACACAGCACACACACACACACACACACATACACACAACACACACAACCCAACATCACACACCACATGCACGGCGCGCAGCAATGTGGCCAGATAAGGGAAGGCGAAGGAATTGAAGTACAAAAAGCATGAAAATCAAGTCTGACCCGAAGCTGATGTATAGCCAATAAGAGATAAAAGAACAGTGAAGGACCAGGTAATCAGAGGGAGGAAGGAATGTGAAGTTCGATGAAACGACTAAGAGGTATGTGAGGAGCTACATGAGATTTAAGACTCATTTACAGTGGAGGACAGGAAGGAGTCCAGGAATTCAGAATAGGGGGCTTTCACCAACAAGTGCTGGATGAAATACAAAACCGAGGAAGATTGAGAAGCTGCTATGCTGACTTGGATGACCTCAAAGGCGTGGGACCCAATTTCTGAGGTCCTTAGAGAGAGAGCAGAGAGCTGTGTGCAATAACAAAACTTGCAACCATCCATTGAAACTGGACAACTATACACTGAGTAAGGAAGATGGCAAGGTAAGTCCAATTTTTAAGAAAGACACGAAGGTACAAATAAACAGAAGGACCTTGTCTACTGAGAGTAGTCTGACAAAGTTCAAGAGTATCATGCAAGAGTGGAGGTAAAGCACCTAGAAAGAGACAAGCTTATAAACGACAACCAGCACGGTTTCTGGGAAGGAAAGTCCTATGTCACAAACCTACTTGAGTTTTCTGACAAGGTAACAGAAGTAAGACACGAGAGAGAGGGGTGGATAGACTGCATTTTCTTGGACTGCAAGAAGGCCTTCGACACAGTTCCTCACAAGAGGTTAATGCAAAAGCTGGAGGATCAGGCATATATAACAGGAAAGGCACTGTAATGGATCAGAGAATATCTGACAAGGAGACAACGAGTCATGGTACGTGACGAGGTGTCAGAGTGGGCGCCTGTGACGAGCGGGGTTCCACAGGGATCAGTCCTAGGACCTGTGCTGTTTTTGGTGTGTGTAAATGACATGACCACAGACGGAGTACAGTCTAGGGGGGCAGAGACTACAAACCTCACTCAAGGAAAAGGATCTTGGGGTGAGTATAACATCGGGCACATCTCCAGAGGCGCACATCAACCAAATAACTGCTGCAGAATATGGACGCCTAGCAAACCCAAGAATAACATTCCGATATATCAATAAGGAATCGTTCAGGACCCTGTACACCGTGTATGTCAGGCCTGTATTGGAGTATGCAGCACCAGTTTGGAACCCACACCTAGCCAAGCATGTAAGGAAATTAGAGAAAGTGCAAAGGTTTGCAACTAGACTAGTCCCGGAGCTTAGGGGCATGTCCTATGAGGAAAGGTTAAGGGAAATCGACCTGACGACACTGGAGGACAGGAGAGAGAGGGGAAATATGATAACGACATACAAAATACTGAGAGGAATTGGCATGGTGGACAGAGACAGGATGTTCCAGAGATGGGACACAGCAACAAGGGGTCACAATTGGAAGTTGAAGACTCAGATGAATTACAGGGATGTTAGGAAGTGTTTCTTCAATCACAGAGTTGTCAGGAAGTGGAATAGTCTGGGAAGTGATGTAGTGGAGGCAGGATCCATACATAGCTTTAGAAGAGGTATGATAAAGCTCATGGAGCAGGAAAAATGACTTAGCGTTGACCAGTGAAGAGGTGGGGCCAGGAGTTGTGACTCGACCCTTGGAGCCACAGCTAGGTGAATACACACACACACACACACACACACACACACACACACACACACATACACACACACACACACACACACACACGCGCGCGCGCACGCACGTTAAAACACCAATAACGAGATGTATTGACTGAAGATATTGGAGACAGTGTGTTACATTAATACAAAAACAGTTACCAAGACGTTGAAGGGATAACTCAGCCTCCTCACCTAACTCTGGTCTCTGAAGTGATAACAAACATACATATACTTCTCAATCGATTGGTTGGGATTCAAAGTCGGTTAGTCAGCAAGTTCAAATTCCGTTCATCCCAACTGAATTATTTATATTCGTTCTTTACGAAATTCTCATCACATGTATATACCTGTTGACGTTGTAGTATGTTGCTTGTGATACACCTGTGACCACTTTCGAGGGTTCTGCTCTCGAAGCCCGGCATGGGGTCAGATTTTCCTTGACCTGCCATCACAACCTGGTTGATACAACATCTGGAAAATGTAGTGGTGCAGTTTCCCCTTAAAAGTTGCTCTTCAGTTCTGGCTATATATCTAATAGGCTGGATAACTGGAAACTTCAAAGCAAGGAATACCAAGCCAGTGATGATACTCTTCAGGTTACTTGTCCTCTCTAAGCCGGAGTACTGTTGTACTTTAAGCTGGAGTACTGCTGTACTCTTAACAACTTCCTTCAGTTTGTATAAATGGTTTAGAAAACCAACAAGTTGATAAATGAGTCGATGTGCTCACTCCATTATTCTTGATCAAAGTACTGCATGTGCTCGGAGAAGAGGCTTATATACTGCAGAGAGGCGAGGTGAAGCAGTGGTAGGCGGCGTCACCAGTGCAAAAACCCACTAGTGGAAGTAGGTTGTGCCTGTAATGCATAGGTTCAGTTTGAATTACCTACACAACTTTTGTTTTTCTTTCTTTTTGGTTCGATATTGTTTTAATCTGTTTGAACGTTTGACTTATTTTTTAGTTGAATGTTTTATTGGAAAAAGTTTTACTACTTTTTATTATTGAAGTTGTGAGCCAGTAGGCCTCCTACAAGGTAGATCGAGGTATCACCTTACTGGTGAGTTGTCACGCCGAATATGTAAAACTGGTCAATTAGCAAGAACTCATTTAAAATTAAGTCCTTTCTAAAATTTTCTCTAATACGTATAAAGATATATTTTTTTTCATTAATGTTGATGTAAAAATTTATAATTTTGCACCAAAAGGAACTTAGAAAACTTACCTAACCTTACTATAACAAGAGCAGTTTATTTTAGCCTAACCAAACTAAATATATTTTAGATTTGTTTACAATAATTTAATACTAAACAAACACAGTGAAATATATTTTTTTTCGTTAGGTTCAGAATGATTTTGGCGAAATTATTGCATACACAAATTTTCACTTGTCCTATATGGCAAGATGAGCGTTGCTATTTAAGCCAAGATCGCAAGTTCTGCCTATTCGGCACGACATATATACATACATGCACGTGTGCGTGTGTGCACGTTATAGGATGAGCACTCTTTGTACACACACACATGTAAGGAAGTAATTGCTGACGGTACCAAATATACTTACAGTATATTAGCGGGAAGGAGTGAGTTGAGGGGAAGAGTGAAGGGGTGGTTTGTTGGGGAGGGTTAGGGTGAGGGGACGGGTGGAGGGGAGGTTTGTTGGGGAGGGTTAGGGTGAGGGGACGGTGGACGAGGAGGGAGGAGCGTGTCATCCTGCATCACATAATTCAGACTTACCTTAAAACTCTTCACACAAGTGGCTTGATAGGTACGAGGGTGATAGGTATTTATACCTGCTGGCAGAGGTTACCTGGTGTGTGTGTGTGTGTACTCAATTGTACTCGCCTAATTATGGTTGCAGGGGTCGATTCACAGCTCCTGGCCCCGTCTCTTCATTGGTCGCTACTAGGTCCACTCTCTCCTTGTTCCATGAGCTTTATCATTCCTCTTCTTAAAGCTGTGTATGGATCCTACCTCCACTACATTACTCTCCAGACTGTTCCACTTACTGACAACTCTATGACTGAAGAAATACTTCCTAACATCCTTGTGACTCATCTGAGTCTTCAGCTTCCAATTGTGACCCCTTGTTGCTGTGTCCCATCTCTCAAACATCCTGTTCCTACCCACCCTGTCAATTTATCTCAGTATTTTGTATGCAGTTATCATGTCTTCCCTGCCCTTCCTATCCTCCAGTATCATCAGGTCGATTTCGCTTAACCTTTCTTCGTAGGACATTACCCTTAGCTCCGGGACTAGTCTTGTTGCAAACCTTTGCACTTTCTCTAATTTCTTAACGTGCTTGACCAGGTGTGAGTTCTAAAATGGTGCTGCATAGTCCAATATGGGCCTGACGTACACGGTCCATAGAGTCTTGAACGATTCCTTACTGATGTGTCGGATCGCTGTTCATAGGTTTGCTAGGCGCCCATGTGCTCCAGCAGTTATTTGGTTGATGTGCGCCTCAGGTTTGCAGTCTTTGACCCCTGAGCCTGTACTCCGTCTGCGGTCTTCTTTGCCCTTCCACAAGTTTTATGACTTTGCATTTGGTGTGGTGTGTATGTGTGTAATCAACTAATTGTGGTTGCGGGGTTCGAGTCATAGCTCCTGGCCCCGCTTCTTCACTGGCCGTTACTAGGTCCACTCTCTCCCTGCTCCACGAGCCTTATCATACCTGTGTGTGTGTGTGTGTGTGTACTCACCTAATTGTACTCACCTAATTGTGGTTGCAGGGGTCGAGACTCAGCTCCTGGCCCCGCCTCTTCACTGATCGCTACTGGATCCTCTCTCTCTCTGCTTCCTGAGCTTTGTCATACCTCTTCTTAAAACTATGTATGGTTCCTGCCTCCACTACTTCACTTGCTAGGCTATTCCACTTGCTGACAACTCTATGACTGAAGAAATACTTCCTAACGTCCCTGTGACTCGTCTGAGTCTTCAGCTTCCAGTTGTGACCCCTTGTCCCTGTGTCCCCTCTGTGTGTGTGTGTGTGTGTGCGCGCGCGCGTGTGTGCGTGTCTGTGTCTGTATATCTGTCCTTCTCTGTGTATGTCATCACTATGGCTCACTTTCTATCCACATGATCTACATATTTGATCTGTCATGTTACCCTTAATCACCGTCTCTAACATCGTAATTCTCACGAATTACGCATTCTGCTCGCCTGACGTTTACGCTAGAGCGTCCTGACTAATCGCTCAGAGATGCGTGCACAACCTTACCGTGACTCGATCTTAAGGTGTATAAATATCATCTGTAGCGTAAATACCTTTGCTCGCCTCTCTCTTCACCTGACACATTTATCATATTCTGAAGCAATTAGAGAGAGATTTAAAGCAGTGAGTGCACGTGGTAGGTAGTGAAGAAGTTGTGTGTGTGCACTCACCGAATTATGATTGCAGGGGTCGATTCATAGTTCCTGGCCCCGCCCCTTCACTGGTCGCTACAAGGTCTCATTCTCCATGCTCCGTGAGCTTTATCATACCTCTTTCTGAAGCTATGTTTGTGTGTGTACTCGCCTAATTGTGGTTGCAGGGGTCGAGACTCAGCTCCTGGCCTCTGTGTGTGTGTGTATGTGTGTGATGAGGCCGGTGGGTGAAGGAGAGCAGCTGGTACACAGTTGAGAGAGAGAGAGAGAGAGAGAGAGGTGGTGTACAGCAGCTGGTGTAAAGGTGGGAGAGGTAGAACAGCTATGGCTAAGATGAAACAGAGAGCAGGTGGTTCACAGGTGGAAAAGAGTAGATGTTCCACAGGTGGGAGAGAGCATGGAGGAAACATGTGGGAGAGAGAACATGGAGAGCACAGGTGGGAGAGAGAGCATTGAGGAGACAGGTGGTAAGGAAAATGGAGGACACGGGTGGGATGGAGAGAGCATATAGGACACAGGTGGGAGGGTAAGAGCATGTAGGACACAGGTGGGAGGGAGAGAGCATGTAGGAGACAGGTGGGAGAGAGAGAGAGCATGTAGGACACTGGTGGGAGAGAGAGAGCATGTAGGACACAGGTGGGAGGGAGAGAACATGTAGGACACAGGTGGGATGGAGAGAGCATGTAGGACACAGGTGGGAGGGTAAGAGCATGTAGGACACAGGTAGGATGGAGAGAGCATGTAGGACACAGGTGGGAGGGTAAGAACATGTAGGACACAGGTGGGAGAGAGAGAGAGAGCATGTAGGACACTGGTGGGAGAGAGCATGTAGGACACTGGTGGGAGAGAGAGCATGTAGGACACTGGTGGGAGAGAGAGAGCATGTAGGACACTGGTGGGACGGAGGGAGCATGTAGGACACCGGTGGGAGAGAGAGAGAGAGAGAGAGACATGTAGGACACTGGTGGGAGAGAGAGAGCATGTAGGACACGGTGGGAGGGAGAGAGCATGTAGGACACTGGTGGGAGAGAGAGAGCATGTAGGACACTGGTGGGAGAGAGAGAGCATGTAGGACACTGGTGGGAGAGAGAGCATGTAGGACACTGATGGGAGAGAGAGAGCATGTAGGACACAGGTGGGATGGAGAGAGCATGTAGGACACAGGTGGGATGGAGAGAGCATGTAGGACACAGGTGGGATGGAGAGAGCATGTAGGACACAGGTGGGAGGGTAAGAGCATGTAGGACACAGGTGGGAGGGTAAGAGCATGTAGGACACAGGTGGGATGGAGAGAGCATGTAGGACACAGGTGGGAGGGTAAGAGCATGTAGGACACAGGTGGGATGGAGAGAGCATGTAGGACACAGTGGGAGGGTAAGAGCATGTAGGACACAGGTGGGAGAGAGAAAGCATGTAGGACACAGGTGAGAGGGAGAGAGCATGTAGGACACAGGTGGGAGAGAGAGAGAGAGCATGTAGGGCACTGGTGGGAGAGAGAGAGCATGTAGGACACTGGTGGGAGGGAGAGAGCATGTAGGACACTGGTGGAAGAGAGAGCATGGAGGACACAGGTGGGAGAGAGAGAGCATTTAGGACACTGGTGGGAGAGAGAGAGAGAGAGAGAGTCATGTAGGACACTGGTGGGAGAGAGAGAGCATGTAGGACACAGGTGGGAGGGAGAGAGCATGTAGGACACAGGTGAGAGAGAGAGAGCATGTAGGACACAGTGGGGAGGAGAGAGCATGTAGGACACTGGTGGGAGGGAGAGAGCATGTAGGACACTGATGGGAGAGAGAGAGCATGTAGAACACTGGTGGGAGGGAGAGAGCATGTAGGACACTGGTGGGAGAGAGCATGGAGGACACAGGTGGGAGAGAGCATGGAGGACACAGGTGGGAGAGAGAGCATGGAGGACACAGGTGGGAGAGAGAGCATGGAGGACACTGGTGGGAGGGAGAGAGCATGTAGGACACAGGTGGGAGAGAGAGAACATGTAGGACACTGATGGGAGAGAGAGCATGGAGGACACAGGAGGGAGGGAGAGAGCATGGAGGACACAGGTGGGAGAGAGCATGGAGGACACAGGTGGCAGGGAGAGAGCATCCAGGACACAGTGGGGGAGAGGAGAGAAGCATCCAGAACACAGGTGGGAGGGAGAGAGCATGGATGACACAGGTGGGAGAGAGCATCCAGGACACAGGTGGGAGGGAGAGAGCGTCCAGGACACAGGTGGGAGGGAGAGAGCGTCCAGGACACAGGTGGGAGGGAGAGAGCATGGAGGACACAGGTGGGAGAGAGCATGGAGGACACAGGTGGGAGGGAGAGAGCATCCAGGACACAGGTGGGAGGGAGAGAGCATGGATGACACAGGTGGGAGAGAGCATGGAGGACACAGGTGGGAGGGAGAGAGCGTCCAGGACACAGGTGGGAGGGAGAGAGCACGGAGGACACAGGTGGGAGAGAGCATGGAGGACACAGGTGGGAGGGAGAGAGCATCCAGGACACAGGTGGGACGGAGAGAGCATGGAGGACACAGGTGGGAGAGAGCATGGAGGACACAGGTGGGAGGGAGAGAGCATCCAGGACACAGGTGGGAGGGAGAGAGCATGGATGACACAGGTGGGAGAGAGCAGGACTGGAGGACACAGGTGGGAGGGAGAGAGCGTCCAGGACACAGGTGGGAGGGAGAGAGCATGGAGGGCACAGGTGGGAGAGAGCATGGAGGACACAAGTGGGAGGGAGAGAGCATGGTGGACACAGTGGGAGGGAGAGAGCATGGTGGACACAGGTGGGAGGGAGAGAGCATGGTGGACACAGGTGGGAGGGAGAGAGCATCCAGGACACAGATGGGAGGGAGAGAGCATCCAGGACACAGGTAGGAGAGAGCATGGAGGACAGGTGGGAGGAGAGGCATCTAGGACACAGGTGGAGGGAGAGCATCCAGGACACAGGTGGGAGAGAGCATGGAGGACACAGGTGGGAGAGAGCATCCAGGACACAGGTGGGAGAGAGCATGGAGGACACAGGTGGGAGGGAGAGAGCATCCAGGACACAGGTGGGAGGGAGAGAGCATCCAGGACACAGGTGGGAGAGAGCATGGAGGACACAGGTGGGAGGGAGAGAGCATCCAGGACACAGGTGGGAGGGAGAGAGCATGGAGGACACAGGTGGGAGAGAGCATCCAGGACACAGGTGGGAGGGAGAGAGCATCCTGGACACAGGTGGGAGGGAGAGAGCATGGAGGACACAGGTGGGAGAGAGCATGAGGACACAGGTGGGAGGGAGAGAGCATCCAAGACACAGATGGGAGGCAGAGAGCATGGATGACACAGGTGGGAGAGAGCATGGAGGACACAGGTGGGAGGGAGAGAGCATCCAGGACACAGGTGGGAGGGAGAGAGCACGGAGGACACAGGTGGAGAGAGCATGGAGGACACAGGTGGGAGGGAGAGAGCATCCAGGACACAGGTGGGAGGGAGAGAGCACGGAGGACACAGGTGGGAGAGAGCATGGAGGACACAGGTGGGAAGGAGAGAGCATGGATGACACAGGTGGGAGAGAGCATGGAGGACACAGGTGGAGGGAGAGAGCGTCCAGGACACAGGTGGAGGGAGAGAGCACGGAGGACACAGGTGGGAGAGAGCATGGAGGACACAGGTGGGAGGGAGAGAGCATGAGGTCACAGGTGGGAGGGAGAGAGCACGGAGGACACAGGTGGAGAGAGCATGGAGGACACAGGTGGGAGGGAGGTGCTAGACACAGCTATTATTGTTATACAGGTAGTGTTTTCAGCTGTTAGTGACGTGTGTAGCTTTATGCTGTTGTTGTTGTTCTTGTTGTTGTTGGTTGTGGTGTTGGTAGTAGTGCTGGTGGTTGTGTTGGTGGTGGTGGTAGTGCTGGTGTTGTTGGTAGTATGTTGGTGGTGTTATTGTTGTGGGTGTTAGTGGGGTGCTGGTGTTGTTGTGGGTGTTGGTGGTGGTGGTAGTGCTGGTGTTGTTAGTGGTGGTGGTAGTGTTGGGTGTTGTTAGTAGTAGTGCTGATATTGTTGTTGTTGGTGGTAATGTTGGTGTTGGTGGTGGTAGTGCTGGTGGTGTGTTGGTGGTTGTAGTGCTGGTGTTGTTGGTCGTGGTGGTGGTGGCGGCGATTCTGGTGGTCGTCGTAGTTATGGTGATTGCCGTGGTGGTGATGTGGTAGTGTTTGTGAGGCGAGATTCGGAACATAGTGAGGTTGTGTGGGTGAAGGTGTCACGTTCACTGAGTCGGGTGTGTGGGTGAAGGTGTCACCTTCACCGGTCGGGTGTGTGGGTGAAGGTGTCACTTCACCGAGTCGGGTGTGTGGGTGAAGGTGTCACTTCACCGAGTCGGGTGTGTGGGTGAAGGTGTCACCTTCACTGAGTCGGGTGTGTGGGTGAAGGTGTCACCTTCACTGAGTCGGGTGTGTGGGTGAAGGTGTCACCTTCACCGAGTCGGGTGTGTGGGTGAAGGTGTCACCTTCACCGAGTCGGGTGTGTGGGTGAAGGTGTCACCTTCACCGAGTCGGGTGTGTGGGTGAAGGTGTCACCTTCACCGAGTCGGGTGTGTGGGTGAAGGTGTCACCTTCACCGAGTCGGGTGTGTGGGTGAAGGTGTCACCTTCACCGAGTCGGGTGTGTGGGTGAAGGTGTCACCTTCACTGAGTCGGGTGTGTGGGTGAAGGTGTCACCTTCACTGAGTCTGGTGTGTGGGTGAAGGTGTCACCTTCACTGAGTCGGGTGTGTGGGTGAAGGTGTCACCTTCACTAAGTCGGATGTGTGGGTGAAGGTGTCACCTTCACTGAGTCGGGTGTGTAGGTGAAGGTGTCACCTTCACCGAGTCGGGTGTGTGGGTGAAGGTGTCACCTTCACCGAGTCGGGTGTGTGGGTGAAGGTGTCACCTTCACCGAGTCGGGTGTGTGGGTGAAGGTGTCACCTTCGCTGAGTCGGGTGTGTGGGTGAAGGTGTCACCTTCACTGAGTCGGGTGTGTGGGTGAAGGTGTCACCTTCACTGAGTCGGGTGTGTGGTGAAGGTGTCACCTTCCACTGAGTCGGGTGTGTGGGTGAAGGTGTCACCTTCACCGAGTCGGTGTGTGGGTGAAGGTGTCACCTTCACCGAGTCGGGTGTGTGGTTGAAGGTGTCACCTTCACCGAGTCGGGTGAGTGTGGGGTGAAGTGTCACCTTCACCGAGTCGGGTGTGTGGGGTGAAGGTGTCACCTTCACCGAGTCGGGTGTGTGGGTGAAGGTGTCACCTTCACCGAGTCGGGTGTGTGGGTGAAGGTGTCACCTTCACCGAGTCGGGTGTGTGGGTGAAGGGTGTCACCTTCACCGAGTCGGTGTGTGGGTGAAGGTGTCACCTTCACCGAGTCGGGTGTGTGGGTGAAGGTGTCACCTTCACTGAGTCGGGTGTGTTTGGGAAGTCAAAATGAATTGAAAACCTTAGAATTTCGTAATATATTTAACGTTTTTCTTTTTAAGTTTTAAAAATATCTGAAGAAAATATGATTTTGTCCACTAAAATTAAGATAAATGTTCGTCAGAAAGCATTAATTTAGATTAAAAGTGCCTACAGTGAGCATTGTCCTTTTCCTGCAAGGTACATTTGACATATGGTCTTGCAATATTGAATGCACTCTGATTCTGTTCCATGGTATCTTTTGTTTGAAGGCAGGCAGCTTGTAAGCCTCATCTGCAGGTTCTCTTTAATCTTTTTGTGAGAATTTGTACGTTTGTCCAGTTCATAATGTGTATTTTCCAAGAATAAAACATTAACTCTGTTCAGTTTGTGTGTTTGAGAATTCTAGTGTGCAGGCTCCGTCCTGTTTCCCCGATACACAATTCGAAGCACCCTCCACAGGGGATCTTTTAAGAACCCTCTTTTGTGTTGTTTTGGTAGGTAAATCATGTAATATCCAAAAGCCATTTGACGCAGTATTCTTCAACAGGTTTACAGTCCCTGAGATGGTCAGTCCCTCAGCCTGAGGGACTGACCACCTCAAATACTTTTTCTCCAATGTTGATGGACTGATTACATCTTTATTTCATTTCTACTGCTACCTTTGTATTTGACTGAAGAAGCCTACTGTGTAGGCGACACGTTTCATCAATAAAGATACCCAACTGTTGCACATGTAAAATAAAAGGACACAAGTGCAACTAATGTAATATTTTATTGTGGCAACGTTTCGCTCTCCAGGAGCTTCATCAAGCCGTTACAAACAATACATGGACACAGAGGGTATATATAGGCTTAAAGTGAGGTGTAATGGTAGTGGTAGTAGTGATACAGTATGGTAGAACAATTAACTTGCAGTTAGTTCCTGACTATGGAACAGAACTTCTCCAGGCTGAGGGACTGACAACCTCAAATCTACGACTTCAAGGGTGATGGACTGATTACATCGTCTTCACATCTCTACTGCTCCTGCCTACTTTCTGTACTCGACTGAAGAAGCCTACTGTGTAGGCGAAACGTTTCGGAATAAAGTTGCCTAAATGTTGCCTATGTGTCTTATCTACCAACCTTGCACATGAGTAAAAGGATATAAAATCTATTACTTGGGTAGCATAAAAATAATAGGTTAGACAAATATTTCTATTGGAGTTTGAATTAGAGAAGGCCTGTTTCAGTGTTCATTCTCTGTAATGTGCTTGTGTAGCATTAGCAAGAGAGACTGTGATGGCAGGGTTTACTGCTTTCAGGAGGATTCTTGCTAAGTCTTCAGAGATGGTGAAGCTGCCTTTGTTTTGTTTAATTGTATTAGAAACAGCGATTAGTGATGATTCAAGGCACTTGCGTCTGCGGAAATTAGTTTCTTTGATCACTAATTGGGCGTCCCTGAACTTCATGAGATGATTGGTGGAATTTCGGTGTTGTACGCGCGCGTTGTTCAAGTTAACGTTCCTACATGCATAAATGTGTTCATTGAGGCGGGTGTCGAGGTTTCTTGCTGTTTCACTTGCATAAATCTTGTCGCAGCCTTAATCTTCAACTTGTCGGTATTCTATACAAGTTTCAGCAGCTCTGTTCAGGCTCTTAACAGAGCGAAACGTTGTCCCAACAGAAGCTTTGGTGGCTTACGTGAGATAAACCCAGAATATCTGGCAGCACAGACTCCACCCACCACGAACAGGCAACCGTATTTGCAACTCCATCCAGACTGTCCCATGAACTAGGTTCCCAGAGGTAGGGAACCCCCCACTGGCCATCCTAGGCTGTGATTGGATCTTAAACTTTGAGAATATCACAGGCCGGTAATCTTCTCCCTAAAGGTTAGTTATGGAGTTTATAACGACCTTAGTGCCCCCCAGCATAACTTGTAAATACGAAGTCCAAGAGGAACAAAGCAGGCAGGTGCTGCGGGCCAAGGCCATTTCTCGCAACACCGGAGGAATAATCGTGCACATTTGGACGTTTCCCGGTGCTTGCTCCGCTTGGCGGCGATGCCAGACGTATCGTGGACGTTTTGTTTTAATTAGATGTTTTATAGTAAAAAAAATACATCGTTTTTACATAAGCTAACTCAACCTAACTTTATCTAATTTAACCTGACTTAACCTAATTTAATATAAAGTTAATCATATTTGTAAGCTTACTGAGAGGGTTAAGAAAATAGTTGCTAAGCGAGCTGAGTTAGACTCTATGACGCGTTCAATCCCGCGGGTAGTAGTTGTAAATAGGTCAGAAAATTAACGTTGTAAAATAAGGTTAGGATGTGTGGGGCTGCAGGTAGAGCTGGCTGGGGTATCCATCCTCAGGTGTCACCCAGTCGGGCGGAAAGAAGTTGAGGTAGTCTCAGGAAAGAGTATAAGATATACCTTCCATGAAAGGGGTATATGATATACCTTCCTAATACCTTTTATGAATTTCGAGAGTTTTTCTACTCCGAGAGCCCGGCCTTGAGCAAGGCTCGCCTGGTGCTTGCTTGGTGAACCAGGCTGTTGCTAGCCCGCTGCCCCACATATCCATCACAGCTTGGTTGATCTGGCACCTGGTGAAGATACTTGTCCAGTTTCTTCTTGTGAGGATAAGAATTAGCAGAGGTGCCAGGACAGTGCCTTGGGAAACTGAGCTTTTTACCTTGCTGATGATGGATTTTGCTCTGTTTACTACTACTGTTTGTGTTCTGTTTGTTAGAAACCTGAAAATTCCTCTGTCTACCTTCCCCTTAATACCTGTGACCCTCACTTTGTGTGCTATCACCCCATGATCGCATTTGTCAAACGCCTTTGCAAAATCTATTTGCCACATCTGCGATTTGATTTTCTTTCGTTTTCGTAATTGGTTCAGCAACTGTGACAGGCATGGTCGTCCAGTTCTAAAACCGTATTGGTTTTGGTTAGGAGGTTCTAAGTTTTAGGGGCTTGAACATTCAACAGGCCTATGTGAGTGTTATATCGGAGTGAGTGGAGACGTGTGGTTTTTATGGCTTGACGTTCTGTTGGGGTGTGAGCAAGATAACGTTTATTGATTTGTGTACTGCTCGTCATAGACTGATATCCCAACGGGAGAAGCATTATATTAGTCTCTAAATTTACCACTTCTCGAATGTACCCGATGTTAGGCGGAGACATGTCCAGTGTCTGGACACCTAACATCTTGTAGCATGGTGGCGTCGTGGTCTAGGATGTCGAGAGCTTAGCTTAGCTAGTTTCCCGGAAGGTCGCCTAGACAACTAGAGCTCAAATCCCGGTCAGCCGCAGTACGCTATGTGATATATGTCGTGTCGAATACGTAATACTTGTGATTTTGGTCTAAATAGCAATGCACTTCTTGCAGAATAGGGTAAGCGAAAAATTGTGTATGCAATAATTTGGCAAAAATCATTCTGAAACTAATGAAAAAAATATGATTCATTGTGTTTGTTTATTACTAAATTATTGTAAACCTATATAAAATATATTTAGTTGGATTAGGCTAAATTAAATTGAGCTTGTTATAATAAGGTTAGGTAAGTTTCCTGAAATTCTTTTGGTACAAAATCATTAATTCTTATCTTAACAAAATGAAAAAATATGTCTGTAAATGTATAAGAGAAAATTTTAGAAAGGACCCAATTTTAAATGAGTTCTTGCTAATTGATCAGTTTTACATACATATGCAAAACGACCACAGGGAGAGTAGAGTGATAGCTCTAGGCCTTTCGTGTTGCAATAAACACATCGGGGGCTTCAAAATTTTAGAAAAGAGGGGATTCCAAGCAAGACGTTCCACGGGACCGCTTCATGAAGTTTTTTGCCCCTGTATCGCTTGGGTTTGCGATAATGCAAAAAATTTTTTTAATAAATATAAAATATATATATATATATATTATATATATTAATTATATATTATATCAATAACAACACTGCGCTACCCAAGTATCGAAAAGGGTTTTCTTAAAGGGAGATATCGAGGTTAAGGTAAAACACTTGTTGGAGGGAACTATATTGCAGCTTGAGTGATGAGGAGGGAGCCACCCTTTCCCGTTTTTAGTCGGATGGCCCTGCCCCGATTAGGAGCGGGGCGGGGTATGGCCTAACTTGCACCCCGTGACGTCACACAAAGCCACGGGCCTACAAGGGATCTTGTATCTAAAGCACAGGATATACAAATATGCTATGCATAAAATAAGGGAATACGGGGATCGCAACTATCTGCAGCTCGGTATGTTAGTTTTCGCCCCGCATAATTTACTACTATAGGGAACAGGCGGCGGTTGGGGGGCTTTCTAAAAAACAAATTCATTTATAACTTAAACAAATGGAGGTACAACATGATTTTGACGTAATGGGGTTAACGAATGAGTTTTAACGTAATGCTTACAACATAAAACAAATCATGTACAATAGGAGGGAAATTGATCGATCGATTGATTATGACTCTAGGGATTCTGAGAAAGAATAAATTAATATACAAGGGGAAAATTAACAGAAAAAGCATTGGGCGCACTCAGACTATTACTTCAAATTCTCGAATACGGGAACTAAACACAAAAATTTTCTGACAAACTGATCACAAATAACAAAACAACACTTTTGTAATTAAATTTCACTCGGACATCAATTTATAAGGCTGTTTACACTTAAACCCAATTCTGCGAGGGTAGGTTTACGTTTGCAAAATGGTTATCTCTGGGAGGTCAAATTTCCTCTGCAAGGGCTAACACATGCCTTGACTGAGGCAGCCCCTAAAACGAGTATCTACAAAAGATACAGCTACAATCACTATGATTTGGGGAAATTACTAATTCTTCTGCTAGGAGTACTCAACTCGACTTTTCGATACAGTAATTTTTGGGCTCTTTACAAGTCACTAATGGGTGCGGTGGCTTCCAGAAAAGAATAAGACTTCCGGGCGGAATCAAATCACACCAGAACACAAGGGTCGGTTCTTTCTTACTGGAGGAATGAACAAACGCGGTGGAGTGGAGACTCTCCCCGGTTGAAAAAATTAACCTAAAAAACGCAATATAGCAAGGGAGAACGAATCTCTATCTCAAATGCAAGCACAGGAAAAAGAATGAAAACGGTGAACAATGCGATATTCAATCTGAGTCCACACAGTGACACGGGTTGCTATAAAAAATAATTTACAACGTTAACATGTGAAAGTTACTCGAGAAAATAATCTTACAATGCACTGATTATGTCAGAGGAGGGCCCCTCGAAACACAAGGACAACAACAGACCTCTAGTGAGAACACTACGTAAAAAGGACGTCTTTCTGCAGCAGATGTCACATAAAAAGAGATGGCATTACTAGTTTCAAGAATCTTTTTTTCTGACAAGGCATCCCCTGTGGAGAAAACTACTCGAACAGCTGTCATTGCAGGATGGGCTGTGCACTCAAGGCATTTGGGGTGTCCTCGGACATTTGAGGCAGGGAAAACACTATCCGCAAAGTCTGAAGGTTTGGGTAAACACAGAGGGGAGTGACAGAATTACTAGTCCCCTTACCGCTGGGCTCGTTAAAAGTAATTCAGGTCTATGGGAACTTAATCTAACTTCACATTTCGCAGACTTAACAAACTCAGTACAAGCTGTGAGAACAAACCATTGCCAAGGGTAGATAGTCTTTCGTCAGTAAGGGAAAGTTTGGACGTAGACTGATTTATTTGACTTTGACGGGAAAGATCACTAATGAACGTTCAAAGGGACTGGGACATCTTCTCAGTGAAATTACTGAAGGGGATAAGTCCCCCCCCCCCCAAAAAAAAAAAAAAGGGGAAGCACGGTAAGCTTAAAAAGGGAAAAAATCTTAAATATTTGCATAAGTAATTTAAAAAATTTACAGGTTACACAGTACAAAGGGAAATCACAGAGAAAAATTGCAACGAAATGAAAAACACTTTGAAAATGAGAACTTTTTTTACTTTACTCAAATCTAATTTACTCAAATTTACTTTAAATTGAAAAAAATGGGACAGTGGTTGTCTTTAAATTTCAATGAACAAGGAAATACACAATAAAATGATGAAAAAAGGACCAATAAACTTTGCAAAAAAAAAAAAACACACACACAATTCATGAAATAAAAAAAAATGACACAGACAGAATAAAATACTATGCACAGAAAAAGAGCAAAGAAACGCCTGAAAAAAATGTTCAATATTGCAAATTTACTAATCAAAAAGTATTGCACAACACTGCATAAAATTTTTTTGCAAAAATTTTTTTTTAAAAACAACACAAAATTTGCACAAAAATTTTTGCAAAAGAGTCAATGGCAATAATAAAAAATATTAACACACAAAAAAGAAATATATCAAGGAATAACACTTTACTCTTAACTGCACTTAAAAAAATTAACAACCAAAAAAAAACAATTTCTTAAAAGAAGAATTAAAAATTGCCTAAGAGTGAATTTTTTTCAAAAAAACATTAAAATAATAGGTGCTAAAAAAACATAACAAAAAAAAAGTTTGAACACTTTTCAGTGATGCGAACAAACACATCAATAAAAACACAATACTGGGATTTCTGCAAAGAAAACTTTTATGTGTAAAAATTTTGTAAAAAAAATTCTTGCTTGCACAAAATAATACACTTTGTCTGTGGAAATAAGCAAATTGACACTGGTGAATAAAAAAAAATTTAACACAAAAATGTTCAACACACGGAACAAACAAAAATCACAAAAGCGGGAAAAAAAAAAAAATAACAGACAACAGAGTTTTGATGCGAAATATGAGGTGAAAAATTTCTGAAATATTCACCCCGGTTGAGACCAAGGGGATTCTAAAATGTACACACAAGTTTCTATACTGCTCATATGTTTTCACACACAACAAAGGGAAAAAATAATACTTACTTCAAGTGTATAAAAAGACACACAACACACAGATTAAAAATAATGCAAAAATTAAAAACTGAATAAAGGAGATTAAAAGAAATTTAAAGCAATCAGTACATGTAAACACTGAGTTTAGAAAAGCACTGAATGTCACAAGAGAAAAAACATGGAAAACAAAGAAATGTTCCAACACTCGCAAATGTCCTATGAAAAAAAATTATCGCTGTAACACTTGAAGAAGAGGTTGATGGATTGTTTATACGTCTTTCTGCTGTCTCTGCAAGGGATCGTAAATTCCTTAAATCGACGTAGACCCCAAGGAGGGTTATAAAGGTGGTCGAACACACCTGCTCTTACCCCCCATGGGTCCCTTAAAAAAATGGTTAAAAAACCCTTGCAGTGCACCAAAACACTGATGAAGTAGTGAGTGGGGAATGGCTGACTGTGTTGGGTTTGGGGTTAAAAGGGCTGAGACCGGGGAATGGGGAGACACAGTGATCGGAGTGGGTTTGGGGCTTGGTTGAACGGCGTAAGCCCCACTGAAACAACCACACGCCCCGAAAAAATTTCTAACCGACCGGGTTAAAAACAAACCCCCGAAAAAACTACAAAAACCCCAAGGTGAAAAAGAGCACTCGAATGCTTGGAGCTTGAATCACAAGCGATGAAGGGCTACTCACGTGGGTTGCTTGAGTATTTCGGTAAGACACCTGGGTTAGTTTGTAGTTGGCTTATCTTAACCCTTCCACAGAATGGCTTGATAATTCAACGATGACACAGCAGGGGGGGAAGGGCTTGGCAGGCAAAGGAAATTTGGGTGGGGGGGCTAGGCTGGTAGGGCTTCGTTTTTCTGCTCCCCCCCCCACAGACTGGAAAATGGCTATTTTGCAACTCGGGGCAACCCCTGGGGTGATGCAAATAAACAAAAACACTAATACAAGGGCTGACCATGAAAAAGTAGAACTGGGGGAGCTTGGGCAGTAGTGACTTGAGGAGTGGCTGGCGTTTAACCCCGATAGGCCTATGTGAACGAAATGGCCGTCTTGCGGCGAAAAAATTTTTCTCCAAAACGCTGAATCGTCGAATTCAGGCCCTCCATGCCCCCCATTTATCTAAGGGGTTTTTAAATGGAGATATCATAGGTTGAAGGTAGACACACTTGTTGGATGGTAACTATATTGTCAGACTGAGATGATGAGGGATGGAGCCCAGCCTTGCCGTGTTCTAGTCTGGATGGTCTGCCGCCGAGTGAGAGCGGGGCAGAGGTATGAGCCTACACATGTGCATCCCGTGACGTCACACAAAGCCACAGGCCTACAAGGGATCTCGTATCTAAAGCACATGGATGATACTAATATGCTATGCTATATAATACAGGGAATACAGGGATCAGCAACTATGCTGACACAAGGACTCGACCCCATGTTGTACTGGCCCGCCTCATGGTGAGCGAGATCCACATGACGGTTTAACCCACAGGACCACCAAATCCTAGATGCTTGATTTTGGTGGTCCGGTACGCATGTGGTTCTCGCTCACCATGAGGGCCAGTAAACAGGGTTCGAGTCTTGCTAGCGCAGTTGTGTAAGAATGGTAGGTATATCCGACAAGATGACATTAAGACGCATGTGCAACATCTGGGTATCTTTATCTGTAGGCGTTTTGCTCCAGTTGTTTTCAATACAATTTAGGATAATTGAAGACGTAGACTAGTACAGAAGATGAGTTAATCAGTCCAACTAGGGTAGGTCAAAGGCACCATAGTCGTGGGTATCTTGAAGCAGAAGAAGGAGCGGCGCTTATATAGTAACTTTCAGATAGCAACGAGGACATGTTAACTGTGTAGGGGATTCCAGTGGAAGTAGGTCCTTCCCAAAGAGATGGGTTAGTTGTAGTAGTAGTTGTCGTAGCCGTGAAGGTTATGTACATGTCCTAAGAATCAAGATTCCATGATGTTGCAGTGTCTGACAAGTTGTGTAAGAATGGTATATAATACCGACAAGATGAAATTAAGACACATGTGCAACATCTGGGTATCTTTTTTGTAGACGTTTCGCCATCCAGTGGCTTTATCAATACAAATTCTAGGACATAACTTGAAGACAGTAGAACTATGTACATAACCTTCACGACTACGACAACTACTACTACAACTAACCCATCTCTTTGGGAAGGACCTACTTCCACTGGGAATCCCGCCTACCAGTGACTATGCCCTCGTCTGCTACACCTGACGTTACTATATAAGCGCCAGGCTCCTTTCTTCTGCTTCAGAATCTCCACGACTACGGTGCTTTTCGCACCTACTCCTAGGTTGAGGGACTGATTACCTCATCTTCTGTACATAGTTCTACTGTCTTCAAGTTATGTCCTAGAATTTGTATTGATAAAGTCACTGGATGGCGAAACGTCTACAATAAAGATACCCAGATGTTGCATATGTGTCTTAATTTCATAGCGCAGTTTTGTTATTGATCAATACCACTCGTCCGTGGTTACAATAACACACACACACACACACACACACACACACACACACACACACACACACACACACACACACACACACACACACACACACACACACACACATGCACACACAGTTTTCTAGTCATGATTTTTATTGTATGTGGTAATGACGTGCAAGACGTGTGGGTACGACGCAAGAAGGTTAGCCAATTAGCCAAGCGTCGTCCAGATGTGCCAGCCAGTTAATGGAGTTTTCACTATCTTGGACTTCATTCATTATTAATTAGCGTTCTTATCTGCGAGTTCAACCCACTAGGACGTTAATTACTCCCCTTCCTCCCCCCCATCTCCCACTCTTCTCTCCCCTCCCCCCACCAGATTCGGATAATTTAGATTATACGTAGATACTCATTAAGTATCAACCTACTCCCTCCCCCTTACCTGTCGTAGTCAGCATGTCATTAAGTGGTGAGCGAGACCCAGTGATGGTGATCAGACTGCTTCTGGTCGCTAGATTAGGTAAGGTTCGTCTTACTCATCTGGGTGCGCTAAACCCGTATGTCGCACAGCATTCCGTGCCTTTGGATCAATAGTATGCGGGTTCCCCCCCCCTTCCTTCTTAAAAAGTTAAAGCAAATAAAAAACTAAAAGGTACAATATTTTGAATGAAACAATTCATAATAGGAGAGAGGAGCTTACGACGACATTTCGGTTCGACTTGGATAGAAACGTTGTAAGTCTCTCCTATGTGCGAGTTATTTGTGTATTGTTAAATCAAGTAATTTGACGTTTTAAAGCTATAAGTCACACGGGGCTGTACTTCACACTCACACGGGCCGAGTACGCGGGGCTGTACTTCACACTTCACTGGCTGAGTCACAAGGGCATTGATCTATGTTATTCAGTGCGCTAAATATTCTCCTCCCCCCCTTCCTTCCCAAAAGGAGGTATCTTGGTGCTGTTGATCCAAGGAAATGGAGCTGTCAGCCTGTTCTTTGACTCCAACCTGGAATCCTCGTATTCTTATGTGCTATATGATCCCTACGGGGTTAGCGCTCACCCTCTAATTATCGAATAATAATTTAAATACTCTTCATCATATGCTTAATCAATCCTACAATTAACCGGCTCCCGGAAAACTAGGATCCAGGAACCGGTTCCCGGAAGACTAAGATCCAGGTTAACCGGTTCCCGGAAGACTTAAGATCCAGGTTAACCGGTTCCCGGAAGACTAAGGTCCGGTTTAACCGGTTCAAAGAAGAAAATTCAGTTAGTTAACCGTTTTGTCTGGTTCCCAGGAGACTAAGATACTGGTTAACCAGTTTTATGAAGAGAATTGGCCTCGTTAAACTGTTCCTTGAAGATCATAAGCATGAGCATCACCTGGGTTAACGACCTCTAGAAGTTTAACGACTAAATTTGGAAGGTTAGTTAACAAACTCAAAGAAACTTACCATTCTAGCTTTTTGTTGGAGAACTAGAAGCTGGTAAGTGCCTCAAGACGGTTCCTTATTAGCTGGGTTGTGGTTCATATGCTGGACTTCGTGCTGCTAGCACCAGTGTCAGGAGAGCACCTAAGCGGCAGCGAGGTCAGGTGACTGAAAGGTCTTGGGTGACCAAGGTACCAAGATCGAAGCGTTTCAAGTACAGTGTTCTAGTGTTCACATTGTGTGTAGTTTTTTTTTTCCAACAATGTATCTCTATCGCATACCAGTTTTACCACTGGAGTTCTTCTCTCCTCTGCCGCATTATAATGACTGGCTCATCGCCCTTGCAATGTTGAAATTAACCGCCAGCTTCCCTTCATAATACCATAGAACAAAGGGATAACTAGAGACTTGGGTAATACGTCATGTAAATTCTTTGGTTTTGTGTGTGTGTGTGTATATATATATATATATATATATATATATATATATATATATATATATATATATATATATATATATATATATATAAACAAACACAATGTTTGTGTATATTTCGCCTGCTCTTGCGAATTCCTTGCATTGTTAATATCTCTAGTAAGGCTGATGCATGCAGGGGATGAGATGAAAAGCTGTAAGCCTTCTCCCTGAAAGCTGGCTGCCTTGGATCAAAGTCTAGCGCAAGCTGGACGCCAAGGTATTGGTCCAGTGTGGGTAGATTGGTAAAGCATTGCGTACCTTGTTCCAAGGTTCGTAGATTCGAGTCTCCTTCAGCCAGAGATCAGTGTTTGTGTATATTTCGCCTGCTCTTGCGAATTCCTTGTATATATATTATATATATATATATTATATATATATATATATATATATATATATATATATATATATATATATATATATATATATATATATATGCAAAACAACCACTCTGAAAGAATAGAGAAATTCCTAGCGCTTTCGTGACTACTCACATTATCATAGTTCCTTGATAATGTGAGTAGTCACGAAAGCGCTTGGAATTTCTCTATTCTTTCAGAGTGGTTGTTTTGCATATTCTGAAATCACCTGTTTACTGTGATCTTATATATATATATAATTCATTTTTTTGGAAAGGTAAAATAAGCACACCGTATACACCTGGAGACGCGAACAACTGTGATTTACAATTTGCTAGTTTTGTTATTTCTGCGCAACGATTGAAAATATATATCGCAAATGAGACTGAGGAGAATACACGTTCAATAAGACACATGTGCGACACCTGGGTATCTTCACTCTCAAGACTCTTCGCGAGCCATTGGTTTTATCAGTTCTGGCTGAAACTGGAGACATTAGAAGACGAAGTAATCAGTCTCTCAAACTAGAAAAAAAACGGTATTTACCACCTTGATCTTGATAAATCCGAAATGTGTATCAGGAAAATCGAAGGAAATTAAGGTAAAAACGTTTCCTTCTAAGCAGATTCCGACACTTTTGACGTCTTTTGAAGCATAAAGAGAATCAGACAGAAATATTAGAAAACTGGCCCAGGGAAGAACAGGGTTTGCACACGGGACAAGTATAAGCTATCCAGAAGACTGTAATAAACTGCTGTAATGGCGATCCAGGATTGCTGGAGTGGCGTCTTGGGGGTTTCAGCCGCTCGCACCTCGTTCCCTCGCCGGTTTAATAGCATGGTATCAATATGCTAATGGTGTTATTGTTAACTTTATCACGGATTAACCTCAACCAGGATCTTATCGTGCTTATTGTTATCACAGGCTCGTATGACAACTGGGCTTAAGGTGGGGAGGAAATTCAAGTTGACCTTATTCAAGCAAGACCAACCAGCACGTAGTAGTAGCAACTGACTGTTGACTCCCTTCACTGCCTCAGTTGAAATTATTATTATTATTATTATTATTATTATTATTATTATTATTATTATGGCTATTATTATAACACCCTACTACTGGAGCGGTGGACATTGAAAAATATCTAAGAACAGCCTGTTTAAGCTAAAAGTTG
Source organism: Cherax quadricarinatus (assembly GCF_026875155.1). Lineage (NCBI taxonomy): Eukaryota > Metazoa > Arthropoda > Malacostraca > Decapoda > Parastacidae > Cherax > Cherax quadricarinatus. Next base: position 56,380,719 of record NC_069403.1, read on the forward strand.
TGCAGTAATTATTTGTTGAACTTATGGAGGTGGTGTAAGAGCCAGTTGGGAAATGTGTACACAGCAGGCGTTCACCCTCTGGATCATAACAGTGAGGCGCTGAAACAGGTTGGTAGGTCATAGATATCTGGTTTTCTTGAGCCTGGAACCCAGTTCTTTGAGAAACTTCTGGTACCTTTTTCTCAGGAGTCATTAGTATCTGATACTTACGGTATAGATGTGCTGTTCTCATATCTTGGACAGGAGGCTTATTGTGGGTTGCCCTACCTAGTCTACTTGGTGATGGTTTCTTGGATCACCATCCCTGCGGCCCCGTCTCAGTCCATGCCTCTTTACTGACAGCCTAGTTAGTTGAGCTTTTGGTGCTTGTCGCACACAGTTCAATGTAAAGATCACAGTCAATCTGATAAGGAACATTTTGAAGGATCGTTTTGAACTTTCTTCTTGAAGAGAGGTAATAGCCTGTTAGCAAATCATACAATTTACGGAAGGTAGTGAAGTGTTGTAGCCGTTATATTTAAAACTAGTGTCTCCCTGCTGTTCATTGGGTACACCTGCCTCCTCCTCTTGTATAGGGTTATAGTATTGTGCAAATATGGCATCAGTTTCCCCCCCCCTAGTATTTTTCAGGTGTAAATATGCTTCTTTCTGACCTGTGTTTCTGGGATTTCAGTTACGGGAATTTTAGGCAATTCCAGAAATATAGCTATAAGAATTTGTAGTTAATGCCGGTATCAGTATTATTTCATTCCAGAGAATACGAGTGACTTAAAAGAGAATGATCACTGGTTTGGTATCTTTTGTTTTGAAAATTCTTGTTTAGTTTATTATTCTTCTTTGCAGTTGTTGTATTAACACGGTTTTTATGTAAGATATTGAGGTAGTTTGGTCAGGCAGCTTCCATTGTGTTAGACTAATGTTGTATGCTGCGTCGGGGCGTCAGCCAGACGTAGGCGATGTTACAAGTGTTTAAGTTTCTTCTCACACGTCTTGATGACGTCAGTATGGCGTACTTACGACAGGTCATCGCTAGAACACGTGGTAGTGCCGCCACCAGCATAGTAATGAACCCGCTTGTCCACCTCCTGTAAGTCTAGTCCAGCTGCTACACCACTTGTCCTCTCCACCTGCTGTACCATCTGTCCTCTCTACCTGTACTTACTTCCTGTACCTTCAGTCTTTCTTCCTAATCCGTAATACATAATTCTTTTTTCTTGTATATTTCGACCTGTGTGTGTGTGTGTGTATTATATTATATATATATATATATATATATATATATATATATATATATATATATATATTATATTATATATATATATATATATATATGATACAGTATTATATTTGTGTGCGTGTCGTGCCGAATAGGTAAAACTTGCGATGTTGGCTTAAAATAGCAACGCTTTTTTTGCTTAATAAGGCGAGCGAAAATTTGTGTATGCAATAATTTCGCAAAAATCATTCTGAACCTAACGAAAAAAATATATATATTTCATTTTGTTTGTTTAATATTAAATTATCTAAAATATATTTAATTGGATTAGGCTAAATTAAATCTCGCGTGTTATAATAAGGTTAGGTAAGTTTTCTAAGGTTCTTTTGGTACAAAATTATTATTTTTTACATTAATATAAATGAAAAAAGTATATCTTTAAACGTATAAGATAAAATTTTAGAAAGAACTTAATTTTAAATAAGTTCCTGCTAATTGACTAATATCATAGAATACCTAGGACCACAGGGTGACCAGCTTCCTCTTTCAGAGACTCAGTGTTGCGATCCAGAGAGGTAATGCCTGCAGCATTCTGGGCACGCGGTCCACCGCAGGGGAGCTGGACGAAGTATTCGAGATGTAGCTCTGAGTTACCTATGTTGTTTTACTTTCTGTTGTATTTTTGTGAATGTTTGGCCAATGTATTTTATCTTTAAATAAAACATACTTGAAATATAGGGGGTGGCAGGAGAAAATTCTCAAACAGCTTCAGGGAGAACCTTGAGTTTTCCCTGAAGCAAGTTTATTCTTTTCTCTGAGGATGAGGGTCCCTAGGACAGTTCTAGAGGTGGTACCTCCCTATATTTATACACACACACACACACACACACACACACACACACACACACACACACACACACACACACACACACACACACACACATATACATACACGCACACACACATGCACGCGCACACACACATACACACATGCACGCACACACACACATACACACACACGCACACACACACATACACGCACACACACACATACACGCACACACACACATACACGCACACACACACACACATACACACACGTACACATATGTTAGGTGAGGACAACACCGCTGCCGCCGTATATTCCAATTTGGATGTTTGTTATAAACAGGTTTTTTTCGCATTTCAAATTCCATATATCCGAAGTGTGTACCCTCACCTGTTTGTGTTTACCTAGTGCACAAGTCGAATCATAGCTCCTGGTCCGATCTGTAAAACCCTATCGACCGACTTTACTGATTCCTGGCATCCCCGTCCCGGTCATGTTGTGCATACACTTGAAACTGTGTATGGCGTTGGTTCCACTATCTCATCGTCCAATGCGATCACGTTATTACTTCAGTATTTTTTATGGTTCTTTTTCGTCTTTAACCTCCATCTGTGTCCCCGCCTTTCTCATTTTTGGCATCTCCAACAACTCTGTCCTCTATATCTTGTTCCTTCAGTATTGTGTATGTCTTGATTATGTCTCCCCGCGTCCTTGTCTGTTCAAAGGGTTGAGTTTAAGTTTCTTCTGGGAGTTCGTTTTCCTTCATTTCTGATACTGACCTCGTTACGCACTTACGGATCTTTAAGTTTCTCATATGCTTGATCAGGCTCCATCGTGGCGCCGCATACACCAAATTATTCTGTTAAAATTCCGGAAAGCAAGTTTTAGGGCAGCTAATTTTGCGTATGCCTTTTAGGTTATGTGGCTAATGTGGGTTTCTGGTGATATTTTTGGTGAGATGCTTACTCTCAGATCTTTTTCTCTGTAATCTGTCTGCAGCATCTTTTTCAAAGCTTCCTGCTCCTTCTATTTAACTGTGACTGAGGTGTACCTGTAACCTGTTTCGGGAGTTTTTCTACTCTCACTAAGGTTCTCATTATCCACCCTTTCATTTTCCAGGCTTTCACAGCGTTTGTTTTATTGTGTTCTTTACTAGATAGGTCAGCTGACATTAATATACTCAGGTCTTTAACATACTTCTGCGTTCTATGGGGTGACCCTCCTGTATTCCCTTGGCTAATTGTCTTTTCGAGGTCCTCATTTGTTCCATATCTGAGCAAGTGGAGTATCATTGAGCATCGTGTTATTTTCTACCACTCACCTCAAGACTTTGTTTACATCCTCTTGCAGTCCTTCAGTGTGCTGGGAGGTGACTTTCATGCTAATTTTTATGTTGATCAGGATTTACCCGCGAGATGCCTGGTGTCTGGGACTGGGTGGTGACTCCCCGAGTCATTGCAAGGTAAAGTGCAAGGTTGCTGCAGTGAGAGTTAGGTTATCACTGATTACAGTGATAGGTACATGACTGTAGCTGACTGTAGCTGCGTCGTCTGCTAGGGGTTACTGAGGTTGCTGTATACTCACTGAACTGCTGTTCTGTGTCTTTCTTATCACCCCCGCTACTGCAACCACCACCACCACCGCTGCCCTTACCGCTGCCACAACCACCTCCACCACCACCACAACTCCCACCGTTGCCGCCGCCACCACCACCACCACCACCACCACCACCACCACCGCATGTCGCACCATCCATCACCCTCACGCGGACATGCGTAAACTTGCCCCCCACTTCCCCTCCTATCACCCCCACCACCTCCACCTCACACATTTCCCATCCATCTGGGTGGAACCCGTAGCTGAGTGGAAGTATTCTTCCGATCACAGCCAAAAAGTTGCGAGATTCTCAGTAATAATAATAATAATAATAATAATAATAATATATATTATTATTATTATTAATATAGATTTAGTGACTCACGAAATCGTAATGACACGATTGCAAACATTTACGATTTCGTGAGTCATGCTGACGGTTTTGAGGGAACTTGAGTTAGAGTTCGTCACGGCCATGCCAGCTGGAGATCCGCCTGTAAAAACTTGCATTTGTGGTCACAGTGGTGCCTATGCTAAGCTTCCTATGGTGTAGAAATATACCTAGTTGGATGAATCTTATTGAAGCTAGCTGGTCCAGTGGCTAACGCGACGGTCTGGAGTTTTGAGGCTCTCTGATAGTGGGTTCAAACCCCACCCGTGGTATGGTTTATGGTTATGGGGCCACCGGTGGCCCGGTGGCCTGGTGGCTAAAGCTCCCGCTTCACACACGGAGGGCCCGGGTTCGATTCCCGGCGGGTGGAAACATTTCGACACGTTTCCTTACACCTGTTGTCCTGTTCACCTAGCAGCAAATAGGTACCTGGGTGTTAGTCGACTGGTGTGGGTCGCATCCTGGGGGACAAGATTAAGGATCCCAATGGAAATAAGTTAGACAGTCCTCGATGACGCACTGACTTTCTTGGGTTATCCTGGGTGGCTAACCCTCCGGGGTTAAAAATCCGAACGAAATCTTATCTTATCTTATGGATTTAGAGTGTATCTCCGATAGTGAGAGACCAAGGAATGGCTGACAAGCACAGCCAGATGTATGG